>JAPSGF010000008.1:4986879-5068698 GCA_035772895.1 Perdix hodgsoniae
TCTTTCTTTCTTTCTTTCTTTCTTTCTTTTCTTCAGGTAAAAATCACTGTAATCTGAAGAACTGAACTAAAATCAGTTTTGGGAAATACTACTTCTGTGAAAGAGAGGTCAAATGCTGGAATGGGCTGCCCAGGGAGGTGGTGGAGTCACCGACCCTGGAGGTGTTCAAGGTGTTCAAGGATGTTGTGTTCAGGGATATGGTTTAGTGAGAACTATTGGTGATAGGTGGATGGTTGGACTGGATAACCTTGTAGGTCTTTTCCAACCTTGGTGATTCTGTGCTTCTTTCCTTCCTTCCTTTCCTCCCTCCCTCCTTTTATTCTTTTTTGGGGGTGGGGTGGGGGATGGAAGATGGCATTGCTTTTCATCAAAATCTGTGGGAAACTGCTTTTCACCTTGCACCTTTGAGCAGTTTTGACCAGAAGGCACAGAGCTCTAATTCTAGTAAGTGCATCAGGTCAGAATGAAACCAATTTTCCATTCCTGTCATGTACTTCCAGTCAGACTGTGATGGAAAACAAGGTAATACATAGAATTGCATTAGATGCAGTTTTCAAACAGAAAGCTCATATGTAAAATTGGATACTCCTTAAGGCATCTGATCTGATGCCTCTTGGCAATGTGGCTGAGAATTTAGAGCAATCAGAAATTAAGATACTAATCAGAGGATTAAAAATCCACTGAGAGATGCCTTACTGCCATTAAAATGTTGGAATTTTCTCTTTTTCTACAGTGTAATATTATCATCAGTAATTCCAAAGAAAACTTATACCATATTACAACTGTTTCTAGATGAACATGTTTTGTGGAGAGGCAAATAATGAAGAACACAGATGACCAGGCCCTCTCCATCATTTGATAAGATAACTATGAAACTTTTAGGGCACCTACAGACAAAAGAATTCGATGAAGAAGAAAGAGTTTTCAGGCGCTGGAATACGCTGTTGAGAGAAGTAGTGGGGTCACCAAGCTTGGAGGTGTTCAGGAGCTGTTTAAATGTTGTATTAAGGGACATGGCTTAGTAGGGAATTGTTGCTGATAGGTGATTGGTTGCACTGGGTGATCTTGGAGGTCTTTTCCAACCTTGGTGATTCTGCGATTCTAAAGCAAATCAACTGAGGTCATGGAGGCTGGAGAGCTGAACATAAGCCTTTTAGTAAGGGTGAACACAATTTTTATTGTATAATAGGAAACATAGTAAGAAATTATATCAGTTTTTTTTTTTTTTTTTTTTAACTGCAATGTTCATTTTTCAGTCTTTAGATTAATTCTGGTTCCTGCTATATGCTTGGGGTCTGAAAGAATTTAACTGAAGGTTCCTTTCTAGTATTTGTGGTATTTGTGCTTTGTCTATAGTCATTCCTCTCAGAACTCAGAAGCTACACTGAACTCCTCCAGTTCTGAGTGAGAAGGAACACAGACAGTTCCTAATATCTGGGACAAAAAAGTTGAGGCCTATTGCAGAAAATACCATTTCTCTCCATTGGAAATACTGACATTAACATTTAAAAGTGTTCAGCATCTCAATTTTATCCCTTCTGTGAAGACCAGTTAGGAAGATTTTCTTCATATTGCCTTTTTTTCTTGTTTGTTTAATTTGCAGCTAATTTGCACCTAAGCAGTGAAGGCAAACCTCACTCCTTTGAGGAGCCCAAAGCATGGAATTTATTTCTGTTGATAGCAGGTACAAAGTTGAAGAAACTTCATTGTATGGACAGAAAGCATTTTCATCTTCAAGCTCATCTGCAGGATTCTCTCTCCTTTGTATCTTTGCTTAATACTGTGATTGAAATAAGGACAACAATTTATTTTTTTTTTAAATATGGAATTTATAATCATTGGAGTTCAGTAACTGAGTTTTTGTGACATACATCAATATAGAATTACAACTTTACTTAAAGTCTGTCTTACAAATCAGTGTCATGTTGCTGCTTTTTCAAAGTGTGTGCTGTTGAACATTGACAAAACACAGGAAATATATCCTTTTTCAGGAAATGCTTTCAGTATTGAGTCGATAAAACTATTTCTGTTTAAGAGAATCAGATTTAAATACTATGTATGAACACATGTAACCTTGCAGCAATAAATGTGATGGGTAGATTAAATGACCACTTAAATTCAGAAGGTAGCAGATGAACTAACTACGCTATTTTTCATCTTCCTGTACACAACGTAATATAACAGCTTGATGAAGCATTTGCTACTACAAAAATTTCTGAGAAGATTGTCAAGAAATGCATTTTTTGTACAATATACCAATTGTGAGCCTTGTGCCATATTGCACATAATATTGCTATTTTCTTTGTATATTGAATATACCAACTATTAGTCAAAAGAAGGGAAATGGAGATAACTGGGCTTCTTTATGGGGCATAATAGGCATAAATGATGCTTTTACTCATTCACCAACAGAATTGCTGCTATACAGTTTTGAATCCTAAAACGCTTCATTTTAAATTTAAATTTAAGTCAAAAGTATTGTCACTAAACTGATGAAACTTTCAATCATAACATTATATTTCCTCTTTTTTCCTCATTTCCTCTCTTCTCTTGTCATATAATTGAGTGCAAATGCAGGCTGGATTCCTCATTACGGCTCAGCCTTGATGAAGGGAAGAAGATAAAGGGAATGTCACACTTCTAGCTCCTGTTGTTAAGCCTGTGTGTTATTTACTGTAGCCACTCTTCTTACTTCATCTTTCTTGGCTTGTTCTGAAGGATGGTTCTGGTCTCGCTTACCACTGCCTGCATTCAGTCCACTTATGCATAGCAAGCTATGAGAAAAAAAAATAAAGAGCAAAGTCATCAGATCTATGGCAGGCAGGATGCTTTCCTTTTGCTCCAGCTACTCTCTGGAGATCAGTGCAATCACATGTACTGCCCCTGCAGGGCTTTTCCAAAGTTAACTCCAAACATCCTTTTCTTGCTTTGGAGAACCTAAACTTCCAAGCAATATTTTCTGCTTGTATCTGTCTTCTGTTTTGCTTCTCTCTCTTTCACTCTGTTTTGCGTATTCTGACACAATCCAAGAAAACAGCAGATGGCAACTTCATCCAAGTGGGTGTTATCCACTAGGGACTGTGAAACAAGAGTTCATTTTCAGTTAACTTCCTGTCTTTCAGGTTAAAAGTTCCAGATGAACCTACTACAGTACTCTGACCAACACGAGTCAAAAATAAGTTAGAACAGAGTGGCTGGTTTTGTCATGGGAAGATCTGCTTTTCACTTCAGTAAATTGGGACTGATGTCTGCCTTTAAACAAAATTTCAGTTCTAACCTTTACTGACTAGATTTGGATTTGGGATTTCTAATGTGCAGTGTATGAGTAGTAGCGGTGATAATATGCTCCACCACGAGCATCAGAGATGGTGTAAAAGAAAAGCAGCTGAAGGAGAAGATAGGAAACATCTGGTAAAAAAAAAAACAGTTTATGGATTCAAAGTCTTGGGAAAGAGGAAGGGGAGAATTAAGGAGAGAAGGATCAGAAAGTAAGGGTAAAGAGGAAGAGAGTAAAGAGAAGGAAGGACAGAGGAGGGAAGGGTACAGAGTGTAGGAGGGAGTACTCAGTCACATTGGTGCTGGTTTTGATGAGTTTCTATTCCTACCATTTGCACTACTTAAGACGTCAAGGCTTCCAGTTCTGTAAGAGGAAAACAAAGAAGTGCTGTAGAGGTTACAAACAGTAGCACAGACTTTTACTGAACTTCTTTGAGTAGAAGTGGGACAATATCTGTACACTGTCTTCAGGAGAATGTAGGGAAAACTTTTCCTTTCATTCCTTGGCAAAAAAATAACCTTTACACGATTGAAGTAATAGTAAGTAAGTACTTCAGTATAAATGTGGTAATTAGCTGTGAAATGAGGAAGTAAGCACATGAAGCACCTGAAAATTTAGCATATGTCACCAATGATGTTTCAACCTTTTCCTATTTTGTTAGATGTGTTCAGCCTACAGCTTAACCAGTACAGCATGTTACAACTGATGTAATGAATGGCTGATACTGAAGAAAAGGGTACATACTATTAGGAATAATATCAGAAGATGGTAAAAATGCTGACATAAAAGCAAAAGCAAATGATAATGCAGGGATAAAGAGGAAACTCAACTGAACTGCAACACAGAACATTTATCTTGACTCCACTGAAAAGGCATCAAAAGCCATACAGACAATTCAAATCAGATAAAGAAGAAAGTAGATGTCTGGGTCTGAAAGAACTGTGTTGGGTTGACCCCAGCCAACAGCCAAACATGTGTTGGTCAACCTTGTTGAAGTAGAACATTGCTAAACAATTGTTTGCAAACCCCTGGAGATATAAAAGCAATCTGAAATACTTCTGTAATTAAACTTGTTTTACACTGCACATTCTTTCTGTCAAGAAACAGTAGGAATCTAAACGATGGCTCTTTCACATGGACTTGTTAATAATGAGAAATGCTTCCAGAACCAAGAAATAGGCTTTGTGTATTACAGATGTCACACTTTCAGTAGAATCACTTTGCTTAACTAATATAATTAGCAAGAAATCTAAAAATTAAAAGAGACATCTGGATTTCCTGATACTGACAAGAAAGAAAGATAAGTAAGAAAGCTGAATAAATTAATGTTAAAAAATATATAAATTACTGTGTTTAATTTTACGCAGTTGTTCTTTCTTCTACTTCATTGATTAAAGTGACTTCAGTGCAATGGTTTCTTCAGTTTGTCTCCCTCTGGTGGATTACATTTTCTGTGTGTCAAAAGAACCTTTAATCTTGAATCTTTCTTTTTCTTCCTCATTTTTTATCATGGTGCTACATTGTTATCACTATAATTCAATAATCCATATATAGCAACACTCCTATTCCAGCTCTAATTTCTTCACTACTCAAGCCTGTGTTTGTTCCTATTCCCCCGTGTATCAGCTGCCTGGGCTACATGTCATGCAGTGTTCTCAGTCCTCCTCACTTGAAATAAATAGAATGATACCATGTTGTTTTACACTGATTCTTCTGTCTCCCAGATAAGCTTGAAGAGGGGTTTAGCATGGGGTCAGTGTACAGCAGATTTTTTGGTGTTCTGATTTGGGATCTGGTTGAAAAAATTAGACTTTAAGTCTACTTAAAGTCAAGCACAGTAAAATCATGTCACAAATTTGGAACACCTTTTCTGAGCGCGTATAATCTTTCAGGGGCATAGGTATATTCTAGCAGTTGATGGATAAAAGGTAATGTGGCCTATTCTATTTTTTTAAATGACCCCTCTGTAATTTAGGTAAAAATAAATACATGTTGAATTATAAGAATGGAATCTCTCCTGAACCTTATAGTACTGACAGTAACCACTGAATATTATTAGTATTAATGCCAAGCATATTTGTGACTGTATTTTATAGGCAAGGGAAAGTTTTCAGGTTCACAGATGACAATCTGGAGGAGGAAAAACCCATTACTAAAGTGTTGCTTTGGCACTTTCATAGCACGAGTCTTTTTTTCCTTGGAGTACATGCAAACTGTACTGTTGATTTTCCTTACTTTTGTGCTATTGAAGAAGGGCATTAAATAGATTCCATTGTAATTAAGCAATTAGCTGCACAGTTAAGTCTTTAAATTAAATAAATGCTGTGAGCTGCACTCAGTAACTGCTGTTGAAGTGATACTCAGGTCACTCATTTCCTGTTCGCTATGACCCCACCTTCTCTTCTTCAAATGCCCTCTACTACAAATGGGAATAATAATTAAGAGTAACAACTAAAACTCACTGTTGAGTTCCTGCATACTGAGTGACTGAGCCAAAGTCCTTTCACTTGGGCATTTTGGTTTCCAAGGCAGTGAGCTGCTTCATATCCCACCAGTTCAGAGCAGACAGAGGAGCTCACCTGTGTTGACCTAGAAAGGGATTTCAGATTTACTGTGAGGAATGGCACTACCACTACCTACCATACCATCTTCTCCCATACAACACAAATTAACTGGCTAGGCTGTCAAACACACCTTGTGCAATATGTATCAAGGCCAAGCACTCTCAGTTCTTACAAAACAAATCCTTCTTCCCATCAGTTGATTTATTGTGCTGCATGGACCAGTTCTGCTAACACCTACTCACATGAGTAATTGTATTTATCCTTTGAAATCAAAGTTTGACTAGTTGTACACAAACTGGGTTAAGCTCTGGAATTCTGAGTTTTTGAAGTCACAACTGCATTTGACATGCTTTCCAATGCTTTTGAACTACTTTGATGTACTGTGAAGTGAGAAAAAAAACAAAGGTAAGGCTTTAGAGAAGTCCTTAAATTGACCTTTGGGCAAAACTAGTGCTGAACACTGAGAAAGGAATGGTGACTGAAGAATAGTGTCCCCAGTGTGAATGAAAGCTCCACAATCCCATTTAAGCACCCTTAGAACATTAAGCCATTTAAGATATTAGGACAGCAAAACACCATTGTTCAGAAGAGCAATAAAAGCTGAGATGGGCTGGGTTATTCCTTCCAACATAGAGAGATTCTTTATTTCAATTTTGAAGATTTATTTACAGATATTTGAGATCTTCTATTATTTAGGGGGCTCCATCAGGGACTTTAAAAGTGTTTGTTTTAAAAAAGAAAATAATCCTACAGCCACTTTGAAAAGAAAGAAAAAATCCAGATCTCTATGAGCTGAACTTGTACTGCATTACTTTAATCTCCTCATAATTACCATTTTCACATTTCTTTTACTTTTCATAAAACTGAATCTTTCCAGACTGATAAAATTACATAGTTAGCTACAGTACATCAAAAGACAGCAGCTGAAAGCAAGTGCATATTCACTGAGTGTAACTCTGGTTGACCTAAAAAGAAAGAAATCTTTGTACTTCCTGCATTTTCTTTTGGAAACTCTCCTCACTTCATAGAATCACAGAACTGTGGAAGGTTGGAAGGGACCTCAAGAGATCATTGAGTCCAAGCCCCTGCTAAAGCAGGTACCCTACAATAGGTCACACAGCTTGGTGTCCAGAAAGGTCTTGAATATCTCCAGAGAAAGAGACTCCACCACCTCTCTGGTCAGCCTGTTCCAGTGCTCCATCACCCTTACTGTAAAGGTAGCCACAGTTAGTGTGGTTAATTTTTCTAGTTTTTAATTTAAAAGGTTGCATTTGCATTTGAACATAACTGAGAAGCACCAGAAATAGGTGAAACCTTACAGTTTCTGTAAGGTTTGTAAGTGGTATTCCTGCATTTCTGCAAGCACAAAGAGAATTCCTATCAACTCAGTTTCCCTGGAGGATCTGTGTTTAATAGTCTTGTCTAGAGAAAATAAAGATTGGACTTCTCTTCAGATATGTATTTTATTAGTATAACAAATGGAGGCTGGTGGCCCTGCCTGTGGCAGGGGGGTTGAAGCTTGATGACTCTTGAGTTCCCTTCCAAGGCAAGCCATTCTATGATTCTATGATTCTTTATGAGAGATGAATATCAAACTTGTTTAAGACCTTTTTTTTAGAAAGAAAAACCCATCACAGCTTCATGACAGCTGGTTTTGTATTCATTTGTTTGTTTTCTTGAAGTTGATTCTTTAAATACAGATTTAATCAATTTTCTGTTTAAAATTCCTGGAAAAAAATAATCATCTCATTCATCTTAATTTATATTAAAAACAAGAGATTATATCAGTGCAGCTCTGTGCAGCATTTCAAATCTCAGACCAGGTCATGGAGCCATTTTAAATCTGTACTTCTGTGCATGCACAGTCTGAAGATTTTCATTCAGTGTTTATGCAGTGTTAATGCAATGGTGATGTGCAGGCTTTTCCCAGATGACAGCACCGCAGGCATAATTTTGTGCATTCTTTTTAACTTTCACAAGGTCAAGAGGTGAGGCAGCTGATTACAAGCTCTCCTGTTGGATGGGCCCAGAACATATGCCAGTAGGGCATTTGCTGGCAGCTCCTCCCAGCAAAGATTTAGGATATTTGTGTGGAAATGGAATAGTTGGGTGCTCACCTCAGCCTTCCCACAGGGCTAAATCTGTCATTGTGTGTCACCCACAGCTCTACTCCGTGACCAGCCAGGCAGGTTGGTGACTTATTTTGTGAAAATAATGCCTGCAGAGAGTTCAAAGGTTTGGGAATAAGGCAATAAGTGTTTACATCTTTTGGGAACGTGTAATCCCCACAAATGGCCTCAGTTCCTTCTGAAGTCATGTTGCAAGTTCCACGGTCAGAGTAAAGCTAATTTTTGTTCATTAAGAGCAAACGTGAGCCTGTGAGATTGCCTCACAATTCTGGTTAATTTAAACAACCTTTGTGATGCACAGAATTAGCCCGAGCAGAACAAGGACAGTGCTGAATTATAGGGCGTAAGATTAATCCTGCCATCAGGAACTTTGGCATTTATCTTGGTGATGTTATCTCAGCAGCTCATGCTGTCTGTGACTCTTCCCAGATTATTCTGTGCAATATCTCATAGATAGCAAAATGCTATTTATCAAGACATAAATATCTGGAAAGAAACAAGGTGTTTATAACTTAAGAAAAAAAGGCAAACATCATTTCAATATGAAAATGAATCAAGATTTATTTCAGGTAATCTGGGATCAAATATTTTGCTTATCTCTTAAGGTAACTGCCAAAAATTTGGGTCTACTCTTGAGCTGTGGACTTAAGAATTTTTTTAGGATATGGATAGATGGCACTCTGAAGGAACTACTGCATTTTACCAAGCTACTCCCCATCCACCAGCCCAACCCGCTTTCTGTACAGTTGGAGCTTCTCCCAGATACAAAATGAAATACTAAGAACAAACCAGTGGAGTTTATTTAGCTGATATTTTATATCAACGTTTGAAGCCAGCTGTCACAAAAGTTGTCTTATGGTAAGAAGGCAACATGAAGGACATGAGGAAGGACATAGGAAACGTTTGCCAACAAGCATATGTTCGATGCAAGTGCAGCTAAACAGATTAAGCCACAAAAGATCTGATACCCTATGTTGGTGATTAACACACACATCAGTGAGTTCCCTGAGGCGTAGTAGTCAGTGCTTAGGTTGCTCTTCAACAGGAGAGACAGGAACTTGATGAGTGGTTCTTCCAGCTCTCTCTTTCTGAAGTGGTCATTACCTTTTCCCATGTTAGCCCTGTGCTGCATACTCACTCACTCCATCAGCTCACACACACACACACACACACACACACACACACACACACGTAATGCTTGCTAGGCTTTCCCAGGGTACACATATCTGTGAAGACAATGAAATCAAGATTTCTGATCATCTCACTAATTTTGTATGAAAGCTTTCATATCAACAGTAGCTTAATTTCAATAATAATATACTTCAGTACTATGTATCAGCAAAAGATCTGCACCTAGCTGCAACTGCCAACAAAGAGAAAGCTTTAAATAAGAGATAAATATTGAGGAGTGTGTGCAGTATCTATCAGGCTCCAGTACCTGCAGAGTGTAATGGCCATGGTGCTTTCAGCCTGTTTTAACCTCATCCCTCATAACTTCAGTTCACGTCCCTTTTTGCTCTTACCCTACCTAGTACATAACATTTTTTAGTGCTTTCACATGCTCTCTTTCCCTTTAGAGGTCTTTGTGCTCAACTCACCACTCTTTAACAGTCCCTTCAGGCCTGGCTCCTCATACTTCTGCTTCCCCAACCTAGGGAGAGAAGGAGGAAGACCACTGAAAGCATATGAATCTCTCTGTCTGCTGTGCTCTCCGGCTTTGAAGGAGATGTAAGAGGGGCAAGTCTGGCTCAGTCCATGCAGTCAAACCCTACATATGACTTCCTACAAACAGAATAAGACAAGTTAATTGCTGAACTGTAATGACGTGTGTTTCTCTGATTTTCAGAAGCTCATGATTCAGTAAAAACTGGGGTCATCAAAAGCAGCTTTCTGAAACCAGAATGGCTCTCTTAGCAAAACTCTAATCTCTGTTCTAAAGCACAGAAATCGTGAAGCTTTTAGTATAAGAGGTATTTTCATGTAGGTAAAACCAGATGAAGATTTATCAGCTAGGATGGAGATTTCATTCTTTCCTAGTCTCTTCCTTGCCCTTTAATAGGCTCAGGAAAAGTTGTATGCATTTCTCTCAAGTGATGGGGCTTCTGAGTCGTATAGCCTTCCCAGTAATATAGGGGTTACAGCTGCTATTGAGAAAAATGTTGTTTTTTTTTTTTTCTTTCCTGAAAAGTGGCTAAGCTATTTTTGTTCAAATTTTCAAAAGAACTCTTCAGCCTGAGGCAGAAATTCAGCATGAGAAATTTCTGTGCAAATTATTAAAGAATGGTGGAGTTACAAACTACTGAAAACAGATGGAGTTTGGCATAAGAAATTACAGATGCCTTCACTTACAGCCTTCATCCTCTGAGATGTATGTACAGTACACATATATGGATGTATATGCAGTACCATTCAACATGGTACTTGCTTTTCTTACCTTCTTCGTTGCTTCTAAAAATATAAATAGGTTTTATGACTGCAGTAATGTTCTTTGAGGAACCTACTTCTAAGTATGTTGAGGCCTCTAGGTCAACCTCAGGTGTTCTAGTGAGCAGTCAGATGGCAAGAAGCTCCTCACCTCGATGTCTTACAAGAAAAAAGAAATTAATAATGCCCTTCTCCTTACTGGTTGTAGTTCAGTGTAGCAGTGCAAACTGCATAGCATAACGCACAACGAGATGGCTCTGAACAGATACTGAGAAAGCTAATGGAATGTTAATTTCTTGAAAGATGTTGTCATACAAACAGAGAGCAAAAATCTTTCAACACTTAACTGAAGAGGTGGTAATTATGCATTCTTTGTCAGTGGAAAATCTGTTATAAACACTATTTGTAGTACATAACCTAGCTTTCATCATGTCTATTTTATAATAGTGCAGAAGAAAAAGGTTAACGTACTAATAATCAAGAAATGCACAGAAAGAAATTGCCAGTGAAAGTCAGTTTAGCAAGAATAAACAAGGAGATAAGAAGAGCGTTTACAATAGAGTCTTAGTATCTTAATGTTGATCCATTCTTAAAACCAACTTAGATTAAAACAGAGGACAAATTTAGGGTTCAAGTCAACGCAGGAACAGCTGTGCACTACAGCTTTGATTTGATTTATATTGTTCCAAATTGATTCCATACAAGAGAAGCACCTTCTGGTATTAGAAATACTCTTGCTATTGTAAATTAAAGTGGCTCCATGGAAATCAGTACTTAAATTTGTTCAAAACTGATATAAGCCAAAAGAAAACAAGCCAGCCTCTCTCTCTCTCTGTTATCTAACACAAGCCAGCAATGATTGAACATAGCTTGGGAAAACAACTACAAGTTTTGAACTAAGGGAACAAATTCTGCCTGACTAAAAAGAGATACAAGGTAATTTCTTGAGCTAGGGAATAAAAATTATTGGCGAGTGAGGCCTGTCTCTATGGTTTGCCTCTCTCTCTTAGCATTACCAGATGGAACCCACAGCACTGGAGAATGGTGTGGACTCTAATAGACTTCTTTCTTTGCCTCTTTCTGGCCATAGTTTTCAAGGAGTTTAATGACAGACCTACATTCTAGATAAAGAAGTAACAATAAATGAAAACTGATTGACTTACTCGTGTTCTTTCAGTTCATCCATATCACTTGGGTAAAAATCAGGCCTCACTACCTTCAAAAGACTTCCTACAAACTTCAGAGAAAACCAGGATTTCATCTCACTTGTCTTCTATCCCACTGTGTAGGAGAAATGACTATAAGTAGGAAAAGATGATGCATTGTTCTTTATAGTCTGCACCTGTGTCTAATTTTGTCTTGCAGCTAGAGATCTGCACTAAAGTAGATGACAGCTACTACAGAGAAGAGTCTGGAAGCTGTCAACTCGTAGAGATACTTTCTGAGCTCTCACTCCTTGGAATAAGTTCTTTTCTGTTTAATCAAAGGAAAAGTATTTTTGTTCAGAAACTTCACGTTCCAAATAAGAATGCTGTTAAGCCAGGGAATGAAAATATGAACTAGCTGTTTGTTACCAGTGTTGCAAATCATCTGGAAAAGCCTTGCCAGCACACCAGATGCAGACTGCTAAATCCTTCCACTTCATGACAGGACTGAACTACTTATGGAATCATGATTTCGATAAAAAGGAGGGAGCAAGTACCATGTATGTAAAGCATAAACACTTGCACAGAACTTTCAGTTATGGTTTGCAAGTGAAGCAGATGCTATGTTCAAGCAATAATGTAACATTGTGGAGCTAGAGAAAATTTCACATGTGGACATATGCATATATAAAAGAAAAAGCAGGTTCTGTAGTCTCATTTTATTAAATTGTACTAATTTTTTAGTGGTTAATAACTGACAATATGACATAAAAACAATGCAACATTCAAATTACTCATCTGATTGCTTGCGTGTGTATGTGTGTATATATATATACATACACACATATATTCAATAAAATGTCTGCTCATAATTATGCAGAGAGATGGCAATGTTCCCGTTATAACTTTTTCAGCAATAGCTTGACAATCAGTAAAAATACTTTTCTTATGCTAGAAATGGAAATTTGAGTCTGTACTTCAAGCTGAATTTAAAGTTTTGGAAAAGCTGACTAATTTAGAATTTTAAGATAATGTTTTAAAAGGCAAAACATTTTATAGATATATGACTCAGAAAAAGCTGAAATTTAAAGCAGTTATCTTGACAGGTGTATATACGTACAAATACAGGGAGGATTTTAAAAAAGGCTGAAAATACCTGTACAAAATCTGGAGAAATCTTATTGTTTCATAGAGTCGTGTTGGAAAGGACCCTTAAGGGTCACCTAGTTGAACTCTCCCAGGCTGCTCAGAGCCCTGCCTGGCCTGGCCTTGAGTGTCTTCAGGGATGGGACATCCACCACCTCTCTGGGTAACCTGTGCCAGTGCCTCATCGCTCTTAGTGTAAAAAAACCAAAAGCAAAACACAAAACAAAGGCCATTGAAGAGAACCCCCTGAGACTCCTCCAGCTGAGCAGGCCGGGCTGTACCAGCCTCTCCCCTCAGAAGAGGTGCTGCAGGCCCTTCAGCATCTTTGTGGCCCTCTATTGGACTCCTCCCCATATGTGTTCATCTCTCCTGTCCTGGGGGGCCCAGAACTGAACACAGTACTTCAGATGCTACCTCTGGCCTTCAGCATTCAAGATTTCAGTTTACAAGAAATTAGGGCAATGTCTATAAAAGGATGTTTCAATTTAGTTTAGCATGTCTTAGACCCAGAAAGGAGGTTCAAAAACCTACATTAGGTACTAAGAAAAGAATTTATACATAGACAACATGCTAGCCAACGGGAAGGACTGAAGATCATTACATCTCATCATTCTGAAGTGTTTAGAGCATAATGTTGAGCTGCAGAAATGTGTATAGGACTAAATATTGGTAACACAGAACATCATTTTTTCAGGGCTTAGAAGTCTAACTTGTCTATGTTTAAATAATTATCAAGTTATTCTTCAGCAGTTGTCCTTTGCTATAACAGTTAAATGCTTAAAGCAGGCAAGAAATGGGAAATTTATTGGAGAAATAAATCCGAGACATCTTAAAACTGAGATACAGATAAAAACTGGTGATTTGAATCTGGATTCAACCTTTGGTTGGCCTCCCTCACTATCTATTTTTTTTCTTATTAGTGCCAAGATCCAAGACTCAAGTGGATTTCCCTTGAAACTAGTCATATTTTTTGTTGACACTGAAGCCTGATGAAAGTTTCAGGCCTTAATGAATTACTCTATTTTACTCTCGATCTTTTAAATATATTCAACTTGTAACTTCAGTTAACATAAGAACAATTTGATCTATATTTTCATAACACACTATGAAAATCTCAAACCTAAGCTAAACAAAGCCACTTTCTAGGAATTTGTCTTGGTTTAAATTCTTAAATATTTGATTTAATATTTAAAAATTTAATATTTAAAAATTAAAAGTTTGATTTTTTTTTCCCTACTAATATATCAAATATGTGGTTCTGGGACAGCAGGGAATATTAATATAGCATGCTGTGACAGAATTTAAGAAGTTAAAACTAGAAAATGTCTATTACATTTGGCTGTAAATAGTAAATTCACTTCAGCAGCTGCTGCCCATACTTTGTTTTCTGGGGTGTTTTAAGCTTCTCCAGTCACAGGGTTCATCCACTTTCATATAAAAAATTGTGTCTTTCTTACAGACAGCACTCCAACCATCCTTACTGAACTTAAACCTGCCAGCTGATATGGCAATATGTGTGTGTGTGTGTGTGGGGGGGGGGGGGGGGGAGAGGGGGGTTGGCTTTTTTTTTTCACCCCTTTTATCACATAAATTCCCATTTTTCCTGCTTAAAAGCTTCAAACTTTAAGCTGTCTCTCTGTGAAACAGTAAGACATGGTCAGCTGCTTAGAAGCAAAAACATAGGTTAAGTCCTAGGACTAGCCACTTCCAGTGTTTTATAGACTGTAGTTCTGTGTTCTGAGTTTTTACACGCAGGAAGATTTAGGCCTCTTACAAGAAGTTCCTTTCCAATGGGACACGGAGAAGTGAATACACTTCAAATATGAGGAGAGGCTGAGGGCTGCTCGGCTGGAGAAGTGGAGGCTCTCATCTGATAAACACCTGAGGGATGGTGCCAGAGGCCAGAGCTAGGCTCTGTCAGTGGTGCCCGGTGCCAGGACCAGAGGCCGTGGGCACAAAGTGGAGCCCAGGGGGTTCCCTCTGAACACCAGGAGCCCTTCTGTGCTGTGCAGTGACGGAGCACTGGCACAGGCTGCACAGAGGCTGTGGGGTCTCCTCCTTGGGGATCCCCCAGAGCTGTCTGGACGTGGCCCTGGGCACCCTGCTGGGGCTGGGGCTGGAGCAGAGGCACCCAGAGGGCCCCGCCAGCCTCAGCCGTGCTGAGAGGAGGGGAAGGACGGTGATCGCGGAGCTCCCAGCCGCTCAGTTCCCCGCAGGCTCTGCCCGCCCCGGCCGCCTCCCGGCCCGGCTGCAGTTTCCGGTGGGACTTTGTACGGCGGCGCTTCCCTTCCCCTCCTCGGCCCGGCGCTGCCCGCGGCCATGCAGTCGCGGGTCCTGTGCCTGGGCGGCGGGGCCGGGGCTCCGGCTGCGCGCAGGGTCCGCCTGCTCCTGCGGCAGGTGCTGGCCGGCGGAGCGGCCGCGGCTCGGCCCGGCCGCCTGGAGGTGCGGGCGCTGCACGGCTCAGGTAACCGCACCGCCGACGCACGTCCCCGGCTCCCCCCGCCCTTCTCCCCGTGCCGGTGCCGCGGGGCTCCTCCGTGCGCGAGCTCAGCCCCGAGCAGCGGGGAGCCACGGAGGCTGCCGGCAACCCTTCGGGCCCACGGCTGACCCGGCCCGCTATGGGCCCTGCTTGCCTTTACGTTACTGGATGCCGCGTGAGATGAAGGGCAGAGCCTTGGCTCGGTGTTCTCTTCCGTAACGTCTCGCCTACAGAGGCTCAGCCCCGGCTTGTGAGCACCCCTCTCCTCAGCCAAGTTATTTCTTACGGAACAGACGCCGTTTCTGTGCCGTGTGGCTGGTGTCGGGGCTGCCAGGGCAGGTGGTTCGAAAAGGGATTCCCATCGGCGGTGGCAGTGAGCGTGGAGCTGACCTTGAGCAGTGTGTGTGTGCCGGGAGGATGACCCGGGCTGCCCCGGAGTGTCCTCTGCTGCCCTTTGGGCCTGAACAGAGCAGAACTGCCACTCAGAAGCGGTGACGTGTGCCCGTGGTAGCTGGCATTTCTCGGGACGAAAGCCAGAAGCATCAAAGTGCTAAATATAGAGTCTACCATGAAGCAGCTGCTAATGAAGGAAACAGAATGCTACCCTTCTGGTAAGGGGTGCTTTCCTAACACCCCTTTCATGCCACTTACCTCCATTTCTTTCTGTTGTTCGGCTTGTTTGTGACTTCAGGTCAGATGTATGTATTTGCTTCCTTCACGAGGAGCCTTTGAAGAATAGACAACTGTGAAATCCTTGAAGGAATTCTTGAACAGAAAGTATCTAACTTTTAAAAGATACTGAACTTTTACAGATACTTTTACAGAAGTAAAAAGGAACAATGTAACAGTTTGTGAAACAGGTGCCTGATGATGATGGGTCAGTTGACTTCATGAACAAGGAGAAGTTCGGTGAAATGGAAGGGCATCAAAAGCAGAATTACTGAAAGTACTTCCTAAAATTCAGTATTATGAGATGTAACTGGGTGTGAGCATGCAGTATATATGTATGAATAGTAAAAGTATTCCCAGTTACATTTAATAGTGGTAGTAGTTTTGGTAGGAAGATTTAAATCTCTTGCCTCGAAACTCCAGATGATCTCATAGCTGTTAGAGACAGGAAAATGGATGATACTGGGGTTATTTGCTCTCTCAGGTGCTGATGCTATTTATTCTTCATTTTCTGGGTTGTGTTTTTGTTTGTTTGTTTGTTTGCCTATTTGTTTGTTTTTGTTTTAAATCTTATTTTAAATATGCTTGTCATCTTGCAGGCCCTGCTGCTCCTCTGGGGTTACTGAGATCTGAAGAGGTGATCTGAACTTATGTATGCAATATGGATTTCTGTTATTTCTGTGGGGCTGCACTAATAGCAAGCCTTGATGTTGCATGTCTCTTTACTACTGAAAAGGAAACTATTTCTGTAAGGGCTGGAAGCTGTTAACAGTCAGGCAAAGAGCAAATTGTAGAGTACACAGTAATTTGGATCTGACATCCCTGCCAGATCTGATTTACTCTCTGTGATGGTAGTTTTTAAGCATAAGGGAGGAACTGTTGTCTGTTTTGTCCTGTTTTATGTGAAAGAGTCATGCTCAGCAATTTTAACTCTGTCTTTATAAAGCAGATTTGTCTTGCTGGTGCACGGAAGGCCACAGAAGAACAGCTAGAGCTATTCAGTGGTGAAGTTTGAGAGAAATCTGAAAGACAATGTTTGTGCTGTTGTTGGTTGCATCCTTAATTGTATTTATGGACTTTGTGATGGCTGCAGTTATTCCAGTGATCTAATTTACTGCAAGGCCTTATGCTTGTTGCATCAGCACAGCTGAGAAGGCAGAAAAAAGTAGATGGGAACTTTTAAAGCCAATTGTCTCTGGAAGTGTATGGAGTTATACCCGAGTTATTTAAAACTATTCTAGCATTTAAGAAAAGAAAGTGGCAAAAAACCTGATGTCTTTCATTAGACTCACTGATACAGCTGGAAGAAAGGGATGAGCTGCCAGGCAGATAAGCTTCTGAGTATTTGTGGTCTTCAGTAGAGTTTCACAGTTGTTCCCACGGGTAAATGTCAGTAAATTGCTTCCAAGTTTTTATGTTTGGCAGTTGTTCAAAATGTAAGTTTTCCTGTTTAGCAACTGTTACAGTCAAGGCACCTGTTGATGAGTTTTGCAAGCCTTGCCCATTGTAATCGATAAGGCTGAAGTCAAACCTGCTTAACAAACTCAGAATGATTGCATAGAAAAGACCACAGTGACTTTTGAAGGCTGTTTCATCTGTTTTGTTATTTTCTCAGTATCTAAGAACTTTTCAAAACAACTCAGTATTTATTTTCAGTCATAGTTTCTTCTTAATTGAAACACGTTATTGATATTTTATTAATGCACTTGATATCTGAGCTCTGTTTAGATTAGTTTGATAGCCTGGCTTTTCTGAACTGAGCAAATTGTGCTTGAAGAATCTTCATACAGTTTTAAAACATTGTGAGCTGGTGTTCATGTATGTAGCACTGACCATACCAGTAAGATTTGGAAGGGAACCCTGAGGATGCAGTGAGCATCTGTTATCATATGACTAAGAGGAAGGCATGGATACTGCTTTCTACAGAGAGCTAGCAGAAACTTCCCACTCCTGGGCCCTCACACTGGTGGGGGATCTCAACCATCCAGACATCTGCTGGGAGGGCAGTCTGGTATTTGCCTGAGTTCTTAGTAATTTCTAGACAGTGCTGGTAACAGTTTTGCAGTATAAATGCCAGAGAGCCTAGCCAAGGGTAACACTTCATCTGCTGCTTACAAGTAGAGAACTGACTGATTTGGGTATAGGTGGTAGCCTGTATCTCTGTGACTGTAAAATGATTGAGCTCAGAAACTGGAGGAAGGCTGGGAAGGTGAGCAGCAGCATTCAGATTCTAGGCTTGGAGAGCAGAGACTTCTGCTTTTACAGGAGACTGGCAGGTGAAATCCCTTGGATAACAGCCAAATGCCCAGGAGAGGGGGACCATTTTTAAAGAAAACTTAAAGGCAGTTCATGAACAAATGATCCTGTGGTGCAGGATATATCCCAAATAGGAAACACTTATTTGGTGTTTCAGTAAGAGGCCTGTTTGGTCAAGAGGAAAACCTCACAATGAACTAAAACACGAAAAAGGCGCATACAGAAATGAAATAAGGACAGGCAACAGAAAAGGACTGTAGGAAGTACTATTTGCTATGTAGGGATGAAATCACTGTGCTCTGTAAACTGCAGGTCTTAAGTCCAGAAAGGCCTTAAACTTGAGGTTTGGGTCCAGAGAAACCTCCAAAAGTTCAAGGAGTAGTGTGAAGTTCTGCCAGTTCTACTTCAGTTTTACTGTGTGATAGCACTACAGGCTGGGAAGGGATTGGCTGAGGAGCAGCTTTGCTGAAAAGATTGAAGGGTTGTGGTGGATGTGCGGTTGAATGTGAGCCAACATTGCCCTCATAGCATAAAGCAAACTACAGGCTTGGCTAGATCAGGAGGAGCAAGGGAGGTTTCATCTCTAGAACGCTCTGAGGTTCCACCTGGAATGCTGTGTCCAGTTGTGGGTTCCCTTTCTAGGGCAATACTGAGAAACTGAAGTCTGCTTGAGGGTTATCAAAAATTCTTAGGGACCTAGAGCACCAGATAGTGAGTAGAAGTTGAGGGAGCTGGGTTTTGTAGTATTGCAAGGAAGGGAGAGGAGAAGAGAGGAGAAATCTACTTGCAACTTGCAGTTATAGTTACAAAGATGAAGTCTAACTACCTAATAGTGGCAAATAATATAGCAAGAGGCAGTGCTCACAAATTGAGGCTTGTAAGGTTCAAGTTGAACAACAGAACAAACCTTTTCGCTAGCAGAGTAGTGCAGCAGGGCAAGAGGCTAAGTGGAGGGATTGTGGAATCTCCATCCTTGAGGGTTTCTGAGACAGAGACAGGGCCTTGGATGATGTGATCTAGCCTTAGTTATAAGCTGAAGTTCAGTAGGAAGCTGGAGAAGATTATATTCAGAATGCCTTCCAGCCAGTATTTCAAAGATTGTTTGGTCATTGATTTTAGCATTTGCTTTAGCTTTCTTCTGATACAGTAAGCAAGTTATTAAGGTATACTCTGAAATTTGTATTTCAGGTCTATGTGAGAGCATCATAGCATTAGGCATTTTAAAAACTGAATAATGTATTCACAGAAGTGAATTTCTGTTTCATAAAGAAAAAAGTTGACCCTTCGAGGATGAGGGCCAGCACCATTCAATGCACCCACGTGCTCAGGTGCTGGATAAATATCAGTTGAAAGCCTTTCCCTTTCCCTTTCCCTTTCCCTTTCCCTTTCCCTTTCCCTTTCCCTTTCCCTTTCCCTTTCCCTTTCCCTTTCCCTTTCCCTTTCCCTTTCCCTTTCCCTTTCCCTTTCCCTTTCCCTTTCCCATGTATTGAAATTAAAACCTGGAAATACTTAGTTGAATATAATTTAGAAATCAAACTGCTTTATTCTAACAGATGTGATCTAATCTCACAAAAATTCATGTTAGTGGAGCTTAGCACCTTCATGGTTTTAATGTGCTTTTGCTGTTTTTGGCATCTGAGTCCAGATGAATGGTCTGCATACAAGTGAATGTGTAATATGTTAAGACTGCTGTTGGACTGTGGTAATCTCACATATGTTCAGGACTAAAGAGGCCAAAAGGCAATTGTCCTAGCTGCCTAAAAGCTCAGCATTCCTCAAGCTTCGTTGTAACATCTTGTAAAAACCCTGATAACAGAAAGGTTTTCCCAAGAGGTTGGAACTGTTTTGTGCAGAATTCTTAACCAAAGTTTAAATACATATATACAACTATGTAGGGTGTTCTCATTTGCTGTGAGTTTCTTTATTTAATGCATTAATACATTTCCCCTGTACTCAGCTCTGGTGAGGCCGCACCTCAAGTACTGTGACCAGTTTTGGGCCCCTCAATGCAAGAAAGACATGGAGGCCCTGGAGCGGGTTCAAAGAAGGGCGACAAAGCTGGTGAGGGCTCTGGAGCACAGGCCTTATAAGGAGCGGCTGAAGGAGCTGGGATTGTTCAGTCTGGAGAAGAGGAGGCTCAGCAGAGACCTCATTGCTCTCTATAACTACCTGAAGGGAGGTTGTAGTGGGGGTCGGCCTCTTCTGTCGTGTAACTGGTGATAGGACCAGAGGGAATGGCTTCAAGCTGCACCAGGAGAGATTTAGGCTGGATGTTAGGAAATACTACTCTGAAAGAGTGGCCAGGCACTGGAATGGGCTGCCCAGGGAGGTGGTGGAGTCACCAACCCTGGAGATGTTCAAGGAACGTTTGGATTTTGTTCTGAGGGACATGGTTTAGTGAGAACTATTGGTGATAGGTGGATGGTTGGACTGGATGATCTTGTAGGTCTTTTTCAACCTTTGGTGATTTTGTGATTTGAAAGGGCTATTTATTTTCATTCTTATTATTAAATAGTAATTGAGATGTAGTCAGTCTCTCTTCAAATATGGCTAGTTTTGCTGTAAATAATTTCAATTAAACAGCAATATCTTTTTCTTCTCACCATATAGAAAAAGACAGTATGATTAGAGAATGTTCTTTGTCTTGGGAGGAGAGAAGAGGGATAGTTAATACTGGTTGAAGCTAGTGTTACCATGTGTTTTTTGACCAGAACAGTGGCCTTGGAAGCCAAAAGGGCCAACCGTGCCCTAAGGTGCAGCAGGTTCAGCATTGCCATAGGGTGAGGGGAGGGACTGTCTATTCTGCTCTGTGCTGTGTGGCATCACCTGCAGCACTGGGTGCAGGTCTGTATGCCACAACATAAGAAGAACATATAACTGTGTCCAAAGGAGGGCAACAGGTATAGTAAATGGTCTACAACACAGGACATATGAGGAGATGTGGATGTTCTTGGATTATACGGTGTGGAGGAGGCTGAGGGGAGGCCTGATGACATCTGATGGATGGACATCTGCAGCTCCTCACAGGGAGCAGAGAGGCAGAGCTGAGCTTTACTCTCTGTGACAGCAACAGGGCCTGAGGGAACGGCATGGAGCTTCATTAGGGGAGGGCCAGGTTGGGCTTTAAGGAAAGGTTCTTTACTAGAGGGTGGTGGGCATGGAACAGCCTGCCCAGGGCAGTGGGCACAGCACCGAGCTGCTGGCATTCAAGGAGCATCTGGGCAATGCTCTCAGATAAAGAATTTTGGGTGAAGCCGAGAGTTGGACTCAATGATCTTTTTGAATCCTTTCCAATATGGGATGTCCAATGATTTTGTGATTCTGCTTTTCTGTGCCTGGCTGCAGTCAGTAGGAGGAGCCAGGGAGGGTAAAAAGCACAGGCATTCATCAATGGTGCTCTACCAACGTGCTTGGCCAGCCTCCAGCTGCATGGCAAGGCTTGGAGCTTGCTACCTTTCCCTTCAGAAGTCCTCAGTAGACTGTGGAAGACATAGGCCTGCTCACCTGAAGAGCTCTTGTCCTTTTTATGGAAAAAAAGCAGATGTGTATAGCATTATCTACAGTGTGGCTCTGAATAAGAGAATACATTATATTCAGTGCATTGTGGTTACTGGCTAGCTGGATATGCATGTTAACTCCTGTCTCAAAGCAAGTCAGATCTGTCCAAGCAGTATGTTCTAGGAAGAGTTTGCTGCATGTATTGAGGTTGTTTTCATAACTCTTTTTCAGAGAGTCTCTTGTAGTTCTTATTATTGGGTCACTGTATTTATGTGCCCTGAATTTCTGACCCATATCGCATGGGGCTTTACCTGTGGCCTCTGTATATTGACCAGTCCTTGAATGGGATGTCTCACTTACCTTTAGATTCTAGCTTATTTGGCAACTGCTTTATGTTAGCAGGCATAGCTCTTTGTACATCAGGCACTGTTTGTATCCCACTGTTTTCCCTGAAGACCGTGATAGCTAAGATTGCTATTTTCTATGTGAGAGATAAGAAACCAGGGCACATCTCCACCTCTTTACCTCTGTAGCTTTTGTGCATGGTAGTACAGCAGTAGCTTGTGAACTGAAGTATTTATAGAGTATTCTATAATTTGCAATGGAGAAAAATTGTTTGGGATGCATGTTCTCAAATGACAAGCCCAGCTGATTTAACACCACATTTCTACCAGGCAGGCTGTCGTCAGTTCTTTGCCAGCTGGTGTAATGTTGGAGAGAGCCTATCTGGGCTGACAACTCTGCTCAAAGAGTTTGGAAATGCAGTGGAAATGGCATAACCAAACATGAGATTTTGAATGAATGTAGGAGAAACGAATTAGACAAGAAAATATAGCCCAGGTGGAAGTGTGTGATAAGATTAGCGTACTAATCCCGCCTGTGCTCATTTAGCTAGGAAAACAGACAGTGCTGTTTTGGTTTGATATTGCTTGTACTTCTATTAAACATGGCTAATATTTCTGCTTTGTGGACAGATGGGAGTTTGAGGCAATGTTTGTCTCCAGGCAGCAACAAAACCTAAAAGACAAATGCATTTAGCTTGTGTTAGGGATTTGGTGTGCTTAGCTCTCTCTGCTGCTTTCATATAGTTCCCTCCTACCTTACTTTGCAGGGCCCATTTATGACTGGAATACTTGTTGAATTTTTGGAAATGGTAAGATCAGGTGTTAGCACCTTAGGGTTTGAAGTAAATTCTGCCAGAAGAGATGCATTCTCTGTTTTTTACCTAGAGCAAATTAACTTACTTTTTAGGTGTTTATTTATTTGTTTATTCTTAATTTTAGATTCTGGAAAATCAACTGTGAGGTTTTCAGTGCCAATAAAACAGGTAATTAAAGCATTCTTATGTAGATGATATCATCATTCCAACGTGCTAAAGAAGTCTGACACCTTGTTGTTTCAGCATCTGGCATCTTGTCCCCACTATGTCTTGGAAGACTGTATGTGCATAGAAGAGTATTTACAACTTGAGCTGAGGTGATTTCAGCTAGAAGCTAATTAGTCATGTACTCCTGTCTCTTTGCATGTTGGCTGAGGAACGGCGAGAAAAAAAATAACAAAAAAAAACCCTGGCAGTGGTTTCCTAAGGATATATCAGGCAACCTGCTCTTTTTAGAATGTTCAAATTCTTCCTAGCTGAGCTAATGAGAGAGGTGTCAATTTTTGCAGGAAGCAGTGGGCCTGCAGGATGTTTTCATAAACTTGGAGGCATTTTGGTAAACCCTTTAGCTGTTTCCCAGTGAGAAGGAGTGGTTGGAGCTACTGCGGAGGAAAGGGAACAGGAGACAACGGCTGAGCAGTAAAATAGTTTTTCTTGTTTTAAACTTAGAGAAGAGGGCAAAATCCTGGGAGTGTCAAAGCTTTTAGTGCCTTATGTCTGTAAGTGGATTTGTTTTTTATTTGGCAGCTCTTTAAAAATACGTAACAGTTCTCAGAACAGGTACAATACCCCTGAACTGTTGCTGGACTTTTGGAGTGACTGAACACGTCACGCTGAAGAGGGCATAGTACTGTGATCTGCAGACTGCAAATACCGTTTGTCCTGCAGTTCAAGGAGGGCAAGGAAATGTTCTGAAGCCTTGGACTGCTGCTTAATAGTTAGCTTAGCCCCTGCTGTTTTGGACCATTGTGCTTCCTGGTTCCTGCATGAGTCTATAAGAGAAGGGTGCTCAGCTCTAGGCAGGGAGAGCTGCTTGGTGACGCTTGGCCTCGAGGCCAGGAATGAACCCTTGACCCCCTTCTAAACAGCAGTATTGCTGTTGCCTCCCACTTTCTGGAAAGCCATTTAAGAGCTGTATTGTTGCATAAAATGTAAAAGCAACCATCATCATATGTCGTCTGCTGATATTTTAAGGAAAAATGTTTTGGGGTGATTATATGTGCTTCAGGAGCAACACGAAGGCCCAAGAGTGGGCATATATGTGAGGCTGGGAATCCCAGACTCAGGGCATTGTTAAGCATTTCGTTTTGAAAGGAAATCATCTGTAATCCTTTCATCATTGCCTCCTGGTTGTTGCTGTAGGCGATTCCTCACTGGCTGCTGTGAATCCAGTTCTAAATGTGTAGCATTTCCTAGGGTTCATTTGAATAACAGCAGAATTTGTGAATTCTCAGTGCTATGAGATCTGCAGTTACATCTGGGTGTGCCAGTAACGGGCCATGTTGGAGTGCAAAATACAAAAGGAGAGCTGCTGTACATGTGGGATTTGTGGGAAGTGGGATTGCTTTTGTCAATTTGGACCAACTTCCTCTTCAGCATCCCCCTTTCCAATTCCAACATCAACCTTCTGAACTCATTTACTCCTTACGCATCCCCCTGGATGCTGTCAGGCAAACCAATAAAACAGTTTTTGGAGTCGGATCTCGTTCGTGAGCTGCGTCTTTTCTGTGTCTCATTTCTCAGACAAATACAAGCATAAATGGTTCTAAAACTTGGCCTCAGTTCATGGAAAGGTGGTGTAATCAGAGTGCTGCACCATGGGGCAGTCATTGTATTCCTCTCCCATCCACACGCTGATAGACAGCGAAGGTGATGTGATCTTCAGCAACTATAATGGCAAAAACTTCATTTAAGTTAGCTTTGTGGTCTTAATACTTCTGAGCTTCTGTTTGCATGGCCCAGATGGTCACGAGAAAAATTCCCCTTTGAGTTTGTTAGCAGTCTGCAGCTTGTTCTCTTGGCCTCACAGGTTTTGGCTTACCCATTTCCTGGCTCAAGCTAGATTTCAGTTCTGATTTCAGTGAGAAAGTACACAGGGCATGCCCTGCAATTTAACTCAAGCCTGCCAGTGCAGAAGGACAGACGAGACAGATCTCAGGAACTAACTAGTAAATTATATGGCAGGTGCTTTAGTTTTATTGAAATCCAGAGCAAGAAATATGCAAGGCTTCTCCAACCTTGAAAAGGTGCCAAATTCTTCAGCTGCAAGCTGAGGAGTGCAGGTAGAGAGCATTGGCATTGAGTATAATGTTTTGTACCTCCAAGAGACTCCATTTCAGGTTACCTGAAAATGAGAAAGCCATCATCCCTATAAATGGGAGTGATGTGGCCCTTCCTCCACAGTCTACCTACAAGTATTTCTCACTGCTGTTTCTGCAGACCAGCAAGCTAAGGATTTCATGTGAAGAAACAAGCAATGGTATCTGGAACAGGGTTCTATAGTGAGCTTGACTTCCCTAGCTCTCAACAAAGTAAGCTTTGTTATAAAAAGAAGAGGAAGAAGTTGAGGAATATTTATTGGATATAAATTCTGCTGATACCTGACCTATTGAAAAGCAGCAGAGCCTGACCGGTAAACTAAGAGCTCTCAACTGCCACAACAGGCCTGTGGTGTAAACTTGGTATAAACATATTGTACACATCAAAAGTATAGAGGAACTAAAAGACTTGTTTTCTCTTTTTTTCAGGTGATACTGTCACTATTGGAGATGTGTCTTTTAAACTCAAAACACCGAAGAACCCAGAACTTGTTCCACAGAACTACAGTAAGAATCTGCTTTCCTTGTGAATTGACATTGAGGTTTTGTTCTAAAAACTTTACTCACTCTAGTTGCTCCACTGATTTTACTGAAATTATTTAAGAAATATGGTTTGAAAAATTATATACATTGGGGAAGGCTCTCTTTACTGAGCTCTGTAAGATACCTCAGGTTCAGCAGATTATACTGGAATCTCCTGACTTTGACTGTAGCTTGTCACTATAATATATGGGAAGATAAAGAAATTCATGTATGTTTACATATTTTGACTGCTCCATTAATTACTTCTCATAAAGCTCAAATTGTTTGATCATAGAGCTGTAGCTGTTTATCATTCAATTGCGGTATGTCCTAGGAGTTTTCTACTATATGGTGGATGTATGAGGTTTTTCTACTGTGCTATTTACTATTTCTAGGTTATCATATTATTGTTGTAAGCAGACTTTCAAAATTCATCAAGTTAATGAGAAATCAATTGCACAATGATTAAAAGTATTATCCAATACTTAACAAAGTCACTGGCAACTCTGCAAATTAACAGTGTGCATATGTATATATGCAATTAATTCACATTACATTTTGGTACCTTATTAAAAATGCCACACATTCATAGCCACCCATACTTCCTGTATTTCCACCTTTTTGTTGAGGCTATGTGCTTCCCAACTTTTCGTTTTGGATCAGCAAGGAAATCACACTTTGGTTGTGGTATTTCCTAGGGCGGTTCAGGCCAGTTCTTTTCTGTGGATCCAGAATGGTCACTTGCTACTTGTTCAGTGCTTCCATGGAGCCATAAAGGCTACTGGATATCCAAAACTTAAAAACAAATAAACAAACAAAGAAAAGCAACAACAACAAAAATATGATTTTTCCACACAGATAAAATTTCAGATTAAAACCACACACACATGCTGTTCTAAAAGGGTGCGTAGTCCTGAGCTTAGATGTGGCCATGCATTGAGAACTCCCAGTCACTGTCCTCCCTAGACTTGCAAGGTCCTACAGCTGGAGTATGAGTGTAGCCATTGACTTCCAGTGAATTTGCTTTCCATGGCATTTTTGGAGAAGACACCAAGAAAACTTCAGATTTATTTGGATGGGATGAGAGGTTATTTTGAGACTGAAGGGGTAAAATTGGAGGAACTAGAGACCTCTCACCCTGATGTTGGTATTGGGGACAATCATGGAGCAGATCATCTTGAGTGCAGTCACATGGCATGTGCAGTATAGCCAGGAGATCAGGCCCAACCAGCATAAGTTCATGAAAGGCAGATCCTGCTTAGCCAACCCGATCTCCTTCTACGACTGTCTGTGTAGACTTTAGTAAAGTCTTTGACTCTGTCTCCCATACTATTTTCCTGGAGAAACTGGCAACTCATGGCTTGGACAACTGTACTCTTACATGGGTAGAAAACTGTCTGGAGGCTCAGGCCCCGAGAGTGCTGATGAGTGGCTGCTCAGGAAGGTGATGAAGTCACCATCCCTGGAAGTTTTCAAGAAGCATGTAGATACAGCACTGAGGGACATGGTTTAGTGGGAATGGTGTTCATGGTCTGATGGTTGAACTAGGTGATCTTAGAGGTCTTTTCCAACCTTAATTTTTCTATGGTTCTGTGATTCTTTTTGATTTAAAGAGGTGGTGTCGATAGTACCAAGAGTAGACTTGCTACTGTATAGCTGGCAGAATGGCAGATAACTTCTGTGAGAGATGCTCACTAAGTGTGTTACAGGTACACAGTATTGGAAAAGGCAGAAACTGCTGTGAGAAGGTTTATGTTGTTGCATTCTTAGGCAATAGTCCTTTGGTTTGTCAGGCCTTCCTTATTTTTAGTAACTGTGGGATAGTAGACCTTTGTTACAGTTGCCATATTTAGCTATGTTTCTTAACCCTCCTCTTTTTTGAAATGCAGCCTTTCTTCTGTGATACAAAACAAATCTGCAACTTCTTAGCATTTAATATAAACGTTAGATGCATAAAAAACTAGCATGTACTGATCTGTTTGTCCTTCAAGAAACGTAGCAGGAACAGAGAAAGAGAGATTTTGTTTGCTTTCAGCCAGCAATTAGTTTCGAGGTCTGCCAGCAGGTTGGTATGCCAGGCTGATGCTCAGTGTCTGAATTATGGACTGCTTAATTTTCATGCCCCATTAAGCATGACACTGTGACACCTTTCTTCAAGGTGATGGAAGGAAGCTATCCTATGCCACGTGTCAATCCTTGCTGTTATGGGGTTGCCCACTGAGAAAGGATTCCCGTTTCCGAGTGTAACAGCACTTCCCACACCTTGTGAGCTCTCTGGGAATGTGGCCAAACAGTTGAGAAATGCTGCTCTGTGTTATTTCTGTATATAGCTTCTTAAAGGATAGATTTTTGTGTTTCACTGTTTCCTATGCTTTCTCATTTGATCATGAGGTATGTTAGTTTTCTGTATCCATGACTAACGTGATCAGTTTCACTTATTTAAGTTTCTTATAGATGGATTTATCTTCTTGTTTTCTGTGCTGTACTAAAAGCATTCATTTTAACGACACCTCCATACCTTCCACTTCTCCTAACTGTGGCAGACACTATTACAAGTTTTGGTAGATGTGCACTTTTCAGCAACATTTATGTTAACTCTGTTGCAACAACAGAACGTCTTTCAGTTCTCTGGACTGAGAAGGTAAGAGAGTATGAAAATGCTTGATAAAATCAAAGAAGAATGTTGTTTTAGTTAGTGATTTTAAAGGAAGAAGAAGCTGAAAACTAGTGAAAACAGGTATTAAAGTGGAACTGTACAAAGCTGTGGGATCTTAGCTAGAAACTGATTCTACAACTGAAAGTAAAATTTATTAGCAATTATTACATTGCTAATAATTACATATTATTATATCTTATTAGTTGCTTCTCTTTTTGAATGATCATAACTGGCATGCTTGATACTACTGTTCATTAGTATTCATTTATTGAACAGGAGGGTTATTTAAGGTATGTGATTTTGCTTGAGAACCTAAAAACTAAATTAGTTATAATTAAATAAGGTAGAATATTCATGTGCTTAATAGCAGAAAATCTATCTCTAATACTTGAATACATATTTTTTTGTATAGTCCTAATGTAGGAAATTTTTATGCCATGGTTTTTAAGTTCTATGGTTATATCACCATGGAGAACAAGGTTATGTTCCTTTATTGAAATTAAGTTGATTATATTGGCTCCAGGTCAATTATATCTTTGTTGTGAGGCATTTGTAGAGTACAGACATCACTTACTGAGTGTATTTGTTATTAAGAGAGTTTTTATTTTGCAGTATAAAAGACTGTGCTGTAGATATTTGGTGTAAAATATATGGATGTAATTGCATGCTTGCACTCATCTGTAAACTTAGATGTCATATCTTTTAAAATTTTACTATAGGGACTGATACTGAGTTTGAATTGTTCAAGGTTCTCACCTCATTTCCTTCAAGCTAAGACTAGAAATAGTTTGAATACCCAGTTCACTGGGAAATGCTTTTGAAAAGGTCTGGAGTCTTAGCCATTGTGATGTTTGCAATGGAGTAAGAGCTAAGAAAAGGGAATTAAAGCAGTGACAGTTCATTTACTAGTACTGCAAATAATGCAGTTTTCTAGCTTACCATCTGCATAGGATAGAATGCTTCTGCTCTTGTTATTCTGCCAGATAACAACCATGGTAAAATGCACTAATGTTGAAAGTGCATATCTATAACACACAGAAAATTTTAGGGAAGTTACAACTTATTCTAAACTCTGCATTATTATTCTAGGCTTAAAAATAGCCTTAGGAACCTAGAGGAAAAATTGTAACACAATAAAGAATGTAAACGTATTAAGTACCTACAAAATCTTAGCTTTGTCATTTTATCTTTAATTAATACCAGGTAATTACATTCTTTCTATTACTACATAAGACTGATCAAATTTTAAGTCTTTCTTTGAACGTCATTACATTTTGCTGAAACACACAGGATATGTGCTGCTGGTTACCTCCTGATTTGCTGTTTTGCTTTTTGCAAGGTACGTTGCAACCTCACTATGTAGCACTCAATTTTGTGTGCTAATATAAAATAGTGTTTTGCTGTTGTTGGCAAATGGCTTTTTCTTGGAAGATGATAATTAAAGGTACATAAAATCTGAATTGTTTTAAATTTTTCTAAGTGACAAGTAAAAATGAGTCATACACAAGGGAATTTTGTTAATGGCTTTTCTGTCTGACACGTTCTAGAAGGCAGGCACTCAGTTTGGCACTGCTTGTTCTTTTATCAGTAAAAACAAAACCTACATTTTTAAAATCCCACCATGCCTGTAAAGTGTGATCTTATCTGTAATTATTCTTTGGAGGAACTTGGTGTGGCTTTTTGTGTTACTTTTTGTTTACTAATCTTGAGCAAAAAATTCCTAATGTAGCTCTTCCAGAAGGCTTGGTATAATGACAGAGCATCCTCATTAAGGCAGGAAATTTGATGTTCAGTGGTAATGCCACATAGGTGCTGCTGTGTGAAGGTGCAAATGCATTTGGGAATTTGCTTATGTTCCTATTACAGGTAACTGTTGCATTAGGAAAAGTTAGTTTCAAGCAGTTTGTGGTTTTATGCCACCCTCCCCTCAGTAGTGAAATGCATATATACCTTCTGGAGTTCAGTGTGTCGCTTTTAGGTCATTAAAGTTGTTGGTTATATCAGTTGAGACACGTGAGAATGAAACAGAGAAAGAAAACAGCACTAAATGGAATTATGTGGTTGAAGGGGAATTCTTTTAATGTTGGGGAAATCTGAATCTATTTTTGTGTAGTGGGATCAGTGGTGTCAGCAGGTTTTTTTTTCTTATTTATCAGTATTGCCTTAACAGTAAGATGCCTCTATGTTCTTGTCCTGGAATGGTATGCACCGTTTGCAGAAGAGGAGAACAAGTGTGTGCATTCAGTTCTTCCTCAAAGTGGGTTCAGGTTTGTGCTGGAACGTGTGTTCCTTCTTTTTAGTTTTCATCAAATCCACAAGTTCACTGAATGCAAGGCACTACTGAGACAGGTTGGAGTGTGAGATGACTGTAAATTCATGTTAACAAAGGTTTTTGGCATTACATTTCTTTTCTCCTAGCATAAAGAAAGATGTCTCTTGTCAGAGTTTGTGATTATTTCAGTGCTTAGTTTTCTTGCAGCCTTGCAGCTGTAATGTTGCTTGGCTGTTATCTCCTAACCAAGAATTTTCAGTGGTGTTTCTTTGTAAGGCTCTCAGCGTTTTACATCATTATCCCCATTATCTTGCTTATACCAAAGCTGGAGCAGAGGGTGGCACATTGTCATAGAAATCTTCAGGAAACGTCCGGGTGCTGAAGACTGTCCCTAGTGCCTCATAGCAGAGTCTGCTGAATCCTATCTATAAAGGTAGATATTTACCTTCTGTGTTCTTAAAATTTGTCAGTGATGTAGATTCCAGAACCAGTCTGCTCTATTTGTTCCAATAATTAATGATTATTTTGTGTGTGGGGGAAAAAAGCTTTGCCACATTTAGATCTTTCTCGACATACTTCTAATTCATAATAACCGTGATGTACAAATTGGTTTGGTTTTCTTTTTTAACTGTAACTATGTCTTACATATTGGGATACAGTTGTTAAGATTTTAGCTAGATTTTAAGGCTCAGGGATGACCTTATTGCTCTCTACAGCTGCCTGAAAGGAGGCTGTGGTGAGGTGGGGGTTGGCCTCTTTTCCCATGTAACTAGCAATAGGATTAGAGAGAATGGCCTCAAGTTGTACCAGGGGAATTTCAGGTTGGATGTTAGGAAATACTTTTCCTGTGAGAGAGTGGTTAGATGCTGGAGCAAGCTGCCCAGGGTGGTGGTGGAGTCACTGTCCCTGGAGGTGTTCAAGAATCGTTTAGATGTTGTACTGAGGGACGTGGTTTAGTAGGAAATATTGGTGGTAGGTGGATGGTTGGACTGAATGATCTTAAAAGTCTTTTCCAACCTTGGTGATTCTTTGATTTTATGATTCTGTAATTCATTTTTTCTCTAGTCTGAATTCCAATATCTTCTTTCATGTCGTCTAGATTTTTAATTATACTTTTTGGTCATTTCTTGAATCTCATGAATGCATTTGTACTGGATGGAGCTCTTGTGCTCAAAAGCAGGAACAATGTGGCCCACCAGTTGAACTGATTTGACTGCTCTGGCTATATATATTCTTACGAGTTACACATCCAGCTAATAACAGTTTCATGTATTCCATATTTGTAGGCTACTGAGAGAATCTTAGTCTCTTGAATCCCACTCAGTGTTCCTTCTAGAAAGCTGTTTGGTTTGACATGATTCCTTTATATTCTCTTTTCATTTATATTCAAATGCAGTCAGTGGTCTGTCTATGTAGATCTTATCTCTTCCTGTGAAGCAGTTAGCTTGGAGGAATTAATGATAAATAGATATACAGTTCAATCCAAGGAGGTAACTTCCCCCTTTCTAAGCCCCTGCAAAGATTCACTAATTGTTGCTCTACCGCTGCAAGAACAAAAATTGTTGGAATGAAGACTGTTTGCATGAAAAGTTTATGAGGAAAAATAGTGTTCCAATGAAAACTGTGATGCAACCACATTGTGAGTCTTTGAAAACTCCTTGGGTTCTGTGCATCAATGTAAAATTGAAAGAGCAAGAGATTTTTTCCTTGTAAAATGCTAAGTGAAAGCAGCTGAAAGCAGGCTGCACATAAGGGCCTTCCTCTTCAGCTCAGATGCGCTGCCTTCCCCCTAACACACAAAAGCTGTGAAATGTGTCTTGGTGAGCTCAGTTGTTTTGAACATTTTCCTATTTAATGATATATTTGTGTCTATAGACAAAGGCCTCTCTTCTTGTCCCCTCTTATAGAGTTGCCACCCCCTACACTGGCTGGCTGTGCAGGAAATGGTATGTAAAGCTGAAGGAGCCCTTGCTAGCTATACAAAAGGGGGATCATTTTTTCCCTCACAGATTTTCACCTCACCTGTAAAAAAAGGAGCCATTCTCGAACTCTAAGCAAGTGCTGTAGCAAAGGTGTGAGTATACAGTAGTCTTTTACATTTGGTTTGAATGACACACAATGGTATCTTCTAAGTGGTAAGTGGTTTAGCGGGCATGGAGGTGGTGGGTTGGCAGTTGGGCTAGATGACCTTAGACGTCTTTTCCAACCTTACAGATTCTATGATTTTAAGTGCCTGCTGGTTTTTGTTTGATTGATCAAACCAGAGTTACCCAGGGACTTGAGCTGTGGTATATTTTATACCACATCTGGATTAGATATTCTTGGGAATTGGTTTATTTGTCTTTTTGCATCTGAACAGTGGGAAGAGGGATCTCTGTCATTTATGGGATTTCTTCTGTAGATGGGCTACAGCAACTTGCCAGCAGCAAGTCTGCCATCTCCACTGAATGTTACTGCTTCAGTGAGTGCAGCATATGCCATAAATTCAAGTATCATAGAATCATAGAATTACTCAGGTTGGAAAGGACCTCAAAGATCATCAAGTCCAACCACAGCCTAACCATAGTACCCTAACTCCAACAACCCTCCGCTAAATCGTATCTCTGAGCACCACATCCAAATGGCTCTTAAACACATCCAGGGATGGTGACTCAACCACTTCCCTGGGGAGCCTATTCCAGTGTTTAACCACCCTTCTTGTAAAGAAGTGTCTCCTAAGTATGAGTGAACTGGAAAATTTCAGAGGCTAACATATCCATTTTAGTCTTGGTTTTCTCAAAAGCTGATTTGTGGATCAAACAACAGTGGCTGCTGCATTTGCTTCAAAATCCATCTACAATGTTTTTTTCTTTTCTTATTTGAGGATTTCTCCATTCTGCTTTAACTGCTCATTTTACAAAACGTTTGCAAAGATTCTGCTAGGTGTTTTCCCACTTACAACATATTAAAAACAATCTAAGGCAGTTTCTTTCTCTGGCTGTCGTCAATGAACAGGAACGGCAAACTGTAGCACTGACTACTCTTCTGCATGTGCCAGATGGTGTCTTTGAGAATACACTGCGGAGGCTTCCAATGCACCACCCCGCAGATTAAGAATATTGGGCCAGCTATTCAACTAGTGCAAATCAGCAGAGTGCCACCGAACAGCTTGTGCAAACCCAGTTTGCATTAGGTGTTATCTGACTCATGGGATAATTAATAAAAACTGCTGCATTATACATGCTGATGCGTTTGCAGTTAATCTGCCTTGTCTTCTAAATGTCACAGAAAATGATTATGTGCCTCTTGGAGTCAAGTTAATATCTAATACTGGAATAGTGAGAATTTTTTTCAGGTTGTGATAGACACAAGAAGTTTGCTGTGCAGATACCACAGTAAAAGTAGTCTTAATATAGAAAAATAATACACAAGATACTGCATATCCACATCTGAAGTTTCTTTTGAAAAGTATAATGTGCTGTGGGAGCAGTTTATTCAATGTAGACTTCATATGCATAGAAAATATTATATTTTTCTGATTTTAGAGGGAAACTGAAGTAGGGTTAATATATGGAGAGATGTACAAGTATTACACGTTAAAATAGAAGGAACTGAAAAGTGGAAGCTGTTGTCATGACAGTTCACCTTAGGGAACACTTTCTTTGAATTCTCAGCGTTATTTATAATGGGCTTCCTTTGAGTGAGTTTGCAGATGGTCAGTGTAGTTACTGTGTGATTTAAAAATGCATTATAATTGATCCAATTGTAACCTGTATGTGGGAAGAATTATATGAATGATGAAGCAATGAAACCACTTTCTAGTAACTTTAAATCAAGAAGAAACGGCGTCTTTTTGTGATCCTTTCTACAGAAGCAATGTTAGGAAATTAGAGGAACATAAGCATCCTGAAATGCCTTAAGGTTTGCTGGGGAGGGGGTCTTGTTCCAAAGATTGTTAGATTTCAAATGCTTATGTTCCCATTTAAATGACAGTTTGTCTTACAGATGCTGCTGAACATTCTAAAATCCCGTTTCTATTTATGGTGCTGCTTTTAAGTCTGACCTGAGTTGTTTTTTTTTTTTTTTTTCTTGAGGCCATCCTAAAAATAAAAAAGATAGCTACACATGTTAAGTGAAATACACCAGAGGCGCCTGTAGTCATGCTGTGTCGATGCTTCAAATGTGTGCTTTTTGATGTGAAAAGAATTCAGTGTTCCAGCAAGATTCACAAGGTTATTTGTCCAATTTAGGGAATGTACCTTTTTTTTTTTTTCCTAGCAGCTGCTAAAAAAAAATGCATTAATGATGCACACAGCGCATTCATACAACGGGTGGAAGTTATAATGAATGTGTCTCTATCTTGGAATTTTAATGGTACCTTTCATAAAACACTATTTGTGCGATGCTTTTCAAATTAGCATACTTTTAAAGCAGCAGAATGTGGACAGAGCGGGTCTGCTGTGCTTCGTTCTCCCTTATTTCATGAGAATTGTATGTAATATAAATTTTGTTTTCTCTTGAAAGTCTCGTAGAAATGAATACGTTCTCTGTGAAGGACTAATTTGTATTTGTCTGTGGTGTGTGGTACATGTGACGTGTATTGCTTTTGAATAAAAAAACAGTATTGCAGTAAAGAAGATTGTATGCCTTCATTCATACGATCTTACCACACCAACATTTAAGAGAGCAGTATATGCAGTAATCCCAGGCACGTTAATGACAGTTGTTTAAATACAGAACCATACCCTGAAATGTTTGTTTACAGTTAATCTGATGATCCTAACACATAGGTCACTTGTTTAATTCACAGCCACGCCACTCTGGGAATGCCCACGCTCGTTTGATCTCAGAAACTAAACAGGATCGGGCCTGGTTAGTACTTGGATACTTGGATGAGAGACCTCCTGGGAATAGTGGGTGCTGTAGGCTGCTTGCTTTAGGAGAAAACTTTTCACACAGAGGGTGATGAAACACTGGAACAGGTTGCCCAAGGAGGTTGTGGATGTCCCATCCCTGGAGGCATTCAAGGCCAGGCTGGATGTGGCTGAGGACAGTCTGGGGGGGTTGAACCCTGGAGAGTTTTCAACCCAGGTCATTCTATGATTATTTATGTGTGTATGTTACTCCAGCACATATTGGTGGTGAGGTTATAGCAGATTTCACTGGAAATGGAAAATTTCTGATTGTTTTCCTTAGTGACAGATCTAAGTCTTCACTTAACATTTTAATTAAGTTTTCCTCAGTCACCCTTATACCATCTTACTAGAATCTCACAGGATCATTTTCAGCTGTTTTTATTGTTTTACAAAAAGGAATTGTATTTCTGATACACAAAGATAAAAAGGCAAATTGGATGCCCTGAGAATTGAGGGATATTACTGCTTGCTTTCCTTGAACTGTCCTTTTCTCAGCCTCAGGAGAGCTAAAGTAGAAACAAGGCTTGTTTCTTAAAATTTTGGTTTCTAAACCAGTAAACGTGCTAAAAAAAAGTAAATAAACAACCAATAATGTGAGGATTTCATCTTCTCCCACTCCTTTCTTACTGCACTTTGGATGCATCTCCAGCATTGCAGGCACCTCCCTCAAGGCCCTCGCTTCAAACCCTATCATTGGTCTTGTCACATTGTTCTGAAAGCAACCATATACAAACATGCATAAATAAACCTCCCTCTTGGCTTGCTTGTGTTCTTGCTCTCCTCGTGTGCTAGTTAAGGCTTTTTGCCTATTTCTGAGGAAGGGTTGTGCTATGCTGAGGGCTCCATGAAGGTATGAGGAGAGGGTGATGTATGGCAGCAGGAACACTGCCACCCTCTCAGGGCACATGATGCTCTCTAGTACTGCCAGCAGTTGAATTATTGTGGTAAATATTAAATACAATTAATGGTATTCTTTACAGAGATATGTGGATCTGCTTTGATTTTGTTTTCATTATGGTTTTGGAAGCTGGATGGTATTGATAAGTCATGTAGTGTTACTATGAGTCTTGCTTTTCTGTGATAGTTGGTGTGTGCTGCTGTGTGAAAATGTAAGCAGGAATATAGTTGGCTTTTAAGAAAGTAACAAATAAAATACATTCTGGAAATGAATCTACTTACGGTGATGCAAGTGCAGTGTTTATTTATTTAAAGTTCATGATTCACAGAATTGGGATGTAGGCTGGATGAGTCTTTTACAAATGATAATCAACTTGTCTTTCCTATATCAAACTGATGCTGAGAAGTCTTTTCATTAATGAGCTCAGTGTGAAATTAAGATCAACTTTTTTTCTGTTTTTGTTTTGTTTTACTTCTTTTAAATGAGCAAGTTTCAAAGAGGGAAAGGCAGTGGGTAAGATATATAAACTGTTATGTAAAGTAAGTAGCCTAAGAGAAATTGTGTGAAATTCTCTGCACTTCAGTTATCTGGCTTTAGGTTAACACATCTTTGTCTTTGTTTTAGTTCTTGAGAAAAGAACAACAACAACAAAAAAAGCATGGATGACCAGCTATCTCTAATGCTTTTCATAATTAATGAGTTCCTGTCTTTATTTTTCTTTCAAAGTGACAGATTCCTTGGCCCAGTCTGTAGTACAGCATTTAAGATGGATAATGCAGAAAGACCTTCTCGGCCAGGATGTCTTTCTTATTGGACCTCCTGGGCCCTTGCGACGGTCCATTGCCATGCAGTATCTGGTATGTATGTTGATTTAAGTTCTTGAAGAAAGAGCCATTAATGTCAGTTAGATATTCCTCTACAAGCCAAACTGAGGAAAGCATTAGTGTAAAATTTCACAGCAAGCAACTTGAGGAGGTAAATAAGTTTTTCCATAATTGCTCTTTCTAGAGTTCAGTTTGTTTTACATGAGTAAAAAGTGCAGACATTTTAATACGTTCTTCTGCCTAAACTCCAGGGAAAAAGAAAGTTGGAAGACTATGTTACCATATGCTATAACAAATGGAGAAACAGTTTGTTCTAGGCATTATGTATGTTGGAGGATTAAGATATGTGCCTACTGTTACAGACAACAAAACGTTTTTGCTTCTTTTTATAGAAAAAGACATGAAGTAAAAGATTTGGGAAAGAAGTTCTAAGTAACATTTGAGAACAGTTATCATGAGTGATCAGAAAGTTGGAATGTGCATGTGATCCACACTTGGAATGTGGGAAGAGCTTGCCTACATCCATCTGTATAAACCATGGCAGCACTCTGTGCAAGATTTTACATTAAAGTCATTTGTGTTTTTAAATGATCAGGATGGGGGGTGGGTGGCTGCTCCAAAGGAAAATGTGCATAGGGTTTTGTCTGCCATGAATTTTACCCAAGATCTGGTTGTGCAAAAGGATCACAAATGGAGGTATATAACAATTGTCATGAAGATCAGCCATTTCTTTTCAAATCAAAAGACAGGAATTCAAAGACTGGATCTCAGAGGTAAAGCACACAGGAGAAAGCTGTATGATTTTGAATTTTGGAAAGAAGAAAAAAGATTTCATGCTCTAATAGACCAGATATGCTATTTGGTAGCTCAGTGCATTCCTCAGAAGAGAAGAGTCTGGTATAACCTAAAAAGAGGAGACACCTGATATCAAGGCATGGGACGTAGGCTGTATCCTTGTTTACACCACAGTGTGTCTACTCTTGAGGTTTATTAGAAAGATTGCTGCTTACTGTTTAAATGATGTATGAGACAATTACATGAGGACCAATCTTTGCTTGTGAGGTACTACTTGCTGTGGTCTCTTTATTGAAACAGTGTCTCCTGGAGAACTTATATCTGCTGTTGCTACTACACAAGGCTAATTATTAAACAAAACTCTCCTGTATTCCTCCTTTGGCTCTTTTTTCTATTAGTCATACTAAAACAAGATTATATAACATGGATCATAGAGAAACTGGTGGCTTTTTAAGCGAGCTAGATACAGAAAAGATGAAGAGAAAGTACTTCTCATGTGTTGTTTTTTTTTTGTTTGTTTGTTTGTTTGTTTGTTTTTAATAACTTTGTGTCATTTATTAATTTTTTATTTTGCCAATCATCTAAAGTCTCATAACTTTCCATGAGTGATAAGGGCTAGGAGTAGTTCAGCATCAATCTGTGTCCTAGCAGAATGCATAATATCTCAGATAAAGAAGTAGCAGGAGCATCAGGTATAAGTACTTTTTTTTTTTTTTTTGCTTTAAGATGGAAATTTCTAAGTAGAACTCCTACTGGATTAAAAGACAAGAAAACAAAACTAAACTAACAACCCTAAAGATTTTTCTTTTTGAAATAGTCTATAATTTTTCAGAAGTAAACTGCAACTTGTATTATTAAGGGCAGAGGTGGTGAGAAAAATATAGTTCATCAGTATATTTACAAAGCATGTGCAGGTAATAATCGCAGCTGTGTCACAGTGTGTTACTGAGCAGTGACAGAATTGAAGCTTTCAAATGATTTATGGAAAACTTGGATATCTATTCATAATTTGTGGATGTTGATTGTTTCTTGGTGTCCAGAACCAGAAAATTAGCCATAAAGAAGACTTTATGGATGCTCAGTTGAACATCTATGTAGCTGGTTATTATGTTTTTATTTCAGATTCGGCGAAAATAAAACTTTACTGAGCAGAAATTCAGTCCATTTTGTTTGAGGCAGAACATACTGTAAATGTTTTAAAAATAAGATGTATTAGATCTGAAAGTTATTTCAGATCACTGTGCTGTTGTCTGGAGCTCTTCTGTACAATTATACCATTGGACTTAATGTTAAAAGTTCACTTACTGGTGTTGTGGTTTTCTTTTTGTAATAACTTCAGTTTGTTGTCCACAGGAACTGACAAAGAGAGAGGTTGAATATATTGCTCTATCGAGGGACACCACTGAGACAGACCTCAAACAGCGACGAGAGATCCGAGATGGCAGTGCTTTTTATCTCGATCAGGCAAGTTACAGTCACACACCACCTCATTCCTGTTTACAACTGCTTTGAAGAAAATCATGGTTTAAATGATGAAAACTCGATATGTGGCATACAGAATGACTGGTATGATTCTGATGGTTAGAAAATTTCATAAAACACTTCTGATTTTGTTGTTACTGAAAATGTTATCTTTTCCCAAATCCAAGATTGCTCCCTCTATTACAAGTACCATAGGGTTTTACCCTTTTATTTAGACTCAATTAGGGAGACAATTTATTATGTTTATTATAATGATGAGAAGTGAAACTCAGTGCAGGTAGACTGTAGTTTCACAAGCACTTTTCTAGATATTGCTCTTGCCTAACCATTGTAGCGCTTTAGATGTATTTTCGAAATGAGTCCTTTGATCTAATGTCATTGAAAAAGAGTCTGGTTCAGTTATGTCAGTACTGCTCTGTGAATTTAAACCCAAGCACAGTAAATGGGGACAACTGGGAGATTTGGCTCAGAAGATCACTTCTGATCAGAATTAAAATAATGATCTAAACACTCCTGTCATCAGTACTTTCCCAACACATTAGTCCTTTAAGTAAAACTGTAGAGTGGCTTAAGTTAGGAAAAATTTCTTTGTAAGGTATCAAAGACATGTCCACAGGTAAAATATACACTTTGTTTAGAATGTCTGTTTTAATTTGCATACAAGATAGATGCCTAAATAAATAGAATGGGTCAGTTTCACTGATGTATGAATTTAAATGTGTTATCTAAAGCAGTTTTCAGTTGTTAGTACGGTAGAAGTTAATGATAGCACCATCCTATGAGTAATTTGTGGGTGGAAAATAGAATGGGAACAGGAGAGGAAAGAAAGCCTAAAAGTGTTGTTCTCTACATTAAAGAAATAATTTACTATTATTAAAAAAAGAAAAAAAAAAAGAAAAAAAAAGAAGTACAAATTATCTCTTTTTCAGCACTACCAACCTTCAAAATATATTTTCTTGAAATCATGGTAAACGACTCTGAGTGATAGATGATCCAAGTAACCTTTTTTAAGTTACTTCTCAGGTTTGAAATTATTTACTGCTTATCCATAAATGTGAGAGATGCACAATATGAGATAATTTAAAGGTTAAATCCTACGTTAATTACAACTTCTCATTTACCAGAGGATGAAAGCATTTGTGCAGGCTATAGAGCTGACTTATTAACTCATGAGCTCCACTGCTGACTGTTGCTATAGACAGTCATCCTTGCGCTTACTGCAGTGTAGTTAAATTCTCTCTCAGTGTAGAAGCATCAGTTAACTAACATTTATAAAACCAAAGCATTAGGGACTGCGTCAATCTCAGCAAGATGTGAGAATAATCTGTTAATTGTATTTGTGTGAAGACTGTGATCCCAGTAGAAATACGAAGCAGCTTGTTTCACTTTGCACAAGCTATTTTGAATGATCTCGCTTCAGTAAGAACATTCTGTGAAGATTACCTTTCTAAGGTAAAGGTCTAAGATTACCTATCTTCTTCCATCTGTTGGAAATTTTCAGTTGAAAGGCTTTTACCAGAGTCCAACATTGCAGTATTTCAGACCAGGTTTTTCCTTTAGCAAGATATTCAGAATCATATTCAAGTTGACTACATGTGCTTAAGTTTTGAGGGAAATATGATAAAACAAATAACTACTATTTAGATGTGTGCTGAAAACATGAAAGATGAACCTGTTAGATGGTGATGTTCTACCCAAAGTTTTCTTGCCCTGCGTTTTAATTATAGACACTTAAAGTATGATAGCTACATTTAAAACCATCTGAGATCTAGTTATATTTGGTAATGAAAGGAATGAAGTTTTACAGGTTACACAGAAGTTTGAATTAGGTTGCTCAATAATTCTAATGTTTTCAGAAGGGCGTATCAGTGCAAAACATTGCAAAAGCTAGATGCTAGTCTTCTTTAAACCACAGACACTGAACTGTTTCAAGACAGAGAAGGTGACAGTAGGTAGCCTTAAGAAAATATTTCTGGAAGAGCTTGGGTTGTTTCCATTGCCATTGGTGAGCTAAAGAAAAGATGAACTTATATAAGATACTGAAGATATAAGCTATACTTTTCAGATTTATACACAATATTCTTTCCTGTGGAACCTTATGCTTGCTGTTCATGACACTGTATAGAAGACAGCAAAGCTCAGAAGTCTTGTTTTCCAGAACGTCCACTGGGTGAATTCTGTGGGTCAAATAAAATTTACCTGTCAGTTGTCTAGGAGGCTTTTTGCAAGTCACAATATAATAACGTAGTTATCTAACACCTTGAATGATAGTATACTGTGATGACAACTGGCATCTTGTTAGCAGAAATAAATTTCATGTAATCAATCGTCAGGTTTGCAAAGTTGTCTGTGAGTGATTGTTAATGTACTGTAGCTGCTTATAGCTCTGCATTTTATAATGACAGAATAAATACTGTAAGTGGATATCTCAATATCTCAGATATTTCAAAACTGATTTATTTTAATAAAAGGTGATGAGTATGATGGCAGGTAGTCATATTGTATAGACCTGGGAAAAGGTAACTGGTAAGCATAGACTGAAGTTCTGTGTTGTCATGTATATTGAAAGGTCAGCATATGTCTCAACAAATTCTCATTTCTTAAAGCTAGAGTAAATCAAATGCAAGGAGATGTAGAGTTATAAAGTAAGAACAGAGGTCTGATGAGGGAAAAAATTAAAACATTTAAAAAAATCAGGAATAGGGAAAACAAAATGAATGACTAAGAACCATTAGTAGAGAGGTAAACCTTGAATTATCAAATAAATTCCCAGGTACAATTGTGTAGAACAAAGGACTTATAATGGCACTGTGGTGAATTATTTGTTTTCATTCAAGTACTGGCAGCAGAAACTTGTTTTCTTGTCTTTATCTTGGGCCATTAACTTTGGTTTTCAGCTGTTAATTGACAGAAATTTCATAAGTGTCATCATTGAAATTACTGAAACAATTAAGTAACCTCTTGGATCTTGTTCTGTAACTTATTGTATGGGTTAATTATGTTACGCATCATGTGGTTGGTTAGATTTACTTTTTATTACACAGATATTTAAATGGAAAATTCAGCTGTTATTTATTGAAGAGCCAATCTTGCAGCATTTCTGTTTCTTTAAATCTTTGTACCTGAGCCACTTAGTTGAACCAATACTGAGAGTCTTCTTTCAGCCTATATCCTGTTTTCAAAAATTATGTAGTTAGATGTAATATTTTTGACCCTTTTGCCATTTCTGATGCAATTTTTCTTTCAATCACATGCCTCTGATCTAAATTTTTATTGCTACAGCCTCCTATGCTTTTTAATTGTTACATCTAAGGAAATCCTACATTAAAATTATGTAGTGTGTACAACTGGGAGAACACGTAAGCTAATTTCTGCTTAAGAGGTGTGTCACTCCTGTGTTGCCTAGGATGCCTGGTTTTGTTACCACTGCATCTTCCAGGTTTAGTATTAAATTGAAACACTCTTCCCAAACACAGAACTCCTGATGATGCAAATGATCTTTTCCCTTTAGCATAGTCAACTACTAACTGAGGATGGAATAATTAGAAAAATATGATATGGGCATATGCTGAGAAACTACAAATATAACTTTTGAATATTTGCTAATTTAGCTGTGGGTGGATGAGTATGTAAATCATAGCTATATCTGTGTATGCAAAAAGTTAGTATTAGTGTATCTTTGAATTGTATACATCATAGAATCATAGAATGGCTTGAGTTGGAAGGGACCTCAAGGATCATCAAGTTCCAAACCCCCTGCTGCAGGCAGGGCTGCCAACCTCCACATTTAATACTAGACCAGGCTGCCTAGGGCCCCATCCAACCTGGCCTTGTGTTCAACCTCTAGGATTGGGGCATCCATAGCCTCTCTGGACAGCCTGTTCCAGCACCTCACCAGTCATAGTAAAGAACTTCCCCCTGATATCCACCCTAAAACCTCCCTCCTTCAATTTAAAACCATTTCCCCTTGTCCTATTATCTACCCTTGTAAAGAGTTGGCTCCCCTCCTGTTTATAGGCTCCCCTTAGGTACTGGAAGGCTGCAATGAGGTTTCTTCTCCAACCTGAACAAACCCAGTTCCCTCAGCCTGACTTCACAGGGGAGGTACTCCATCCCTCTAATCATCTTTGTGGCCCTCTTCTGGACCCTCTCCAACATCTTCAGTGCTCCATGTGAGCATGCTTGTTTTAACAGAATGTCTTTGATGTCATAGATTATGCAATGATAAAATTCTAAATTGTTTGTCAAGGTAACAGAAAAATGATCTCCTGTGGTTTGAATGATTTCATGTAGTAACCAGTTGAACTTCAAGAGTGATGAAATGACAGCTTAAACTGTCCTGTCTGTAAAACAAATGTGACACAAGACCCCCGAGCAGCATAGCATTACATAGAATCATGTTTATTTTCTTTTATTCAAAAGAGATCAGGAAGTTTTTTGTTTTTTAAAGTGAAGATGTGAGATTAATTGAATAAAATACTCATTTAAGCCAGTGTATGTGTGTATATATATATAAATAAGTACATATATACCACAAAAACTAGCCTATGTATGTGTGTATATATATAAATAGGTACATATATACCATGAATACACTAGCAAAGAGAAGAGCAAGAATAATTCTGCTGTTAAAAAAAATATGCAGTGAATGCAAACTGTGTAGTTCTGTGATTTATTATTACTATGTTGGAGGTCACAGTGAGTTTTTGATGAGCTGGTAAGTTAGCCACAACAAAGGCATCATCAAGATACTGTGATGTATTTTAATGACTGTTCCACACTGCAGTATCTGTCTATTTGGTATAGGCAGCTAGATAAGAAAGTCTGTAGAAAGCAGAGGTATGCAGTGCAGTGCTCCAGAAGCACAAATGTGAAATATTAATTTTCTGGTTCTGCCTAACATTGCACAGAAAGAAAAGTGCTATGTGGAAATAGGTAGAAACCAGTAGTATTTGGTTGAAGTTAATCTTCACTGACATCAGTACAGTATTTTTTGTCTTTTAAGAAAAAGAAAAATGTATGATAAGCACTCCTGTATAATATCTCTTAACTCTTTTTATTTTAATCCTTTGCAGTACTGCTTTTATGCTCCTAAAATTGTCATCATTTAACTGGGCTTGTTAAGAGTCTGGTATCCTGATTTGATGTAGAAACACATAAGATGAGTGGCTGTGATGTAATGAGAGGAATACTAGGACTGCAAATTTATAATTCCTTATAGAATAAAATTAAACTGATTTCACCTGATCCAGTGGGTGGCAACCCTGCCCGTGGCAGGGGGATTGGAACTAGATGATCCTTAAGTCCCCTTCCAACCAAAGCCATTCTATGAACACTGTTTCAGACATATGAAGTCTTTGGTTATTGAATATCCCTTCTGACAGTACCATCATATACTGTGAATTATGTCTCCCTTTCCTTTTGCTTACAGTATTACACAAAGAAAATGCAATCTGCCTTTTAATTTTTTAGTGTCAGTGGAGAAAATTAGCTATAAAACCCATCCAGAAAACATTGATTGGCTCAGCAAGGGAGGTGGGCTGAAGTATGAAGGTATGCTCCCCTCCATTACAGAGGAATAAAAGGGTTTAAACATCTGCTTCCTCTTATGCTTTCTAAAAAAAATAATAATTAACCAAAATAATTACTAATTTATTGCTTTTAATAAAACCCGAACATCAAGCTTACAACAGATATAACTTATTTTGTTGTGGCCAAACTTATAAAGTTCAAAAAAATAGCTTATCTACAAAAATTGTTATTAAAAAGTAGAATAGACATTCTCAGATGAATAGTTTTAAACCTCATCTTTGAGTGGCATTGTGCATTTGAAAGCATTTTTTTTCATTAAACGTTGCTGAACGGAATGAGCAAAATCTTACAAATACTGAAAGATAAATAGTTGACTACTGTTATTTTAGAGGTAATATGTTATCACTTTGATTCATTAACTAATCATTCACTTCAGTATTCCTCAACTGCTTTCCTCTGCTGAGCTGTCAAGGGAAATCAATAAGAAAGGACTTCAGCATTGTAAAAATTGAACAAGTACATTAAATGTTATTATTTGGTAGCTATATACTGTTCAGACATGCTGCCTAACTGGCAGGTATTTTAAAATTCTAGTAAAGTAGATCCCCCAGTTGGTGACAGCCTTCTGTGCTTCACTGATCTCAGCCTGTCTGTACGTCTATCTTTAGACTCCCTCTAAATTTTTAGGTAATTTCTTTCTATTTACATACAAGTAATACAGAAAACGTGATGATCTGATTAGTTGAGTTGCATCTTAAAAGAATAACCTGAGAAAATTGCAAGTTCTGGTAAATATCCTCCTCCTTCTCCAATAAAGTGAGGAGGAAAACCTCACTGCATGCTCCATTCTGCATCTCTGCCAGTTATTTTTGTGTTATTATAGAATCATAGAATCATCCTCTTAGCCCTCCTCAGGACCTGTTCCCAAGAGCTCTGTGTCTTTCTTGTGGTGAGAGCTCCAATCCTGAATGCAGCCCTCCAGATGGGACCTCACAAGAGCAGAGTAGAGGGGGGACAGTCACCTCCCTTGACCTGCTGTCCACTCCTCTTCCTTTACCTGCTGGTTAGTTTAAATGATTTACATTTGGAAAAATTGATTCTATTTGACCCATGGAAAGTAATTCAGAAATTAGCGATTTCATCTGAGCTTTGTGACAGTTGATGTCTTGGTGGGCTCCAAGGGACTCAGTTCAATGTCTCCCACCAATCGCTGCAGCATGAGTTTATGTCTTTAAGTTTCGTTATCCTCTTGCAGGCTCACACGATCGAGTTAACTCAAAAACAGCCAAAGTTTTGTTTTTGTCTTTACCAGATGATTTCTGAAGATCTTTTCAGCAGAAGAGATGCCTGCACATGTCATTGCTGAAAAGTTTTTGAGATACAGGACTCTGGTGGATGAGTTTGTGTGGGATATTGTGCGGGTGGAGGGAAGAAGTTACTACACTGGAAGGAACATCTGAAATGTAGTTTGCAGATGCAGGGAAGCCTTACTTCATTAGTTCTCTTATTCACTGTGCTGTTTGCTCTGTTATTTTTTTCATGTTGCAATTTTTGTTGCTCTGCTTAAGATATCGTGACAGGGATCCAGTTCTCAGAGCAAGGGTGCTCATCTTCATGACAAATGCACACAAACAGAAAAAAAAAGTCTCCAGGTAACTCCTGAAAAAGAGACACTTTAATTAATAATTAATGCTCAGCAATTTTTTGGAGCATTTTTTTACTGTTTGGAAGCATAGCCTGTACATGATATTCACAGTTATGCACAAATTGAAAAAAATAAAGCTATTTATGGTTTGTAATATATCTCAAAATCTCAAAATGTCAGAGTGACCAGAATTTTTTGGTTTTATTTTATTCATTCTGCTGAGAAAACCAAATTAGAATCCAGTGGTGGCATTTCAGACAACACTGTTGAAATTCTTATGCTCTTGCAAACTACTTTGCTTAGCTTTATAAAAATATCCTTTCTCTGGTGTTTGCACTTAAGCATGTGTGTTATGTTGAGCTAATTTCTGTCCCTTCTATCTGTTGCTATGTAAGTTAATTTGTGTGACTTTTTTCATGAGTGGGGTTTTATTGTTCCTGCAGTTGTTGTGCTTTGCACTGCTCAAGTTAGGAGCTCTGTTGTGCAAAAGACTGTGGATACCTTTTATGTGTTGTTTACTTAATAAGGTATGCCTTGATGCCTCTTTATGCCTTTAAAGAGAGAAATATATTTTTGTAGGTGCATTATGAAAGCAGAGTGAGCAATCCACACTACATATTTGTTGCCTAAGTTTATTACTATGGGAGTAATACTTTGTTAAGGATTTCTGCTCCTGGGGAAGAAACTCAGCCTGTTTTAAGTTCATGTATTCCCTGGAGCAGGTATCCAGGTAACCATTCTTTCAGATCTGTGGGGACACAGGTGGGAGGCAATAAGCTTGGTTATGCATTCGATGAGCAAAATAGTCCCTAGCTACAGTTAAAATACACCTGAAGATAAACATTTAACAAATCCCTCTCTGCCTTTTAACAAGAATTAATACCTTTAATCTCAGGTTTACCATCAAGGTTGCATAATATAACACCCTCTGTCAAATTATATTTTATATTAAACACTTCAGACAAATGAAGCTGGTGAGAGAGTGAAACAGCACAGCTATTTTTGGGTTTTCATTATAGAATTATGAAGATGAGTTTCTTGGAAACATCTTTTAAAAAATGATTTTCAGTGACAGATTGCAAACTTGCTTGCCTTCCTCTTATTTGTTACGCATTTCAGTTTCCAAAACAACCCATCACAGATACGACTGAAATAATGATTCAGAAGATACCTCGTAGTGTGCAAAGCTTATTGCAGAAATTTATTACTCGTTACCAAACAGGTTGCATAAATATCACAGTTCAACCAGGGATACGCAGCTGTTTAAGAGCAGATTTTATGCTGTCTGATGTTAGTACTTTTCACAAGCCTTAGAGTCAGATGAATTCTGTGTATATTTCATTATATTTTGGAGAATAGTTTACAGAATTTCAGAAATGCTTTAAAAATATCCAAGGAGCACAATTTGTTTAAAGGAAAAAAAAAAAGAAAAAGAAAAAAGAAGCCAATCAGAGTAAATTAGAAGCCAGATGATGTTGTTATTATTGTTGTTATGGGGATTCTTTGGTTAAGAATTGAAAAAGCATAGCATAGCGCTCAGACATTCTTGAAGCTGATCATCTTTGGCTACCTATACATACTTCTTATAATATGTAGCATCCATTTTGAAATACTGTACTGAGCAACACAACCTTGAATAAAAAATTTGAACAGTTTTCTAACTCAGAAAAATTGCTTTCTTATTAAATTGTGATCTTCTGAATTGATCTGTGTGCTTTAATGGGCACTTCTCAAGATTTTACTGCTAATAGAGAACGTCTTTTTGAAGTTCATAGTGTACTTCTGGATAGTCTAAACCTATACCAGATTGTGCAAGTCCAGGAGAGAGGCTTATTGGTACCAGAGCCAGGACAGAAGCCATGGGCACAAAGTGGAGCCCAGGAGGTTCCCTCTGAACACCAGGAGCCCTTCTGTGCTGTGCAGTGACGGAGCACTGGCACAGGCTGCACAGAGGCTGTAGGGTCTCCTCCTTGGGGATCCCCCAGAGCTGCCTGGACGTGGCCCTGGGCACCCAGCTCTGGGTGTCCCTGCTGGGTCAGGGGATGGAGCAGAGGGACCCAGAGGGTCCTGCCAGCCTCAGTTATGTTGTGACTCTTGTAATACTGGAAGACTGTTAATTCAGCAGGCCTTCATTCATAGTGTGCATGTCTCAATGTGAGTCAACAAGATTCTATGGATACTGACAATATTTTGACATATGAACAAGATGTGTATTTTCCTCTGGCTAGTAAAATATGGTCATAACGTCTTCATAGACATATAATATGCAGAATCCAACTAACCTGGCAAATAAAATGTTTGATGAAATGTATTCTGGTTGTATCTCCAAAGTACATTTGGAGAATATAGCATTTTGTTCATGCCAGGTATTGGACTAGTTGCTGGAGACTCAGGTTGAAGCAGATTTTTTACTTGACCAGTGACCTTCCTAGAGAACAATGTTAGTACAAAATTTGCCCTTCAGATTTTCTGGAGATTTCTGCCAGATTTTCTGGAATGGAGAGAGTGAATTTTTTTATTGCTTGTTAAAGCATAATATTTTGAATTAGCCTATAAAATCAATTCACTTGCTGATTACTTTTGGAAGGAATTAGTGATTCAGTGGAGGGGAAATAGTCTTAGGACTATACTTGCTTAATGGGATTATTATGGATTCCTCAGATATTGATTTTGAGATTATATCCTAAAAATGTCAGGGAAGAGAAATTAATACATGGATGCGTACTGAGATTTGTGAGCTTAGGTAAAGCAGTTATCAGTATTTTAATAAAGATGTTAAAATCTTACATTATGGCTTATTTTCCCGTAATTGTTGTTTATACTTCTACTTCACTAGAGGACAGAAGTATAGAAGTTTACTTCTATGGTGTGTGTAAGAAGCAGCTAAATTAGTTAGGGTGCCATTCACTGTTATCTTTAGTGTTACCAGATGGATCTTTGATTCTGTCATATGCTTTGTACCATGCATCAGTTTAGTTGCACTGAACTGTTCTTTGCCTCTAGCTTAGGTATATCCAGCTGTCCTTTGTAAATCCTTTTTTTTTTTTTTTTTAAATAATTTTTTTTCCATGTGAAATTTTTATTTTATTCTTTTCTATCTTTGTATTTTTTCATTATTCTTTCTCGTTCCCTCCTTCTTTCTCTTTGTCTCAGTCTTTGACATCTGTTGTATTCATCAGAGATTTCCATCTAGTATCATATGAAATGTTTGTCTGTAGGAGTTCATAGGAGACATGCTGGGAATAGATTTCAATCATACTCCCTTTGCCACTGTGCCTGTGTCTAAAATTGTTAAAATGCAGTCGGAATGGAAAGCGGAACTCTTTGGTGCTTCTTGATATTGGGTGCATCTACACATTCCCTGTTATTATCTGGTTAAACTTTCTCAATCTGAAAATAGACAAGAAAGCATTAAATTTCAGAATCTTTCATTAGGCAGTAAATGTGAACAATAGTTATGAAGTGGATTTAGTTAATTTCCCTGAGTCCACACCATTGACTGAGAAGAAGCTGCACAAAATTACCAGCACCAGAGCTTAGTTTTATGTCTTGGATAAACATTAGGCACATATAAACAGTAAGAATTCACAAATAATTAATGAAGTGAAATACAGAAAAGAAATAACTTCCTATCCCAAATGTTCCAAAGTACCCACAAGTGAAAGTCTGTGCTTTTATTCTGTTTTTATAGAAGACTTTGTTCAGTCCGGGAATATAATTACAAACATTTCTAATTTTATCACACAGTTAAAATCTGATTATTGATATCATTGTTTTGTTTTTATCTCCCACACCTGGTTTTAACAGATTGTTGTTCCCTTCAGGTCAGACTGAAACAAGGTACTGGTAATGGAATTACACTGGTGCATAACCAGAATAATCTCAAGGAATATCTGACCTTTGGTTTCTAAATATTTTAATATGGTTGTAAACATGTACAACCACTTCTATACTGTGTCTTCTGTATAAAAAGCTATGCCATAATTGTCATACCTGAAAAGTGTTATACAACATCAAAAAGAAAACACGATTATTGTTATCATGTACTAGGTATACACCAAAATGTTAACAAGATTTTACACTTTATTCTGTTGATACAAGAGACTAGAATAGCTTTTTTTATTATTGATATTATTTCTTTTTTAGTCCTTGTAGCAGTTATAAGGTTAAATTCTAACTTATGAATATGTTAATACAATCAGCTGTCACTCTTTGTAGAATTGTATCGTGGCTTGGGTTGAAAAGGACCACAATGATCATCTGGTTTCAGTCCCTGCTCTCCCTGCTACAATCACCAGACCAGGCTGCCCAGAGCCACATCCAGCCTGGCCTTGGATGCCTCCAGGGATGGGGCATCCACAACTTCCTTGGGCAATCTGGTTCAATCTTACTGATTATTATTGAAATAAATACTATTTTGGAAAGCATCTGTGGATTCTTTTTCAGTGGGATTTCATGAGATATTTGATGTTTATTTCTCTCTCAATGTTACTTTTTACTTTTGAAAAGTGTGCAGTTCGTGCAGCTACAGAAGGACGAATCCTTGTGTTGGAAGGTTTGGAGAAAGCCGAGCGCAATGTCTTACCTGTGTTAAACAATTTGCTGGAGAACAGGGAAATGCAACTTGAAGATGGACGTTTTCTCATGTCCGCAGAACGTTATGACAAACTTCTGCAGGTAGGGAAATACCATTTGGATTTTCCATTCTTTTTTTTTCCTGTTCTTGGTAGTGCTTGAATACCAAATACAAGAGGATAGTAGTTAGAAGCCAAATGCTTGGAATCGAACACAGTGTGTATGTGAGATGTTACACAGGTTGAAATTTTAGGGTGGAAGTTAGCTGAGATGCATGACATTCCAATTCTGGTTACAATATACCCCATTATATATATACCTCTGCCCCCATTAAAAAAAGCAGTTGTTCACACCAGCTTTATATGCTGCTTGTATGTAAAATGTGGAAGCTGTTGAGGTTAAACAAAATATATTTGTGAAAAGAGATTACAGTTGAAAGTGTCCCCGTGACGTTCAGAAAGTACTTCAGCATTGTAGTAGTCCTGTTGATTAGCTTTTAAGATGTTAGGATACCAAACAAAGGAGTCAAGATTTGTGACTCAGTATTTCTCAGTGCTGTCTCACCTTTAATTTAGTAAAATGTGTGTGAGGAGCCAGTCCAAATTATAAGAAATGGATAGTGAGTTTATTTTGGGTAGGCAATGGGATTATATTGCCTGCTTCTGTTACTACTTCAGCCATTTTCATTTTCTTGAAGGTTTGAGTCCCACTGCTTACATTTGAGTTGGATACTCTTCGGCAATTTGGGGACATTAGTAAATTTAATCACAGTTTCCACCAGTACTCTGTTTCATACTTTCGTGTTCTGTAATGTCCACTCATACACCTGTTGGTCTCTTGTCTGGTCTCACTCATGTTTCTGTCTATCATACCTGACTGTTGATAAGTATACGGTTTGGACCTATATGAAAGAAAGAAATGTGCAGTAAGTCTTCTATTTGATTCCAATTGAAAGAGCTCGCCTCCCATGTTGTTAGTGCCATAGCAGACTTCTGAAAATGTATTGATATTTCTTCAATTTCTTATCTCTGGTTTGAAATCTTCTGATGTGTGCCTTTTCCAAAAACCTTTTTATGGTATTTAATTAGAAGATAAAATAGTTGGGAGAATTATTACTGAATTTGAAAAATAAGCTTTTAAATTGTGATTGCATTTAAAAACTGAAGATGAGAATTCAGACTCGGACAAGACTTGGTTGCAAAGTAAAGCGTCTTCTCTTTTCTTTTTTCCTTTTATAAGAATATTCTAATGATAAAATGCTTCAGAATGAGTGCCTCGGGTGCACTGTTAATAGTTGATGAATTAAATAAATCTCTTGCTATAATACTAAATCTAATAATGTTCATTTTCTCTTCTTCAGTGTGAATAATTATATACTATATATCTAGGTCAAGGAAGACAAAACTGTGATGTGTGAAGATTTAACGGTGTATTGCTTTGTATGCATTGAATCTTTTACAGGACAGCAACTGAAATACACAACATAGACATTCTTGTGAAGGAGTCCGGTGATAGTTCTGTTTTGGTATTGCTTGTAATAAAGCATATTTTGTAAATGAAAATTTTAAATCAATAATGGTCTCCTTTACAGCTACAAGAAGAAGGGAAGAGAAGAATAAAAACAGTCTACTCACAGTACTGTACTTCTAGTGCTTCAGGTTAAAATAAATTTTGTCATCTGTTTATTTTCTGTTCTTTTTGAAAGCAAGGTTCTGAACACGTGGTTCTGAACCATGACCATCTGTGGGGTCTCTAATCAAATTGCCTGACAGCTGTACATAATCAAATGTTCTGTTTCCATTTGTTTTGGAAAACCTTGCTTTTATGATCAGCAAATTAGAATAGTTCAGCGCTGTTTTAGCATTTCTGTATGAAGGATGGGAACAATACCATATTTATAGCTTGACAAACAAGGACTGTTAGTCTGTCTGCAGCTTAGTCTGGAGAAGTATTTAGTAATGTAACTTTTTTTTTTTTTTTCTTCCTGCTTTATGTTGGTTAATTTAGGATCACACAAAATCAGAGTTGGATTCATGGAGGATTGTTCGGGTTAGTGAAGATTTTCGTGTAATAGCATTGGGTTTGCCAGTACCTAAATATTCTGGTAACCCTTTGGATCCTCCCCTTCGCTCTAGATTTCAAGCTAGAGATATTTATCATCTGCCTTTTAAGGTAAGCACTTTAACAGAAGAGTTGGACTACCTTTACTGAGTAGAGCTATTTTTTTGTCGTTGTTTTACTTAGCTCACCTCTGAAATCAATACCTAAATAATACATTTATCTTAAATGGCATTTTTCCATACAGCTCCCTAATAAATTCCTGAAAGGCAGGCTTAGAGTTGTCAAGGAATGCTGCAGCAGAAAAATAACTTCCATTAGACAATATAGCCCCAGAAGAAAGATTTGATAACATTTCCTTCCGTTCATAAAATTAAATCTGTGTTCAGGAGTGAGTAGACTTTTCATGTCTAAATTAGCAGAAAAAATAGAAAGTGTCTCTACACCATGTGCTGTGACCTACAGTATGACCCAAAAATGAATTTACTTTATGATTTTATGTTCTTTTTTCAGGACCATCTTCAGCTATTATATTCAATTGGATCAAACATTTCTGCAGAGAGGTAATTTTTCATAATTAAAAGAAAAACCAAAATAATGAAGAAATGTGGTGTCATTTCAGGTTTCCTTGCTATTTTTATAACTTGTGTCACTACATGGAGACCAGAGCTGAAGAAGCTTTTAATATGTACGGATGTATGCTCAAACAGCTTTTTGTATGCAGCCTTCATAATGAATCCTTAATGCTTCAGAACTTCAATCACACATTGTTTTTTTTCTGCTCAGATAGAGTTTCAGCATCTTATATTGCTCTTAAACTGTAATTAACTATTTAGGCTTTAATATTTTAAGTATAGATGGCATATGTAAAACTCTGTACTTATTTTTTCCTATGCAGAATTTCTCAGATCCTGTCTTTTGCTACAACTCTCTGCTCTCAAGAATCCTCTACACTGGGACTTCCAGATTTTCCTTTAGACAGCTTATCTGCTGCAGTTCAGATTTTGGTATGTGTATACACATGTGCTGTGAAACTGTACAAGCTTAAAATTTCTTAGAATTAGATCTGTATTTTTCATGTGTCTGGAAGAAGATGAACAAGAACATTTTAAAGAGGATAAAAATCTGAGGATAGTTCGAATAACAATACTTCAAACAAGCATAATATGGAAGGGCAAAGAATAGCACAATACAATATTTTTAAAATAGTTGAATGTATCTGTGTGTTTTCAACGTTCCTACTCTGCTTTATCAACTTCTGTGACTTCAGATACAGCATATGTGAGGACAGTGAGGTTGTCATGGACCTCTTTCTTAGTCAGTGGAGAGAAATAAGCATTTTTGTAGGTTGTGATTTTTCTATTTTAATGCTGTAGTTGTAAATCAAATTGACTGCATTACAAAGACACTTACTACTCTCCTTTAACAACAAAAAATTCAAATGCAGGTACACCTGTGTCAGAGACTGTTAAGTTGTATGAAATGAATCCCATATGAGATCTTTGGGAAGGCTGGTGAGTTTGGAATAAACTTAGGGGAGTTATCAGGAGACTCAGGCTGAGCATACTTGAAGGTACAGTAGTTCCTGACAGCTACAATCCATAGTGGAGATGTCTACTAGAATAATTCTCTATTGTATCTTCCATGCAGTCATCTTACCAGTGGTATTGCTCAGTGACAGTACGGTTTATTGGACTGTACATATTAAAAGGTGTCAGTTATTTGTGTCACTGTTGTGCTCAGTCCCTTCAACCATAAGCTAGTCGTTGTGCCTGATACTTACAGATGGAATTTTGGTCTGAATTAGTGGTATTACATCAGATAGCATGAAGTGATTAAGATTCAGGTTTAGAGAACTGAAAGAGCATATAAAGGGCTTTGGAAAGAAATACATGATGGATTTTAAAATAAATTACAACTTCTTATTCTTTAAGCCCTGTAGTGAAGAATTATTTTTAAATGACTGCTGGATAGCTTTCAGAGAGATGAAAAGAAAATGAGATGTAAGCCATTATCTAAACTATGGAATGAAGGAAGCGTTTTATTTTACATTAGAGAATGTAAAAATGTTACCATTGTATGACAGTGTCTTTTTTTGGATAGACCAGAACTGTTTCTTTTAGAATTAGTTTTAATCACTCAGTTTTCTAAGCCAACTGTTCTCACTGATTCTAGCTAGAGCATTTTTCCTTCACACACTGGGTCATCATCCTGTACTTTGATTTAACCATTTTTTGGTGTGGGATTGATTTACAGTCATAGAATCATAGAGTCCTTAGAATTAAAAGGGACCTTTAAAAGTCATCTAGTCCAACTCCCCTGCAATGAACAGGGACACCTACAACTAGATCAGGTTGCCCAGGCCTAATCCAGCCTTGCCATGAAAGCCTCCAAAAACAGGGCATCAGGCCCATCTCTGGGCAACCTCTTCCTGTGCCTCACCACCCTCAATGTAGAAGGTTTTTTGTTTTTTTTATATCCAACCTACGTCTACCTTCTTTGAACTTGAAGCCACTTCCCCTTGTTCTGTCACCACAGACTCTTCTACAGAGTCTGTCCCCTTCTTTCCTGGAGCTCCCCTTTAGATATTGAAAGGCTGCTATCAGGTTACCTTGCAGCCTTCTCTTCTCCAGACTGAACAGCTCCAGCTCTCTCAGCCTGTCCTTGTAGGAAAGGTGTTGCATCCCTTGGATAATTTCTGTGGCCCTTCTCTGGACATGTTCCAACAGCTCCATGTCTCTCCTGTACTGAGGACTCCATGCCTGGATGCAGTACCCCAGGTGAGGTCTTATCAATGCAGAGCAGGAGGGCAGGATCACCTCCCTTACCCTGCTGGCCATGCTTCTTTTGGTGCAGACCAGGATATGGTTGGCTTTCTGGGCTGCAAGGGCACATTGATGGCTCATGTCCAGCTTCCCATTCACCAGTACACCCAAACCATATAGCAGCGTAGAATGAATATATCATAAAGACTGTCTCCCTGTCTTCTGCAGAGATTAATGTAGTTCCAAAAATGTACTTCTTAGTTTGAAAACTCCTTTCTCCAGTTTTTTTTTGTAGGATGCTGTTCTGAGGAGGCTAATTTTGGATATGCCACTGTAATTATTATTAATTTGAGATAGCATGTGCAAATTATATGTTACATCTTTATTTATAGACAGAAGGCTTTTAAAATGCAATAATGGCCTTTGTGATCCTTTAGGCAGCATATTTACTACAGTGCTCTTAAATTGTTTATTTTTACTGATGTTTTTTTAATATGGAACATTATAAATAGTACTACTGATTATAAGTATGAATTGAATTATGCATTTCATAAAATATGCATCTCCTGATCTCATTTCTGAGCAACTCTTCTCTTTAGTTGGATCTCTGCGTAATCCAAGTCTGTAATTGAAAACTGATCCATTTTATTTAAATTATATTTGCGCATGTAAAAAAAAAAGTAGTAGCAACAATTAGCAACTAATTGTTGGTTCACTAATATTACTCAGGATAAATCCTTAATAACGTGCTTGTCTTTTGTAAAGTGATTGAGCATTACTTTAGGATTTTTTGAAAGACTTTTTCTGCCATGGAGAAAGTTGTGTGCATGTCTCTTAACTATTCTCAAAAGTACTTCAATTTCCTTCTCTATTGCTGTGGCAAAATAACTGGAATCGTTGCTAGTTCAGATAACAGCTGACGGAATAATTATTACTTACAATTAGCAAGGGAGTGTAAAACACTGTTTACAGTTTTGTTTGGAAAGTGCAAACATCCTTGGTAACGCATTTCAAAGCAAAACAAATTTTGTTCAGCTGTTCCAAATTTTCTAGTAATTTGTTAAGTGGCACTGTACCTGTACAATACAATAGAATTAGAAGTAAATATTAGAAATTGCTATGAAATAGTAGGCGATTATTGTACAGATTCTTGTCATACTGTGAAACACAGTTACCATTGGTGGAATTTGTCTCACCTAACCTCAAATGATGTTAAGATTCTGAGCCAGTCCCTGTAGCTCCCATTTATGCACGGGAGAAGAGGTGCTTGTTTTGGCATAATTTATCTAACCTACTTGAGATATTTTCATTGTGATGAATTGCATGTTCAGAATGCCTGTTTTGACATCTGACAAACTGCTGGATGAGTTGGTCATTTGTTTATTGCCTTTTTATTTTAAGTTTAGCACTATTTTGGATTTAACTGATGAAGAATGAACCAATCTTTTTCTTTCATCTGTATTTTTAATTTGAATTAGGATTCATTTCCTACGATGTCAGTCCAGCATGTTATTGACCGGCTTTACCCCTACAATGTTTTCCTTGGGAAGGAAGGCAGAACTGCAGTCAAAGATGCACTGAAAGTAAGTATTGCATGTTGTAATTCCAAGGAGCAATGGATGTTGACTAATGCTACATCATTATTTCAGTTTTTAAAAAGAATAAAAAATCTTGACTGAAGTGGATACATTATTGCTGGTACTATAACAGTCTTTCAAAAACACTTTGAATGTTCATAGATTCTGTTAGAATGCTCATAGATTCAATTAGAGTGAAAAGAGAAACTTCTGTTTTCTATAGAATGCTTAGACCTTAGTTCAAGACTGCACATTACCCATTACTACAGAAATGTTTGAGAGTAGCTTCTTCTGTGGCTAAAGTAGTTAAATACTTAAAAAATACCTTTGGCACATGACTTTTTAGAGGAGATACTAAAATAAAAACAGATCACATGGCACAAGATGCATTTGATAAAGTATACTTAAAGAATGTATTAGTTTTCTTGCTTTAGTCTGTATTAGCCTTTTCTTGTTTGTTTTTGATCAGATCTGTTCTGTTGTTATGATCGTGTTTAATAACAGCTTATCAAGCTTGTAATTGTACTGGGTTACTCTATTCATCCTTTTAAAGCTTTAGCACAGTATTTGCTTTCTTTCGTCTTTGAATGTGTTGTAGGAGATTGCAAATTAATATTTGCAGCCTAAACCTTCTCACCATCTCTTTCGGTCTTGAAAAATGGAAGTCATTTGTACCTGCCTATTTAGGAATACTCAACGTAGTGGCTAGGGAATGGTCTTGAGCCATGTCTATGTGTCAGAGAAATTACTGTTGTCTGTCCTTGCTGCCACTTTTCAAATATTGTCTTTTTCACAGGATCTTAGTCCTGAATTCCCTAGTTTAGCTAGGCTGATCAGCTTGTTTTCATGAGTTTTTGCTTTTGAAGGAGGTCCTGCTAGTGTTCACAGGCCTTCAGAACTTCCTCCTGTGGGATCCTGTCTGCTACTTCTCTGAATGAGCCACTCTGGTCCCATGAAATGCAAGATCTGTACTCTGTTACTCGGCTTCATTGCTCCTCCTCAGAATTTTGACCTTCGTTATTTCATGGTTGCTGCAACCAAGGCTGCTGTCTGTTGCTGCATCCCCTTCTGATTGTTCCTTGTTTGTGAACAGCAGAGCCACTGTGCATCACTGGCACAGCACCTGCGTTAAGAATTTATTCCATACAACATTCCAAAAAAGGTAGATTGATTGTGTCATGCTGTGTTTCCCTTCCAGCACACATCAGGATGATTGAAGTTGCCAGTAAGAACCAGGATCTAGATGGAAATAGAAATTTCTGTTAACTCTGTTAACAGAGCAGAAACAGTCACTTCTGTTCTTAATGTGCCTTATTATCTTTCTTGTCATTTTTTTTCTATCAGTTATGCATTGTATGAATCTTTACATTGTGTACCTTCAGCTTCCTTCATTTTCCATTTCTTTTAATAAGTTTTCTGCTATGTGTGCTTTTTCTTCTTATATAAGAGGGTTGATTTAACTTGTACAACTTCCTTTCTTAGTGACTGTCTACTTTTAAATCCTCTTTATCATTTTAACTTTTCTGTGTTAATTTTTCTTATTTTGATATTCTTTGTCATCATGACTTTCATAAGCATGTCTCTAGAGGTTAGCAGGTATGTATAATCCTATTAGGAATTTTATTCTGTTTGCACACAACAAAGCAGACAATCTTATAAAATATATTAAAAAACTGGTTGTACTGAGGAACTCCTGTTTATAATTGTACTGTAGTAGTAGCACTGCAAAAACTAAAATGATTTTTGCCATCCCACAAGAAATGTGAAGGAGAGGAGTCTTGCTGAAGCAATGTGATTTATTATTTTGCCCTTCTCCAGACTTTCAGAAAATGTCCAGCTATGTTTCCACTGAAAACTGTGTAACAGAATACAGTTGAGGAATATTAATTTCAACTAAGAAAGATTGAGTTGAAAAAAGTATACTTGATATATATTTGGAGTCGATTAATTAATTTGTGAGGATTGAATCACCATTTAACATCAGCTAATGTTTAAAGAAAGCAGAAACAAATTCCTGGTCATAAATGTAAAGTTTAGTGATCAGAGTTGGAGACAGACAGGGGCAGGTAGTGCTCTAGCTCTTAATGTATCTTACTTTCATGAGCTGTTTCAGTCAGCTGTTAGAGGTGAGAAATGAGGTAGATAGCTGGCTGAACAGCTGGGTTTGGCAGCTGTTAGAAACTGCATATATTTCTAGAGAGATCACATTCCCTGGACACTTGACTTCCCAACCATAATCCTCAGCTTAGGTGTATCTTTTCCATATGTGCCTTCTTTCTCAATAAGACTCCACTATGTCTTAGATATTCCTCTTAATTCTTGCTCTTGATAGTCAATGTCTTGATAGTCAATAGTCAATTAACTATTGACTTACACCTTCCCTGCAGATAAAATTATCAATGTCTTGATAGTCAATAGTCAATTAACTACTGACTTACACCTTCCCTGCAGATAAAATTAATTTGTTACTGTGTTAGTTTTAGATGTATGAAGATGCTTTGAAATGCAGATCTCGTGTTGAGTGGACCTATTAAATCTAACCTGTCTTAGTTTTATCTCTATCTGTCTGAGAACTGTTTTGTAGGGTATAAAATGTGGCTTCTTGTGTCAACCTAGCCAGAATTGAGTGGAATGTTCCTTGGTTGCACACCTAGTCACTGTTGATGCTTTATTAGGGAGCTGGTTATTATACAGGGCAATGGTACAAGGAATGCACTTTCCAGTATTCATTAGTTCATTACATTGTTAGCTTGCAGCAGACAGAGGTACCAATGAAAACTTGAGAATATCTTTGTATACCTATATTTGAAGTTGCTTCATTTGAGAAACTGTCATTTTCTTTTTTGAATCTTAAAGAAGATTTTAAATGTAAGAGATCTTGCAAAGCAAGGTACGGCTTGGTTTGAATTCTGGCCTTTATACTTGGATTAAATATTTGCAATAGAAATTATTTTTGAATGGCAGATGAATATTTGAAATATGCTTGTAAAAATTATTTAACTTGAGCATTTCCTTTAGACAGTTTAGATGTAGACAAATGACTGCTTTCAACGAAAACAGTCTCCAGTGAAACATTTCCAAACAATTAGCTTAAATATGTATGATGTCTTCCACAGTAATGAAGTTTTCTTTCTTATGTGCTATTGACAAGCATTTATAAAACTGGCCATTGATATTCAGTTGTGTTTGTGGCTCACAAGAGACTGCAGCTCATTCCTTCGTTGTTCCATAAGCTTTCAGTACATTGTTTCAGATTCATCACAGATTTGGGCTTTGCTTTTTAAATTCTAATGCCCCGTTTGCATGCTTGATTTTTTTTATGGTATTGGAAACATCCACTGTTTTTTTTGTTTGTTTGTTTGTTGTTTACTTTTTTTTTTTTTTTGGCATTATTTGCACATCCTCTTTAATGTTGCCTGACCTCCTCCTCTATTTCCCTGCTTCTCAGTAGGAAGCCTCTTTGAGCCACAGAAGCACTTTCTTACAGAGTGGGCTAATATTACAGAAAATTGGATTCATCTTTTTTGTTTAGACAGATTTTTCTGGTTACTTTTGGGATCTTTCTATTGCAAACTGTAGTCTAATGGAGAATTTGCTTCTCTTTCATGCCGCTCCCACGAAGTCATTTATAAACTTTTTTTTTTCTTTTGCATTAATGCCAATCAATGCCTCAGTGCCAATTTGCAGTTCTTATTTTGCTTCTTGTAAAAGTTTAATCCTCTTATTCCTTGTGAAATTATCTTTCCCTCCTGTGCAGAGAATCAGAGAATCAGAGAATGGCCTGTGTTGAAAGGGACCACAATGATCATCTCATTTCAACCCCCTGCTGTGTGCAGGGTCACCAACCACCAGACCAGGCTGCCCAGAGCCACATCCAGCCTGGCCTTGAATGCCTCCAGGGATGGGGCATCCACAGCCTCCTTGGGCAACCTGTTCATCCTAATATCTAACCTAAACCTCCCCTGTCTCAGTTTAAAGCCATTCTCCCTTGTCCTATCACAATCCACCCTCATAAACGGCCATTCCCCCTTCTGTTTATATGCTCCCTTCAAATTTTGGAAGGGCACAATGAGGTCTCCCCAGAGCTTTCTTTTCTCCAATCTAAACAAGCCCAATTCCCTCAACCTTTCATTCCTTTTTCTCTTGATTACTCAACTTTCAACTTTGGTGAATAAAATATTATTGTGGCTTTTCTTGTACTTAAGCCCTTTTGATAGTGACTTCTCTTTTTATGGCAGAACAGTCATTTTCATGCTATCAGTATAAAACATGAATTAGAATATAATGCTCAAAAGTGGATTGGGAATACAGAAGCCTGTTCCTTTTTGATTTTTCCAGCGTGTGCTGAAGGCTTGATAGGTAGAAGTCTTCCTCAGTTTTCATTGTGTGATAAGACTGTGGAGCTATGTAACCATAACGTTTGATAGTTATTTTTACTGGTAGCCAGATATTTAAATCTGCAGTTTTTTATAATTGCCTGCAAAGATAGGTGGTCTATTACTAAACTGCTAAAGGCTATCATCCATGTATTTTATTATTTCAGTCTGTCCAAGTATCTGTGAAGTAACAATATGACAGTTTAAATTGCATTTGTCAATGCCATGTCAAAGGCCATGAAGAATGTAAACACAGGTGTGTAAAGTGAATTGAAGTTTAAATAAATGAAATGAGTTTAAGACTTCACAAGTAATTAATCTTGGATATGCTTCTGTTATCAGAACAAACAGTTCTAAAAAAGAAATCTGTATTTAATAAATAATTCCCCCAACCTTCTAATTCTACAGCGTTTTGAGCTCCAAGACTCAAACAAACAATTGCGTCCAAGACAGATTACAAAAGTTGAAAGTGTACCAGGAAACAAACCCTTCAAGGCTGATGTAACTGTACAGATTGGTGAAAGTGAAGTGACATTCCAGGTAATTACATATTCCTAAAACGATATGCAGTTATTGTTAAATTACTTTCATGAAATCAAGAATTTGACCCTTGCCTTTGGTCCTGAAACACATTTGTGTTGAATATTTGATTTTTGTTATTTTTTCAAAAGCTCGTAGATACAGGATTATTGGATTATGGATAAGCAGTATTTTAGACAAATGAATCGTATGTAGGAAACTACAAATTCAAGTATATCAGGTGCTGAAAAATGTGTGAAAGGAAAATCTCTAATGCAGTAAAACATCCAGAAAGTTAGAATAAAAATGCTGGTGATGTTCTTGGTGCTGCTTTCCCTTTTTCTTAGAATAAAATAATCGTCTACATGTATCTGCACTTCAAATAAAATCCGATGAGTGTTTGGTAATGTTCTGACACAGGGTGTTGGGAAAATGGAACAAAAATAATTGCATTAAATGTGATTGGTCTGAGAAGTCTGTGACCTGCTAGTTGGTGAAAGAAGATCATATTCAGGAAAGAAGCAGTGATTTGAGGATTTAAAGTCAATTTTGAGTTCGGAGGTTAGACAGTCTCTAAAGTTGGAGAGTTAGTGGGAGTCAGAGACAGTTTTAATACAGATTAAGGTTATCCTTAGAGACTCTGTACTGTGACAGTGCAAAAACAGGAACAGCAGCAAACAGAAATTTGTCAGAAAAAGGTAAATCTGTCAGGACTTGATAGGACTTTTTTCTGAGGAGGTGGATTTTTGTTTTCATATGACCGTGTAGGTAGATGATACCTGCTGAAAATATGCCTGCAGAATGCATTTTTTTCAAGCAAGAGGGCATGAGAAGTTTGCTGATGAAACAGTTCCAGACTGGAACAGAAAATGGAAATAGTGCAAGCATCCTAATGTGGAGGATGACTGAATATTTTTACTCTCCAAAGTTCTGATCAAAGTGGCCCCTTCAGATTTTTGCAAGACACATTCTTTCCTTTTTTTTTATTCTTTTTTTTTCTGTGATTAAAGTAATAAATGCTTTTTATATTTTGATTTCTGCATGAACAGTCTGAAGTTCTTTCTGTACCCCACTGCCGTAATTCACAGAAATCACAGAAACACCAAGGTTGGAAAAGACCTTCAAGATCATCCAGTCCAACCATCCACCTATCACCAATAGCTCTCACTAAACCATGTCCCTCAACACAAAATCCAAACGTTCCTTGAACACCTCCAGGGTCAGTGACTCCACCACCTCCCTGGGCAGCCCATTCCAGTGCCTGGCCGCTCTTTCAGAGAAGTAGTATTTCCTAACATCCAGCCTGAATCTCCCCTGCCACAGCTTGAAGCCATTCCCTCTCGTCCTATCACCAGTTACACGAGAGAAGAGGCCGACCCCCACTACAACCTCCCTTCAGGTAGTTACAGAGAGCAATGAGGTCTCTGCTGAGCCTCCTCTTCTCCAGACTGAACAATCCCAGCTCCTTCAGCCACTCCTCATAAGGCCTGCGCTTCAGAGCCCGCACCAGCATCAATTAAATTGGTTCACATTTCTTAATATTTTTTTTTGTTAAGAATGGGAGAAGAAAGTATGGAGGAAGATATATTTTAAAAAAATCAGAATCATAGAATGTCTTGGATTGGAAGGGTCCCTAAGGATCATCAAGTTCCAACCCCCCAGCCACAGGCAGAGCCAACCTCTAGATCTGATAGTAGACGAGGTTGCCCAGGGCCCCATCTTGGTCTTGAATTCCTCCAGAGATATTATACAGTGTTGATTTTATTCATTGTAAGATTTGGGTTTGATAATTACAGTCATCCACAAAATATTACAGTATTATTTGGAGAAGTGTAACCCAGTCCACACAAAGTCTAGAGCTATCACACTATATCTTATTAAGCATTTTGTTTTGTTTTCTTTTGTCTTGTTTCTTTTTAGGTTCCAGCTGGGACTGGGCTATTAAAACAGCATTCTCAATCAGATAAATTCATAAGAACTTCCAGTCATGATCAGCTGTTGGCAGAAATGATGCAATCTCATATGGTTAAAGATATGTGTTTGATTGGAGGAAAAGTAAGAATTTTAATTTCTCATTTTCCTCCTTCCCCATGTTCCTTACAGTGTAATGTAGTTATTATTTTTTAACTTTTTAGGGCTGTGGAAAAACAGTTATTGCTAAGGAGTTTGCTGATATACTAGGATACAGCATAGAACCTATCATGCTGTATCAGGTAAGTAAACGATCTGCTGATGATCATGCTTTAAATATGATCCAAAATACAACACACAGGCAGGTTCTCCGTGTAAGGCAATCTTTATATACTGCAGCAGCTTCTATAATGAGTAATAATAATCACCAATGTATGTTTTAAACTAAAGGATGCTAAAAATAGCATTATGGCAATTATAGAGTATTTTTTTTTTACTTTCTCTTATAGAATACTGGTCTAAAATGTTGTCTTACTTCAGACCTGAACAGAGGGGGTAGTATACAGCAATGTAGATGGTTCAATGTTACTACTTATAAGTTAGCCCTGATAGTGCTTTACTTTCATTTTATTGGCTTCATTGAGAATGTGAAAGAGAGATAGGTAACTTAAATATGTAAAATGTAAGGAGAAGCATTCACTACATCTTTCTGCTAGCGACAGAGAATTGACAATTTGTTTTGTGATTTGACATAACTGAGTATCATAAAGAAAAGGATGTCTTTCATATCTTTTCAGACTTTCTCTCTACTTTTGAAGTATGTTTCCTTTTGGTCAGAGTGGTGACTTCTTGTAATTCATGCATTTTGAAGAACTTTTCTCTTTCCTTTTTCTTTGTTTGTCCCTATGCCATTTAATTTTGTAATCAATTAGCAGTATTAATGTTATTTTTCACTGTTATGGAAGACAGTTTCTTAAGCATATTGAGAATAGATAATGTAATTAAAGCTTATTGAGAATGTTTTCAAGTTATTTTTCACTTTCTGTAGGCTTACAATTTTTTATTTTATTTTTTTTACTTCTGTCAAGATCTTTCATTGTCCTTTAACAGCTTATTTTTTCTGATGCCTATCACATGGGATTTTAAATAATGCTATGATTAACTTTTTTCCTTTATTTATTTATTTATTTATTTATTTATTTACATTTCTCTTTAGTTTGATGGTTAGAGTGGTGGTGGGACTGCATTGCAGTGGAGGTAAAAAAGATAAAGTTCTATATTAAAAAGCGTTGCATCCTAGAATTGAAGAATGAGGATTGGTATTTATATGTGATAAATGCATATTACATTAAATTGCTATTAATGCTGCTCTTTTTATTTTTAGCTGCTATCACTCCTAGCCTGACTGTTCCTAATTTACTTAAATTTTGGCTGGGATCTTAGTATAGATGTGGCTTTAAAAATAAATTTGGGGAGACCTGGCTTATAGGCGGCTGACTTAGCTGTCTTAAAATGACATTTAAGGATAAAATGAAAGGAAGAACTAGAGAAGTAAAAGGGCTTCTATGGGTTTTGCAGGTGGTGTCAAGGAGCTGTAGGTATCAACAAGGCTGTGTTTCTAGTGAGCTGGAGGGAAAAGATCTACCGTAGTTTGAAGTAGCAATGGTTCCAGACAGGTCAGATGCACAGAAAAATCAAATTAAGGAGATGTCAGTTGTCCCAGAGTACGATAAATGTGCAGCAGGGGCTCTGCTATCTGTTTAGGTTTCCTTCTGTTGATTTCATCCTGACAGTGCATCAGACTGTCTCATAGCACTATAGATTGTTTATTTGTTTTTTAAACCCTGAGGTCTCTCCTGCTTAAAAGTGATCACCTGTAGGCAGCGTTCACTTGGTACTTGTTTGGAGAATATTGTCAGTTTTAGATCTTGATCAACTATGACCTCATATCATAGTCTGAAAAATATTGATGTTAAAAATAGAGTGACTGAATTTGCTTATTACTTGTAAGGTTTTCTCCATAACCTTTAGGAATGAAAACACTCTCGAATGAAATATGAAGCTAAGGGTGTTCCATGACCTTGTAAGCCAAAGCATACCAAGTATCACAGGTCTAGCAGTCATAAGTGATAATTGACAATGTTGAGGGGGAGATTAGCATCAGATTTAATACAGTATATTCTTAACACAGTATATTCTTCCCCTTTCTTTGCTTATTTAAATCTTTCCCAGGCAGCAGGGAGACCTTCAAAAGAAGGAAAAGACAATGGCAGCTGATTTGGATGTATGTGGGTAGAGAAGAGATGCAGACAAAAATGGGTGTATCATTGAAGGGTTGAAACAGACAAAAGAAAATTAAAAAAAAAAATATGATGATGAAAGAAAAATTCCATTTTATGCTTTTCTGCATTGACACGAGCTTCCTCAAACACAATCCCACTGTTCTGCTCTTCCTTCCCCCAGCATGCCTTGAGCTAATGGAGGTGCAGACTCTAAATGTTTATCTGCATAAAGGGAGTCAGACAGATATGAGCTCTTTTCCAGTTGTTTGTTTGCCAGTTGTGATCAGATTTGGTTTTCAAAGTTATACAGCCTTATCAATGCCATATGATGTTCCTAGTGATATACCTGGCTTTTCCAGGAGTATGTTATCCTCTATACAGTCATATAAGTAAGATAGGTGCATAGATTCTGGGCCAGAATTATGTCATGCTCCTCTCTGTACTTGTCCATATGAACATATTTTTAAATCATCCCAAGAAAATTACTTTTATGCCTTGACAAATGCACATAAAGACACGCACTCACACTTTTGTTGTATGAGGTACAGTGATCCTTGTGATGACTGATCCTTGTGGATCTCCTCCAACTCAGAATAGCCTATTCTGTACTTCTACTCACCAGCAAAATCAGGGAATTATTTGATCCGACAAGCTTAAAAATATAACCACTGTTTTTCAATAGCCTAACTTTAATTAGTATGGCGTCACTGAATAGGACCAGACGACTTCCTTTTTGAAGATGCATGAATGGAGGAGCTGATGAAGAAATCAGTTACTTGCTGAACATTGTTATTTCAGAAGGATCTGTGATTACTGCTGAAATAAAATCTAGGCTAAAGGTTTGAAGTATTTCACATTAGAGCGAACCATTCTTTTGGTTTCACCAGGATTAGATCAAGTTAAAAGGGCACAGGGTTTTTGCAGAGCAGCATTTATGGTAATAAGAAATGTTGTTGAAACAAAAAAAATAACTGTGAGTTCATTGTTTGGAATAAATTCACTCGTGGACATGTCTACCTTACATCCAGGTATATACGTATATATATGTGGTGCTGTTGCCAGAACGTTTTTGACAGCCAAATGGCCTACATGACACCAAGTTTGTCGGCACGGGATGAGATTCGCCTTTCTTTAAGGGGGAGAAGGGTCCTTGGGGAAAAGCTAGCAGAGGTCATTGGGAGGGCTTTAAACTGGGTCTGAACAGGGATGGGGGTGACAGTGAGCCTTCCCGTGATAAGGTGTGGGATGGCATAGCTGTATTAGAAGGACAGGGTGCTAGTAGGGGCCTTGAAAGACCCACTTCCTTTAGAGATGCTGGCAATATTGCAGCATGTACAAAATCCTGTGATGATAAGGCAATGACTGCTGGGAATACATCCTCGTGGAAACTATGCTAAGGCACATGGAAGACAGGGAGGTGATAGGGGAAAACCAGCATGGCTTCACCAAGGGTAAATCCTGTTTGACCCACCTAATGGCCTTTTATGATGGTGTCGGTGCATCAATGGACAGGGAAGAGCCACTGACGTCATCTATCTGGACTTCAGTAAGTACATGGCACCCCACAACATCCTTCACTCCAGATTGTAAAGACATGATTTGATGTGTGGACTGTTCAATGGACAAACAACTGGCTGCAGAATTGAGTCCAGAGAGTGCTGGTCAGTGGCTCGGTGTCTGGATGGAGATCAGTGATGAGGGGTATCCCACGGGAGTTGGTGCTAGGACTGATGCTCTTTAATATCTTCATCAATTACATTGACATTGGGGTTGAGTACTTCCTCAGCAAGTTTGCTGATGACACCAAGCTGTATGATGTAGTCAGTACACCAGAGTTATGGGATGCCATCCAGAGGGACCTAGACAGGCTCAAGCAGTGGGCCCAGGTGAACCTTACAAGGTTCAACAAATCCAAATGCAAGATCTTGCACCTGGGTTGAGGCAGCATCCACTACCAAATACAAGCTGGGGGATGACAGGATTGAGCACAGCTAAAAAAGACCTGAGTATACTGGTGGATGGGAAACTGGACATGAGCCGGCAATGTGCCCTCGCTGCACAGAAAGTCAACTGTATCCTAGGTAGCATCAAAAGCAGTGTGGCCGACAGGGAAGTGATCCTGTCCCTCTGCTCTGCACTGGTGAGGCCTCGGTGAGGTGTACTGCGCCCAGATGTGGAGTTCTCAGTACAGAAGAGATGTGGACCTGTTGGAGCACGTCCAGAAGAGGGCCACAAAAATGGTTCAAGGAATGGGACATCTCTCCTGAGGACAAGCTGAGAGAGCTAGTAGCATGGAGAAGGCTGCAAGATAATCTGATAGCAGACTTTCAATATCCAGAGGGGAGCTACAGGAAAGAAGGGGACAGAATCTTTATCAGGATCTGTGGTGATAGAAATGGTTTCAAGCTTAAAGAGGTCAGATTTAGGTTATATATAAGGAAAAGATCTTTACAGTGAAGGTGGTGTGACACTGGCACAGGTTGTGCATGTCCCTGTTCATTGCAAAGGAGTTGAAGTAGATGACCTTTAAAGGTCCTTTCCAACTCTAAGGGTTCTCTGATTCTGTATTTCACATGTAAAATATCTCAGAAAATCTTAAAAACCTTTACAGGAAGCAAGACAGAAAAAATGATTGAATGCAGCTGAGCTATGCATCTTTTGGTATATTTTAAGAATGCATTTGTTTTTTTACATATCAGTAGCTTTGCACAGCAAAGTAATAACATAGTTTAATGTCTGGAAAAATGTTAAATATTAATTCATGCAATAATTGGGCAATGAAGGCTCTGAGAAGTTTGATAATGCATATTTCATAGATTTCTTGTGTATTTTTCTTCAAAAAGTATCTTTTTGGTTTTCTAGGGGAGAGATTATATTGTCCTAAATCATTTCTAAAATGAAAGAGGTTCATACCTGTGCTGTAGTTCGTGTTATTTTTCCAATCATTTTTACAGGCACTAAGAAATTAGATGGAGCACTTTCTTTGGTCTGACCAAACAGCAGTATTTTCATTCAGGCTCTGTGAAGAATTGTGTTCTTGGATGTTTGTATATAATGTTTACTTTTATTTTAAATATTTGCTTCATCCTTCTTTCCATCTGAAGTTGATATAAGGACTTGAGTAGTGTGAAATCCTTTACTCCCTATATTGTTTTCACAGAAATAAACTCTACAAGCTTTTATGTTGTGAGTTGAGAATCAAACATATCCAAACATATCAATCAACAGATCCCAAACCTTTTAAGCATATAGATAATTTCTTATGGTAACACTTGTCTCACAGAACAATTACTGACTAATTTATGGTCTCTGACATTGTACACATTTCTGACTATGCTCAGTTCTAAGTAGGCAGATTCTTGACAGAGGAAGCTTAGATCATGATTATGAAGGATTTGTTTTTCAGGACTATTTTTTGTGCGTTTAAAGAGCAGCAAATGAGAATCACTGCATCCTGGGAATGGGAAAGAACCTCTGGAGATCATCTAGTCCAGCCCCATATTTAAAGCAGGTTCCCTGGAGTAGGTCCAGATGGTTTTTCAATATCTCCAGAGAAGGAGACACCACCATATCTCTGGGCAGCCTGTTCCAGTGCTCTGTCATCTCAAAGTAGAGGTGTTCTTTCTCATGTTCAGAGAAAACTTCCTGGGTTCCAGTTTGTGCCTGTTGCCTCTTGTCTTATGGCTGGGTGCCACCAAAAGGAGCCTGACTCCATCCTCTTGACACCCATCCTTCATATGTTTCTAAGAGTTGCTGTAGAATTTGGCTATAGTACATTGCTATGTCCACAGTATGTGGCAGTGTGATTTAAATCATTTTAGGTGATACAATAAATATGAATTTCTTTCCATGCTCTGTGGAGCATGGATTAAGTTCATACAATATTGTATCTACTTCTTCATGTAAATATTGTATCTGAAACGTCTGCGTGCATTCTAATGCAATGTTTATTTTGGTCCTGGTAGGGAAAAAAAATCAATACGTAGCATCTCTTGTGGGAAAGCTGTTCTGCGGGGAAAATAGAACGTGCACATATTTGTCCAACTTAGGATAAAAAATAGAATGCATCAGAAGGAAGTACTCAGCTTTAGCAATAAAATAAAAAGATGTAACCATTAGGCATGTAAAAACTAACTGAAAGAGCATAGCCCCATATAGATGCCACCAATGCTTTAGATATTTACAAGTGTTGATAAAATCCCCTCTCGGTCTTCTCTTCTGCAGGAAGCAGTAGCCAGCTGGTTTTTGTGTACTGTAGCTAGGGAACTTTTGGTTTTGATTGTTCAGAATAAAACATTTCACTTCTATTTTTATCTTTCCCTTTAAATTTTCAGGTGAAAAAAAAACAATATTCAAAGTGACATTACAACACATTTCCTGCAACTTGTTCCTCCTTGTCCTCTTGCACAGCAAAAACAATCTTTTAAGCACATCACTACTGTTTGTGTACTGTCATGTTTTTGTTTCTAGGATTTTTTATTTTATTTTTTTTTTTGCATGACCTCATAGTTTCCCTTCTAAACTCCTTCCAGTTCTTTGAGAATTATTAACAAAATGCAAGTCCAAATTGGCATGAATGCAGGAAGCATAGATTTTTCACCTTGTAATTGCCAAGAACACAATTCGTGTGGAGAACCATAAAAATGGCTGAATTGGAGATTTGTGTTGCTGTGTCTGTGAAGGGGAGGAAAGGAAACAAGTATTTTCTCTGCTCAATTTTTTTTTTTTCCTACCTACAAGATACTTTAACTTGTATTGGATTATATATTTTCTAAGTTACAATGACTGTGACCAATAGAAATCAAAATGTTTCGCAAGGCAATTGCTTTGCCTGAAGTAGTGTCTGTGGGGAGAGGGATTAATTTGTTCCTTTTTGTTGTCCCCCCTCCAAAAGGAGGAATTTTCACTGACAGAGAATTATCATCATGGAACGGGCTGCCAGGGGGGTTGTGGATTTTCCTTCTCTGGAGATATTCAAGAGCCACCTGGATGCCTACCTGTGCAGCCTGCTGTAGGAGGCCTGCTTTGCATGGGGGTTGGACTCAGTGATTTCTGGAGGTCCCTTCCAACTACAATTCTGTGCTTCTGTGATCACACAGCTCGTAACATTATAATTTTAATATTATATATTAAAAATTGATTTAGTGTAAAGAAATAGAAGCAATAAATCCATAAGGAGGAACTTTGCTGTAACAAATCACAGGATCACAGAATGACCAGGGTTGAAAGGGACCTCAAGGATCATGAATCTCCAACCCCCCACATGCAGGGCCACCAACCTCCCCATTTAATCCTAGACCAGGCTGCCCAGGGCCCAGCAAACCTCTTACTGACTTTGGGTAGATATTAGTGAATGATGCTTCATTTGAATGCACCACTTAATTAACACAATTCAGTCATTTAAATTATGATATGAAGTTCATTTTATTTCAGAAAATATTTTTCAAGAAAATACACTTCTGATGTGTATTTTTTTTTTTCTTCTTTTGAAAACAAAAGCATATTTCTCAGGTTGCTGGAATTACAGCTGTATAACATTACATATAGCGTTCTGAGCTCCTGATTAATTCCTGTTCTATACTGTTTCACTCCTTTAGGTGCGAAGTGTTAGAAGATGTGTTAGTTGAATGCATTTGCTAACTACACAGTGCACAATTGTGATGCAAATCCTGAAAATACTTGCACTTTTTTTATGACCTTGCTTAAAAATTGTTTTAGGCTAATTCTTTAATAGAATACTAGCAATGAGCAAATTGCATTAAAAAGCAGGACGGCAATAAAAATAATGGCTGTTTTGGTACATCTGAATGTGAGGTTTTGGGTTATAAAATGGGGAAGCATTGAACGAACCGGACTTTGTGCTGTTATTTTAAGGCTTTTAGGGAAATTTAGAAAGAGGAAATGATTCAGGCCATATGAGGTAATGAGTTCTATTTTTATTCTTGAAAGTTCAAAAGGCTTATAGTTGTGAAGAGGACATTTGCAAAAGCTGCAGCTACAATAGAAAATATTTTTCTCATCTGATTTTAAGTTAAATTCTGTTCACAGCACAATCTAAAGAAGGAATTTAATCTTTCAGGTCACAAAATAGCCATTATGTCTTAGTTGCCCCAGTGTGCATCTGTTGGAATGCAACAAAATACGTATATTGGAGACTGTAGTAGATTTTGCCTTTAGGTGTGCTTTACTCCCTATGTATTATTTTGTGATACTCTATATACTTTTGATATAACCACCAACAACCAAACTTGTCGTTTAGCTTCAGGAAGGTTATGCTGGCAAGTCTGGTTCTTACACACAGCAGTGACACAGTGCCTGTCCATGTGTGTGTTATTTAAAGGTTGCTCCAAAACCAATGCTTCCTATTTATTTTCATGGAAACTACAATAGATACAAAGAGCACAATAACACTATTTGATAGAGCAAACTCTCAACTACAGAACTCTATTTTTCAAAATAGTCCCCACTGTTAGCAGAAGTGCACCACCCAGTGCCTCACTGTGCTGACATCTACTGTTTGGTCTCTATAAACGTTCAACAAGTATCAATGAATGTCAGTAGGTGCCATTTTTTCCACATGCAGGAATTAAGTGATACACCTTTGCTTCGTATGTACTTCCATGTCACGTGCCACTTTGTCAGACCATCTCACAGCTGCTATCTGTCACACAGCAACAAAATCTAGCAGAATTTGGGTGGGAAGTTTTAATCTCTACTGCTATACCACGAACATCCACCTTTGATGTCATGGGGCAACATAATAAAATAGGAGGCATTACTTTCAGAGTAGCCCACATAATAATCTTTCAAAAAGTAATAGAAAAATTTCTGCTAATCTTCCTGGGATGTAGTCCCAGGAAAAAAACAGAATGGAGTTTTCTAAGGAGAAAGCAGATACTTGTAGCTGAATAAAATGCAGCATAACTCAATTGTGATGAATTGGCACTTACAGGACATGACAGCTAGAGACCTGCTGCAGCAGAGGTATACTCTTCCTAATGGGGACACTGCGTGGAGACCATCACCGCTTGTTACTGCGGCCCTGGAAGGAAAACTTGTTATTCTTGATGGCATTCATCGAATTAACCCTGGCACTCTAGCTGTATTGCAAAGGTCAGCATATGAGCACACCTGGGTTGTGTGCATGTGATCTGTTTGCTGAGCACGTATGTACTGATAAATTAAGGTTTTTCTGGTGAATATGACTTTGTAACTTCAACAGTGCTGTAAAGATCAAGCTGAATGTTGAGGCTCTGTGGAACGTGTATCTTTCAGTCTTTACATACTTGGAAGCAGAAGCAATTCTCTCAAGTTCCTTAGAAGTCTTTAATAGCACAGGAAATTTCAGTTCTTTGTAAAGACAGTGTAAGCCTAAAGAATGGACTAGATTTTACTGTAAGTTTATGAAATCTATCCATTTTTATATCCATATTTGAACAATGATCTGAAAATGCAAGATGCCAGAAAATAGTTTAAATATTTCTCATTATTTTTCTATTAAAAGTAAGTAGCTTGGCTAAGTGTCTCTACGCAGAAACTATTTCCTTGGGCAAATTGCTTAACCTTCACACCTGGATGCATCTTAGAGTGCTATAACTTTTTCCAATGGACTGTGTTGTCTGAGATAGCTTTTTAAAGGGGAAGTGTTAGTTGAAATAAGTACTGCAAAAAGAAATCAAAGGCTAGATACAGTTTGTTTATTTTTATTTTCAAACAGGCTAATACATGACAGGGAATTGACCCTCTATGATGGCACCAGATTATTAAGGGAGGATAGGTATCAGAATTTAAAAGAAGAATTGAAGATCCCTGATGAGAAACTACAGGAAAGGTAAAGTGCCCACTATGACTTCAGAATGCAAACAGTATTTCATCCTGTAAAGCACCTAATCTCCTTTATTTTATTGTGAAAATATCATGCAAACGTGCTTCCCTCTTAAACTGATACCTTTTAATCATCGAGAGAATGTATTTTCGTCATCAGTTTCCTCATGTTTTCTTTTTTTCTTTTTGTTGAATGAGAAAATTATACCCTGTTTAGAATGCTTAAGCTAAAAGAAAATCATTACGTAACTTTAACAGAAGGAATTAGAAATTGAAGATAAATGGTGCACGCATAAAAGCCCAGGTATGTAAGTGTATCATACTTAATTTTGGAAGAATTTATTAAGAGCATCTTAAATAAAAATGAAGCCATATTGAAATTTAATATGACTTGCTACTTTGTTTTTCTTCACTATATAGAAAGCTGTTTTTTAATTTCCAACTGATATGGAGCAGGAAATCGTAAGGATGGGTTGGGACCCATTTTGCTTATTCTTTTTGTTTCTTCACATCCCACTTGTCTGCTAGAAACATTCCACAACTTGTAACCTTTTTCTTGTTCACTGATGACTGTACATGATGTGTGGTCAAACACTGCTGATATATTGTAATTAGTGGAAAATGTATTGTTGAGTGTGCTCCAAGACAAACACAACCTAATATGCAGATATATATTAAATAAGCAATGTATAAGGAACTAAACATGCTGTTTATCTCAATTAGATCTGTCTGAAAACATTTGAACTTATATGTCAAATATCTCATGTTTGTGCTGAGATTTGCACTGCAGGATGTATGTGTTTATAAACTTTAAAAGAGACCTCTGTTCTGGTAGGGATGCACTTGCAGTGTGCCACCTTTTCATATGTATTACTCCCTTTTCTCTCAAGTGTCTTGCTAAATATGTTTTTTGTTCTCTTTGTTTTTCCTTTAACCTCCTTCATAGTCTATACTTTCAAAAAATTGTTCATCTGGTTTTGTTCATTCTGTGTTGTTGTTTTGTTTTTTTTTTTTCTACTTTTCACCTAAAATACTACACCAATATTTTTGTTGTTGTTAAAAACACTTCATTTGAAGCCTTTTGTAGCATTTACTTATTTGTAGTATAAGACTGCTTGTTGCTACTTGGCTGTTGAGCCAACACAGCCAGCTAGATGGGCATTTCCTGCATTTATATTGTCTGAGTAAAGAACAAAGAAATGTTTATAAGGGTTTTATAAATATTTTAAGCCCAGAATTTGAGAAGAGAAGCAAAAAAGCTCTAAGAATCTATCTTAGATTGTATGTTGATTTCACATTCAGTTTTGTACTTCAATATAAAATCTAGTTAATCATAGTTGTGCTGCTTTTGACTGCTTTGGAAGCACCAAAAGTCACTTTTGGGTGTTCCTAGGAAGACTGTCTCTTTCGCCTTCAGATCACAACGCATTGCTTTCATCTAGCCACTTTAATATTTTGCAATAGAGAACTTATTGTGAATTTTAAGCACTGAACATTCTATTTGACTGATGGCTTTATTCTAAATGAAGGGTGTCTCTTACAACAATCCTGACTAGTGTTCGATCTTATAAAAAGTAAACAAAAAATCCCATCCCACTACATGAGTTCTCTCATATCCGGAAGCTCAGTGTGACCATTTAGCATCGTCTTGGATACAGCTGAAAATCCTTGCTACTTAATTAGCAAGGGCCCTTTCTGCTAAAACATCCACCTTCTGGGTGAAATGCTCAGTCTAGCCCTATTTCAACTTTTTACTGTACTGGCTCAGTCAGAGGAAGTTAAGGTAAAGTAGTACAAATATCTGCCAGCTTGGTTTCGGTATGGTCTTTTTCAGTGTCCGTGGACCACTCATCTGTTCACAGGGTGCTGTTTTGGTCAGCCCTTGAGCTGGAGATGTTCCAGGACCTCATCTTGAACTTTTTGGTTTAGCTTTCGCTGTCTGCCAGCTATTATGTCACTAGATGTTCTTTGATTCCAGTACTGCTTTCCTCACTGCTCTTCCTCCTTTTCAACAGCAGTGACCTGTCACTGTAATCTCCAGTACCTTACAGTGTTGCAGAATGGCTATGCAGAACTAGGTGTTCTTTCCAGACAGCTTCCCATCTAATGTTATCTCACTACTGACAGCTGATTTAATCACAATGTAGGCGCGAGCCATCCATCATTCACCTGCATAGTCTGTTTTGTGAAGGGAGCACATAGTACACTGTACCTTGAGTTTTATTTTAACAGATCGTCTAGGACAATTCTTACTCCTAAGTCATGTCTGGGAGATGCTTTCCATTTTGATGAGAAATACTGTGTGCTTTGCTGTGCAGCAATGGCCTTGTAGTGTCAGCTGTTTCTGATGCTAAAGCTGGGCATGGAGCTTTATTTATTCTGATTTTCTGATTTTAACTAAAGTAATTTCTGTGTAGTTGCTCTTTGAAAGGCCTACAGAATACACATTATTATTTCTGCAGGGGCTTAATCTGGGGTGTTTGCTGAGTGACATGTGAAGGCTACTGTTACTTTTCCAAAAAGAAAGTTCCCTATAGAAAGCAGTTTCAAGTTTTATTTAAAACAGAATTATTTTATTTTCTATTTTTCTTTTTTTTTCTTCTCCTAAATCTTACTAATTCTGAGGCTTCAGTTCTCGTTTGTATATTAGAAATCAATATACATTAAACTTGGAACAAAAGATTCATATTATACAGTTAATGAAATTAATTTTTTGCTTTGTTCTTAGCTTTTTAATTATCTACCCAATCTCACATATTAATGTAGTTCTTATGGGAAATAGTGGAAGAGGAAAACACATATTGAGAGGCATATCAGTGATACAGTGGGGAGCACATGACAGTTTTAAGTCTCTAAACAGTCACATGGGGCCCGAATGAAGTATCTGGAAGGAGATGAAAGAACAAGATAAAAAGGAATATTTCTGAAGGACCAGAATTGGAAGGGAAGCAACAAATCCTTCATTAGGAAATTATTGTATGGGAGAGAGCAAGACGATCTTCAGAACGTGAACAAGAACATGAGATGGAGACCAGAAGGTGGCTGTGAGGAAGAACTGGTAGCTTACTCCCGTCCTTAGGAAAAACCAAGCAGATGAGGTAGATATTTTCTCTCTTTTTCTTTTTCTTTTTTTTTTTTTTAGTCATTGTCAGCTTTTGTTCATGACTGTTCTTGATTGTAGCGACTATTCATAATATGGTTTGAAGTTTCTCATGCAGTACTTCTAGTCATTCATGAAATAAAAAACATTCAAACTGTTGCTCTGTATTACCTCAATTTAAAACTCACTAATGAGGTGGACAGGTGCTGTTGTAAGGTACATATAAAATATACAGAATCATATTATAGAATCGTGGAATGGCTTGGGTTGGAAGGAACCTTAAAGATAATTCAGTTCCAACATCCCTGCTGCAGACAGGGTTGCCAACCACTAAATCAGGCAATAAGTCATGATACCCAGGGCCTCATCCAACCTGATCTTGAAGAGCTCCAGGGACAGAGCATCCACAAACTCTCTGGGCAGTTTATACCAGTGTCTCAGCATTTTTCAGTGAAAAATTTCCCCCTGACAATCTAAATCTCTCCTCTTTTAATTTAAAACCATTTCCCCTTGTCCTATCACAATCTACCCATGTAGAAAGTTGATTTCCCTCCTTTTTATAAGCTCCATTTAAGCATTAGAAGGGCTGCAATGAGGTCTCCCTGGAGTCTTCTCTACTCCAGACAGAACAATCTCAGTTTCTTCAGCCTATCTTCAAAGTTGTTCCAGTCCTCTGATCATCTTCACGGCCTCCTCTGGACCCCAGCTCCACAGCTTTCTTGATCTGGGTGCCCTAGACTTGGGTGTAGATCCCCAGATGGAGCATATCTTTTGTAATCTAAAAGGGTAAGTGATCATGATTTTTTGGTGGATAAATAGGATTCAGATTTTCATCTAAATTCTGTTTACAAATTCCATTCACAAAATACAATTTCATGATAGATAAAAGGAGTACTGCTCTTAACCAATGAGCTGAAAATTCCGCATTCATTCTTTAGTCTGTAAGATGATTTGAAACACCTGAAGATTGTTCTGGGAAAAATATGAGCTATTAAGGGAGAATTTCTTGTAGATCCCTTTATCAACACAGCAAGACGCTTTTCATGTTTCTTTATGAAAATGTTCGATAGTAAAAATAATAGTCATTTTCCACAGTTATAATGCCTTTCATTTTTAATGTTTCAACACTTATAAAACTTGTGTAATTCATACATGTAGTAAAGTAGAAAGCAAAAGCAGAGGGAGAATACTGTACAATCTAATGCTTAAAGTTAAATCATGAGGGATAGTTTTTCATATCACAATATGGCCTAAAGAAATTACATGCCTCTGTAAATAGAATGTGAACAGTATTATACTAAAGAATGTGAAAATGTTTTAACCATGGCACAGTTATTAGTAATGTCTAGGGGGAAAATATTTTTTGGTGCTCGTATTATTTTGAAGTTTTGCTGGCATGAATGCTATTTTTTTTAATTACTTTTTTTTTTTTTTTGCAACTTTGCTTTGAAGAATGACTTCTGTCATAACAGCTAATAAAATATATTGCTATTTTAAATTATGTCAATTACTGACACTGAGTTATATGTTTATTTCATTACATTGCTGTATCTGTGATATCCACTAGCATTTTCCTGAGAAAGGCTTTGGACTGATGAGTGCAATAGCTCTAGCAGCACTGAAAAGTGCAAGCAATAGACTTGTCCTCATTAGATTGTGGGATGCTCCTTGGCCTATTGGATAACTAGCAGTGGGCAAGGAGTACTTTTTCCTGTAGTCTTTTCTTGTTGCCAGTGTTGCTGTGCAGTGAACAGAGCCAGCAGTCCCAGTGAGATGATATTCGGCCACTTGGGGAAACAAGGTATTTTTCTTTATGACTTGGGGAGAAGAATGAAAAAAGCTGAGGAAGCGACTAATGGTCCTTAAAGTTCTTCTACGCAGAGGGAAATTATAACTGATGATAACTGGAAGATTCATATTCCCGAACAGGTTCAGAGATAAGAAAGAGCGTCTTCAACCACCATGCATATCCAACAATTCTGCATAGGATTTCTTATACAGTCATCCATTAGTGCACTGAAATGGTTGCTGTAAAGGTAGCATATGGGTTTTACAAGCAGTGAAATGCTGGTTAATGTTAACAGGTATTCTTCTAACCTGTTGGGGTGGATGTACTCCCCAGTATTCGCACATACATGATAATTATTTAGTATGGTGAGCAAAAAAGTCTCTATTAGAAGATAATCTAGAAGTATGTATGTAATAGGATTGTTCAGAAGCTAGAAGTTATTCATACATGCATAGGTTTCATGTCTTAGAGATTGTGGATGATTTTCCACGTGATTAGGTTGAAAAACAACAGGTAGATGAGAGAAATATGAAATGTGGCAGAAAATGAATTTTGCAACAGTGACAATTTTTCTAGCTTTTACTTTGTATTTGCTGTTTTCTTTTTTCAGCTTGGAGAATTTATAGATACAGCAATTTGCTAAATTGAGAATATTGTGAAATTCAGTAAAAACAGTTAGGAAAGAAAAAATAGGTCGTGTGTGGTCCTGATATCATAACAATTCTCAACTCATAAAATTGTTGATGTTTTCATAGAAAGTGGGATTTATGAAGCCATATTACAGGGAAAGAGAGCCAAGCCCAGTTTGGTTTTGCAGAGTAGTATTAGGAATGCAATTCTGAATTCCATTTATTTATTTATTTATTTGTTTGCTTGTTTGTTAACCTTCAGTTGCTTTGAGCCATGTGTTGATAACAGGAAAATCTTTCCCTGAAATCACCATGTGCAGACTGCGTGCTGATCCTCTTGTCAAAGACGGTGCTGGTAATCCTTGGTTGGTATTAAACACTGATGTCAAAAGGACGTGGATAGTAGTACAAGAGATTGCTCTCTGGCTCTGTTGTCAGTAAACATTTGATAGAAAGGGAAAGGAATGGGGATTCTCTCCACTAATCCAACAGCACCAAATCTTCCCACTGTGTTTGAGTTTCAGTGATTTAAAAAATGTCGTGTTTTTAGCAAAATATATTTATTTGGCATTCATCTGCAAAGAATACAAGATGTCAAAGATTTCTGTGTAACTCCATATAGTGTCTCCATATTGTATTCCTTTAGAGACCTGATCTGTAATACCACAGAATAACATAAAATCTCATCAGTTGCTAACATGGAAACTGTGAACTTTCATAGCATTGCAGGATCATGTCATCTGTGACATTTGTTTTAATAACACACTTAGCTTGATATTTTTTAGTATTTCAAACATCATTCCAAACAATAGACTTCTGAAGTAGCCATATAGTTTTATTCATGTTTAGGAACTGGAAAACTGCAGCAGAAGTGTTGTAATCTGACCAAGTCACAGAATCACAGAATGGTTTGGGTTGGAAGGGACATTTAAGATCACCTAGTTCCAACCCCCTGCTATAGGCAGGGACACCTCCCTCTAGACCAGGTTGCTCAAAGCCCCATCCAGCCTGGCCTTGAATGCTTCCAGGAAGAGAGCATTCACAACCTTTAGAGGAAGTTGTCTAGAGGATAGAGAAGTCTAGAAGATACATCAGTAATTTCTAGCTGGCATCCTGATGTTAACTTGCCCCACATATCCATCTCCTTTCCTCCAGCTTCTCTTATGTCTTTTCCCTGGTTGTCCCCCCCAGGTTCTTCAAGTTAGACATTTATGTGGATGTCATACAAGAAAGATGCGTTTCCTTTTCAATGGAAAGCTGACTGCTTCTTGTGCTTTTACAGTATTATAGAAGGACCAGAATTGGTCCTTGGAATTTAGGTGATTATGGAAGGATGGTTGTTTTTCTCATTAGTAATGGGAGTAATGTAAACATTTTCTTCTATAATAATGTCTGCTAATGTTTCCTGATCTGCGTTTATGCTTAGTGACAGTGACATTACCATTGGTTCCTCTTTCATGTGATGTTTTCAGACATCTATTTCTATTTTTATCAGTCAGGGAGTAGCTTCTAGGCTTATGGCTTTCAGCTAAGAATAACTCATGCCCACCCCCTGTGTTTACCTTTGATCAAGAGTCTGTTTGCTACAATCACTGTGGTGTGTCACAGTTTTATTGTGCCGACCGCACAGTTAGTTTTGATAATTTATACTTAATGGTCATATTCTGTCTTCAGATTTTCTTGCTTATGCTGTCATTTTCCCACTGGTCTTCAAATGTTCTGATTTCAGATTTTGTGACTTATGTGAAAAATCACACAAGATAACAGGCATACCTAACAGCATAAATATATAAATATATAAATATATAAATATATAAATATATAAATAT
>JAPSGF010000008.1:5068708-5107701 GCA_035772895.1 Perdix hodgsoniae
TAAATATATAAATATATAAATATATAAATATATAAATATATAAATATTTATTTTCCAATTTCACTTCTTTTTCCAAATTAACACCTGCTATTTTAATAAATGTACTGAAAAATTGTTGAGAGCAATTCTTGCATAATTTGACTGGCTTTTGTATCTAACCTTTTTGTCTGTTACCTCTACTAATTGTGTAGCTGTATTGTTCAATGACTACCAGTGCATTCCAAATCCAAAGATGTGATACTGTTACGTAGATAAGATAGACAAAATATGTGAAAAAGACAAAACCACCCAAAACAGAGGCAGTGCTCTTCTACTGTTGTAACACACATATCTAGATGTTCTGTATTTAAGCTTGTATTGGTCACAGTAAGCTCCTGTTATCTTCAGTGGAATGAAATAGGCATTTAAGACTGTTTTTCACCAAATCCTGCAATATGAACTTTATACAATGAATAGTGGATGTCTTGCTACATGAAGCTGCAGAGGCAGATAGGCTGATGTAGTTCAGAAAGAGATTAGACGAAGTTTTGGATAAAAAGACAACAAAGCAAATAAAGATAAGACCTTGCATCCCTTGAATGTATGATTGTAAGTGCTGGGAGAGGGTGAAGAAAATAGGCTGATGATAGCAATCTCTCACACAAGTCTTGAGTAAGGCTTATGTGCCTTCCCCAGGAAGCATCTCCAGCTGCTACCATCAGATAATGAACTTCTAGTTGGATGTATGGATTGAAGGACTCAGTGGGGTGTTTATTAAATTCTTCTAAGTCTTAAGCAGCCATTTAAGGGACCTGTTTTCCCCCATGGTGACTTGAAAACAAGTCAAGGTATGAAGTATAACTATCTTTCAGGGACATTATGAAGTTAGGTGCATTAATCCAATCCCTAGAGACTAGGTGATTTTCCAGAGGCTGCGGAGAACATCAGTGTTGCTAAATCCAGCTCTTGGCATTATCTAGGCCAATCTCCACAGTGTCATCCTTTCTGTCAATCTAATTGAGGAACTGCAGGACCAGTAGATCCTGCTTCCTCCTTGATTTGCCTGTTAGAAATACTGCTTTAGGTAAAGCACTTCTAAAAATCTATCTAATTTGTGAGATACATCCTTTCAAGACATACGAACCAGTAAACAGTAGCTTAGCTGCTGGTGTTTGCTCATCTTGAGGCATGTAGGTCACATTGCAGATGAAAAGAGGATGCCCTTCTCAGTGTGAAAAATGAGGAGCAATTTATATAAGTGCAAGTCATATTATGCAGTTTTTGTCTTTTTTAATATCAAAGTTGCATTGCAAATATCTGAGTAGGTATTGTGATATGATACAATGATATAATTTTTTTTTTCATATAGTATAAAAAAAGTAAATGTGATATTCATTGCAGAAAATGCATTTTTTAAAAACTTTAAAAAAAGTTTTTTTAAAAACTTTTTTGGCAGGTCTATCTTTCCTATCCACCCCTCATTCAGAATAATCGTCCTAGCAGAACCTCCTGTCATTGGAAGTAGTACCCAACAGTGGCTTGGTCCAGAGTTTCTGACACTGTTTCTTTTTCATCATATTCGATCTTTAAGCAAGAATGAAGAAATTCAAGTTATTAAAGAAACTGTAAGTATGTTCAATATTTTAGGCTAATAATTGTTTATTGAATTTTTATTTTTTTTAACTGTATGATAGTATTTTGCTATTCCTGATGCTGTTTAAAGTTAGCACAAATGAAATTTCCAAAACCTGTTTATCTCTTAATGGTATTAGAAGAAATTTGCATTCTTATCATGATATTAAATGATGATGTAATAAAAAAAACAATCTCAAAACTGTATTTTTTTTCAGTGATGTAAAGCAACCATATACTCGTTACACCTGTGCATAGCTGTTTATGGAACTTCAATCTATCTTGCATTCAGATTAATACTGTTTTTGTTTCAAGCAGATTCCAAATGTACCCAGTGTTGCTGTGGAGCAGTTGTTGTCATTAACACATAAGCTTCGGGAGACAAATGATGCCACAGTGAGTCAGTTTTCTTGTTTTTTTTTTTTTGTTTGTTTATTTCAAATCTGCTTTCTACTATGATAATTTGTTTTCATAGAGACTGGCTAAGGCATACTAAGCAGGCTATAGTGTGATTTTACAGGCTGCCTGATGGAAAAAACTAATCCCAGGAAGTGATTACTGGCAATTACTGCACCATGTACTGTAGTTTCTTTGATTTTTGTTGCACGTTGTTAAAATCTGACGAAGTAAATCTTTTAGGAAATTGCCCAAATCTCAGGGGCAATGGAAACTACCAAGCCATATAATGGTCTGGATTGAAAGGGACCTCAAGCATCATCAAGTTCCAACCCCCCTGCTGCAGGCAGGGCCACCAACCTCCATATCTAATACTAGGCCAGGCTGCCCAGGGCCCCATCCAGCCTGGCCTTGAACACCTCCAGGGATGGGGCATCCACAGCCTCTCTGGGCAGCCTGTTCCAGCACCTCATCACTCTCATAAGAAAGAATTTCCCCTGATACCTAACCTAAATCTTCAACTTAAAATCATTTCCCCTTGTCCTGCCATTATCTACCTTCGTAAAGAGCTGACTTCCCTCCTGTTTATAGGCTCCCTTTAGGTACTGAAAGGCTGCAATGAGGGCACCCTGCAGCCTTCTCTTCTCCAGACATTATAAAATGCCAGCGCACAACAGCAAAGATTAGGAATCTGAAAGGGAAAGCTCCAGAATTTTTAGCTGTGCTACTGCTATAGGCTCTTCTCTTGAAGCAGTCTTATCAAGAAAAATAAGTTCTGCAGACATAGTAACCACAACATTCTTTTGAAAAGATAGTCAAATGTTGGTGAAAAGTAGAAGGAATCATTGCTATGGCAACTAACACTCTGGATGTTTTTAATGTAAACAATGTAAAACATTTTTTGGTGGAATCTCTATGCAAACATAATCTGCTCTTAGTTTTCATCATTTTAACATGGGTAATAGTTTCACAGCATTTCTATATAGGAAGCTGAGGGTTGTTGAAAGGCCTTTGTGCTCTCCTGAGATTAAAAAGAAGAGGGGGAAAAAAAAAAAAGTAGAAAGGCTGAATTCTAAATACACCTTTGGAATAGTGTTGTTGCTAATATATACTTAGCTCCCTACAACTAATCTTTGACAATTGTAGCCTGATAAATACATCATTTGTAACATATTCAGAGACATACCATGCTTGAATAGAACATTATAATAGTCATTTTCAAACGAGTGGATATCTATAGCATTGTGAAATACCTAAATGAAATATATAATGTTGGATAAGATGTGAGTCATAGTACAGACTGAGGGAAGTTTCTTGTAGATGAGCAGTGACATTCGACATGTCAGGAATAGCATGGCTGTGTGCAGAGCTGAAATGTTTGCCTAAGGTATGTCAGGCTATTTATAGAGTTGCCTGAGTAAGTAATCCTCTGCCAGAGATTATCTTGACATATCAACCATTGTTTAAAGTGATTTTTGTGAACAATAGAATACCTGTAGAATATTCAGCTTGTTGTATTCTGCGTCATTGTAATTGTTTGTTTGATTTACAATAGAACCTAGAGACCACAATCTAGATCCTGCTGAAATAGATGCCTCATAGATATATATTACAAAGACAGTAGCCTACTTCTGAGTTTACAGCTGTCCCAGGTAAGGAGAAAAGAGGAGATTTTAGGCAAGAACTTAAATTCCCAGTTGCAAATATATGGAGGATACGATGCAGTTTCTCCTCAATGGACCGATATGCTGTTTTGTCTGTTACATCATTTTGACTTTAAACTGCCTGTGCCCTTAGAGTATGGACTTGTCCAGGTGTGAAATAAGAGGCAAAAGTGGCCTCCTTCTTCCCACCTAGTACAATGGATGAAGTACTGTGTTAGTATTATCTGTTGCCAGTATGTATCAATGCAGTCCTTTTGGTTGCGAGGCGTGAGGATTGCTTTCCTTAAGAAAATTACTTTGGTTGAGAACATTTCAGCTGTTTAGAGTACTTTGCCAGATGGAATATCCAAAGGCAGTGAGAGTTATGGCTAGTGAGCTGAAATAGCAGATACAGCGCTCACTCCTCTCACTGGTGAGTAGATCTTGAGATAACACTCAAAAAGCCATCATGTATGACACAATCTTTGTAATGCTGAGTGGTATACTGTGATGATTCAGAAAATGCTTCACAGCCTTCCATCAATGAAAACAGGAGGATCAGGTGTAGCGATATTAGCACTTAGCCCAATCCAAACCCTTCTTGCTCATTGCTAAGCTAAAAAATACTACCCTTTACCTTCTCAGCATTTGGGAGGAGTATGTACAATCTCATAGATCTGCTTGTTTTTTTTTTTCCTTCCCCCCCAAAATAATGTCTATTTGTTGAAATTAGTTTTCCAGAGGAAAGAGTTGATGATTTGGCATTTCTCATGCTTGAAATTTATTAGGAGAGAAAAAAAAGATTTTGCAATTCATAACATGATGCTTTTTTTTCTATTTTTTCCTTGCTGGAAAATTTCAGAACTTTTTTACCAGTTGAAGGATTGTATTATAGTCAGAAATCATTTGTATGGCCCAAACTAAAACGTTTTGAAATTACCTTATTACAATATTTCATTTAATTCAGGCAAAGTATGATGTAACTTATCAGATCACACTCATTGTTGTGTGCTTCCTGATAAAACAGGGAACCTGTTTGTATCAGATGCCTTCATCCGGTAGATGGTAATTATAGAATGATTTCTTGCTCGATATTTATATCTGCATCCAAATACATGGCCACTTATTTGGAGGACTGTTTGTTTGTTTATTTTTCAGTGTTGCTGTATTTGTTCTAGGTTAGCCTTCACAGGCATTGAATCACTTCTGTAACTCTTTACTCAATTATGTCCAGTTTTTAGCATTTACTTCAACATGTGGACAACAGAAAGGGACACAATGTTCCAGTAATAGCCTGCCCAAATGCATGCACAGAGGTGATACAATCTCCTTACTTCTGCCCAGCGTTGTTTCATTTGTACATCTGTGAATCCTGCCACTCTCTTTTGCCGAAGCATTACATGTGGAGTTCATATTCAGTTTGTGAAGAGAAGACTAGATTTTACAACATCAATCGTTTTACAGTGGTTAACCTCCTTGTTATTAGTACTCTTTAGTATTTGGTTTTATGAGGCAAAGAAAATTAAGTCATCGGCGTATTTTTTCTTCCTGTTGCTTATCAAGTGATATCATAAAGCAAATTTTCATGACAGTGAAGTACTGCTACAAATAAAGAATTAAAAAATTGCAGATAAAATAGCATCAGCCATGACAGGAGGCAGAAAACACTTGTGAATTAGGAGAAAAGTTGAAATAATTGCTTTTGGATTACGCTTTTTTCCTGACTTGTTCAGTTTAAGTCTCAGAGATCAAGTAATTAAGCTACCTTGTATTTTTTGACAGGCACAGTCCCTGGCTTCATCTTTATCTACTCGACAGCTACTGCGAATTTGTCGTCGACTGTCACAACATCCAGATGAAAGCCTTTACTATGCTGTTAATAAAGCCTGCCTTTCCAGGTAGAAGTGCTAGTTTGGGTAGAAGTTCAGGAGTTTATCGGTCTATTGCTAGCATGCAAGATACCTGTTAAGCACATTTCTGTAACTGGTGCAATTACTTTCTTCAGAATAGTTTCTCTGTTATTTTTAAATATAGGAGGTAAGTAGAAATGGCTTTGTAGTGTTTTCTCATCTTTGTGATGGTGTCTGGTGACATCATATGAATTTTGTCACCGTTATCAATATTACTTCACTGTCTCAAAAAACTCAAAACAGAATTCTATCAATTCCTTGTTTGATGGAACTTTGATTTCAGTTTTAAAAATGGGATGTTAAAAGGTTATGAACATAGTATTAGGTTTTGTTGTTGTTGTTTGTTTGTTTGTTTGTTTAATAAGAAAGCAAATTGTACTTAACCGAAGGTTGGGAAAACTAACTGAGCCTAGGTTGGTACATCATGAAGCTCTTTTTTTCACTTGAAGACCAAAGCTCCAAGGGAATAAGGGAATGGAGTCAAGAGAAGTTCTTCCTACTAAACGTTGTTTTTATATTGCATCTGTTAATGGCAGTGGAAAAAGATTACAGACTTCCAGCTCTATTTCACTCCCCTTCACACCTTTGTTGAAATATTCTGTAACACTGAACCCTTTCAGCAGTGTGCAACTATTAGTGCAGTTAGTTACCTATGGGAGAAATTCAGCTGCTCTCCTTCAGGTGGAATGCTGAAGATTGAGCATGAAGGCCATAGACGTTCAATGTTTGGAGATACAAGAAAAGCTTCATACTGATATAATGTTGTGAAAATACAGAAAATGTTAAAGAAAATTTCCTAAAGAAATGACCTACTTATTTTTTTTCTTTATTTAGGTTTTTACCAAACCTTGCCAGATTAGCTTTACATAAAAATCTACAGGATTCTGGGATTGAAACAAATCCGGATAACATGAAGAAACTAGAGGAGAAGGATTACAGTTGTAAGTTTGTGTCATCTTTTGCCCTTTTATTCATGTATGTTACTTAGATGGTTCTGCATTTAAGGCTGAACTAAATGACTTCACAATTAACCGTAGTTTGCTTCAGTTACATCCCTTTGGCTTCGTTCTGTTGGGATGTAATGATGTTCTTAGTGTGTTGATAATTTTGTACTGTCTGCTTGCATTGCCTGCTCATGGAATTTTGTCATGCTTGAGGGTTTCCCATGCCTGAATGACTGCAGTGAATGCGTAGATGTATGGATATGTATATGTTTGCATATGTGTGACTGTGAAGTATAAATAATACTATGTGGAGAATACATGTAAATAGTGCATGAACACCTACATACCTACACACACATATATGGCTGAATACGTAGTATTACGTTGTATTATAAATCATGCAAGCATTATTTTATCTGTATTTGCATTGCATGTATTTTTATATATGTAAAAAGTTATTTATAAAATAAACTGGAACTGTTGCCACTGGCATGATGCTACCTGCTTACCTTTTTTTTTTCATCCTGATGCATTATGTTTCACTCTTGCCCTCTGTGAAACATGCATGAAAAAAATAAAGGTAGAACCGTATATGATAATAGGAGAACAAATATCAGTATCTGCCCAGAAATTGTGCTATCTTCATGTTTCCACCCAGCCGGACTAAGAAGTTAGTGACAAATAATTTTGAAGAAGGCAGAAGAGAGAGCTCATTCATATTATTTTATTATTTATACTTTGCTGTTATTGTCCTAAGAAGGGATATGTGGTTCATTTAATGTAGGAAATTTTTACTTTTTTCTTTTTCAAGCTGTAGTTGAAAGTTATACCTCCAAGTGTAAATTCAGCAAGTTTTCACTAACATTTTTGACATTCACAAATTTCATCAAAAGAAGTAACTCAAAAGAAAAGTCAGCAGTGACTCTCAGCTCCAGTTCTCACTTACTCCTGTCCACACCATAGCCCCAATGGGGCAGGGATAGAAAATAAGAAGAGAGTGAGAAACCTTGTGAGATGAGGAAATGTGGTGGGACCATGTTAATGATATTCCAATAACAAAACAAGAATGTGACATTAAATCAAGGCAAATGTCACAGCTCCTAATGATCTGTATGATATTTTTACATAAGATCAATTATTCATCATTTATAATAGTAGACATCTTTGCAATTTTATTGTAAGGAGAAGTCAAAGTCAATATAAAACAATCACATGTTAAAAAACACTCTTTCAAGTATTCACTTTGTTGAGTTAGAAATCATTTAGAGCAACCCACAGCCTTTTAAAATTTGCACATCTTCACTTGTAGGCATTAGGAATTGATTGCTTAGAGGATGCTCTAAGTAATGCATGTGCTTCTTTGTTTCCTGAAAAATGTCCAGGTGAAATAAACAATGGGATTCTGAAAATAGGATCTGTGACTATGCCGGTTTATAACCCAAGTGAGAAAATGAAAGTGCCTGATGTTTTGTTCTATGAAAATGCTCAAGTAAGTAGAATTCTCTGGCTTCTCTAGCACAAAGTTTGTTAAATATTTATTAATGTACAAGTTCTCAAATATGAAATAAAATATTAACTAATTTTTAAGGTTCTATTTCTGAAATAGTTTCTTCAGGCTAAAAATTTTTCTGTAGTGATTTGATGCTTCTCTGGGCAACCTGGTCCAGTGCCTCACCACCTTCTCCTAAAGAAATCCACTCTTGTGGCTCAATTATTCATCTTGAAAGAGGGTTTTACAGGGTATGTTTTATGGGGAAGTTTTGCAGGATGACATTTTTAACACTGTTAAGTTCGAGAAGTGAGTTGATGAGTAATTAGTATTATTAATCAGTCATTAGTTAATCGTTATTTATATCATAGAACTTGAGTTATTAATTAGTTATTAGTTAGTTGTTAGTGTTATTGGCGGTAATTAGTTCATGGTAGCAAAAAGTAAGAGCAATTAGTGTGAACAATTACAGGAAAGGGCTTGGTGACTTGTTTTTGTTTGTTTGTTTTTCCACCCCTCCCACCTTCCTTTTACAGAGGTAGGTGTACTGCAGCTGTTTTTGCTATCTGGCACAGAGACCTCAAAATTCTCAGACAAGGGTATCTTTAACCAGCGGATTACCCCCTGGGTGACTGTTGGAACCCTGGTAGCTGGTGTGAGATACTGTAATATTTCACTGAACTTGTGAAATATTTTTCTTTCAGGATCTTGGTGTGGGCCTCCCTGCCTTTCTGAATTTCTTTTTCTCTCTTCTCTTGTTCTATTTTTTCATCTTTTTCTGGTTGGGATTTCTTTCCAGAAAGGCTATCTTTTCTACTACGTGGTTGTCACCTACTGAAGGTGATAACGGACCATGCAGGGAGGACAGATCACAGTCATCTTCATCTTCCCCAGTAACGTTTCATGTGAGAACTGGTTCTGTGTTGCCATTTCTAGAACTCATACCTGCATTGCTTTTTCCATCTTCTTGCACGTAGTTTCATTAGTTGTACACACTGCATTAAAATGTGCACAACTGTGAGCAGATATTATCACAGAATCACAGAATTGTAGGGACTTCTGGAAGTCATTGAGACCAGCCTCCCACTTAAGCAGGTTTCCTACAGCAGGTTTCACAGGAAAGAATCCGGGTGGGTTTTGAATATCTCCAGAGAAGGAGACACCGCAATTCTCTGGGAGGCCTGTCCCAGTGCTCTGTCACTTTCAAAGTAAGGAAGGTGTTTCTCATGGAAACTTCCTGGGTTCCAGTTTGTGTCAGTTGCCTCTTGTACTGTGACTGAGCACCACTAAAAAGAGCTTGGCCCAATTCTCTCCACACCTGCCCTTTAGATACTTGTAAGTGTCCCAGTGGAATTCAACATTACCACAGCACGTTGCTCTCCGTCCACGAGTGGCACCATGATGTTAATAACTTTTAGGTGATATGATAGCTTTGAGTTTCCAAGCTCTGTGGAGCATGGGTTAAGTCCATACAATATTGTTGTGTCTACTTCTTCATGTAGATACTGTATCTGAAACATCTGCACACATTCTAATTCAATGTTGATTTTGGTCCTGATAAAAATAAAACAAAACAACAGTACGTAGCATCTCTTGCAGGAAAGCAGTTCTGCAGGGAAACTAGAATGTGTGCATATTTGTCCAATTTGGGTTAGAAATAGAATGCATCAGAAGGAAGTACTCAGCTTTAGCAGTAAAATAATAATAATAAAAAAATGTAACCAGCAAATGATTTGTCTTCAAGTGTTCCCTTGAATTATGCGTGGGGTATTCATTAGTCCTTTGACATGCCTGGTTAGGATTTTGCTGTATTAAGCTGTTTACATGAATTTCTTCCCCCCTGCCCCCAGCCTCTGTCTGGAGAGATTTGGAAATTTAAAACATCTTTCACACAGTTGTAAATGGCATATTTCTATAGAGTCAGAAATGACCTGTCAGGTACTATGTTGGTTTTTTTTTGTTTGTTTGTTTGTTTTTTTCCCCCAAAATTAAGTACTAGAGATGGAACAACATTGTGAAAAACTTCATTTCTATATATGTTTAATCTGAACACAAGCATTCATTCTTGTAAGTAGCTTGTCTGACCTACTTTCAGATGACCTATTTTCACTAGGTACAGTGGAGAAATATACGAGACTATTGCTAGAGTAAAGTAGTCGACATTGCCACATAATCCATAAATCCTTTGGATCCTTTTAAACAAATTACTTGTGAGAAGCGTGATGTGGTTGAATTTTGTATTGTTTGTGTTACCTTTTGCAATACTGAATGTGTGTGTAAAATACACATCATATACTTTGACTTCATCTACTTTAGAACTTGTAAGAAACATAAACTTGTATTTTCCTATTATCCTGTTATTATTTTCTTTGAAACTAAGGCTTAATTAGAGTAGGAAAGTGTATTTGTTACAAATTTAGGCTTGGTGTTTAATGTAAAAACCAAACAAATAAAAAACCAGCCATGTTTATAGTGAACACATTCTCCCTGTATTTTGTTTCTACACTGTTCTACCAGGATACATGTTACTTCCTCCTAGCAGTGTTGCTGGAAAGTTGTCCTATGTCTGTAACCAGAAGTTCTTATGCACTGCATGACAAACATTCATCTAGGCTAAGAAGGAAATGCACTAGGAATGAATACTGAGAGTAATGCATATTTAGGGAAATCAAACACCCAGAATCAATTGGAGCAAAGGAAATACATAAGTGAAGTTAGTGATTCTGTTTCACTGTTTTAGTCACTAACTAAATTGCCTCTGCTATTAGTGATTGAGAGACTTGCTATAAAGTGAGTAGCTATAACTACAGTGTTCAATAAAACATGGCCTAAATGCTGGCAGTTCCTGTGTACTTTTGTTATTAATGAATACATAAACTAGATAGTATAAAAACAGGAGTGAAAATCATGTTTTTCTTTCTCTAGCATATGATGGTATTGGAAGATATGCTAAAAGACTTTCTGTTGGGAGAACATCTTCTTTTAGTTGGCAATCAGGTGAGTTAAACGTTTCTTACAATGCATAGGACAGACTTGTTATTTAATAATGAAATCAAATCTTTATTTTGCTCTGTTAAAATTACACCTATTGGTACTGCTGAGGTAATTTACCCAGTTTGGGTTCTTCATCTACTGAGATGCACATATTGGTGGAGTAAAGACTTCTAATGTTGGGGATATTTTTCTACATTGTTATTACAGTGAAAAGATAAAATTTTAGTAGCTACATGTAACATCAATACCACTGAAATCTTCAATCGACTGCATTCTCTACCCTTGATGCCTATGCATCAAATTTCTGCTTTAAGAGGTTCCAGTAGAGGACAAGAGATGAGCAAATAAATTGTATTAAATTTTACTTACTGATTTCAAAATATTAGTCTTCTTGAGAGAGATACAGATCCACTTTTTTTGCATATTTTTGTTGATGGAGACTTTACTGGTGAGATCATGGGGGCTGTCATATTCTTTTAGTTGGCTGCTATTTCATAACACCTTTATGTTTTGCCTTTGGAAAAAGTCTAACCCAGAACATGAATGGTCTAGCCTATATGGAAAGAAATGTAAAATGCTGTTGAAATTATAGCGTATGTTTATATTCAGTCTCATTTATTTAGAGTCCTTCTCAAGAGCTTTTATTTAAGATTTCCTACTTGAAATCTCTGTGGAATTCTTCCAAGAGGTGTCATATATGTCTAAATTAAATATCTATTTCATTAATTAAAAAACACCCTATTTTCATAGCAAGATATGATCAATTTTCCCTATTCCATAAATAGTGCTCTCTGTGCCATCTGCAAAGTGGTTACTGATGGTGTTGCATATTAAGGTTGCTTTCAGGACTTACTGTCAGGTGAAGGGACAGTGTCCTCACTGATAAGGTCCACAGTAGTCATGCAAGAAGAACAGGTCTGAGCTTGGATCAGCCAGGTGCCAGTGGCCAGATAAGTGACTATAGTGACTAGGAAGGACTGAAGTCAAGTGAGCAGGGACGGGCTGCAGTCACTAAGATTCAGGGCCCTGCTCAGCATCACTGGAGTCTAATTCAGGAAGGGACCAAAGAAAGAGCCTGACTGTTCCCAAATGACACTGAGAAGAGGGAGCCCGGTGAGGCTATTTGTGGTTTGCTCTGTAGCTGTACCATGAGAGCTGAGCATGCAGAACTTGATGGTACACTCAGGTACCTGACATGTGCTTTGTATTTTGAACCAGTTTGACAATAAGACACTTGAGAATGATTTCAGGGTTATAAAATATTTTTCCTACATCAGTATCCTCATCTTTAATAATTTTAATAATTTAATCTGTAAAAACTTTTTAAAGCTTATGAAACTTTGACTGGAGACAGTGATAAAGGATTGGACCAGGTATTGGAACATACTGCCTTGATTTTAGACATCAGCTCAGCTCTGCCGTTAAAATTTGTTCTGTCCTAGGCAAATCAGTAATACCTATGAGTTTTGTTTTTTAATCACAAACGTATGTTCTGAGTACATCCAGGTTTGATTTTTCCAGACTTGTTCCACTGTTTCTGTGTGGGACTAAGTTAGGCCAGGTGGCCTTTAATTTTAATTATTTACTGATTTATTAAGTAATGCCCTTAATTATGAGCACCATTCTGCCATTGTTTCAGTCCCGCCATCCACAGCAACCATCCTTGATTTCACAGAGATGATCACTAACCATTTAGAAATTGCTTGGGTAATTCTGTACGTGTATTACTGAAAATAACTATAGCATGTGTTGAATCCTGTTCAAGTACTTTAGAAGCAACCATGTCTTCATGCTGAGTGCACAGATATTTTGAGAATGAAATGAGTGTGCAAGGATTAATGCATAGTCTCTCAAATGGAGATCTGTTTTCTTAGTTGTCTGGATTTCATTTTCCTATTTTACCTCTTCCATTTTCCTTTCATGTGTACACATAGAATTTCTGTTCGTTTAAGTCCATTTTCTTTATTTCACAGTTGTAATTGAAGTCTCTTCTGTATACTATTATTAATTTTTATTTGTGAGCCGACCAATGAGAGTCCTTTTAGAGGGTGGTTTTTTTTCCAGGGTTTGAACTTTGAAGACAAATATTTGAAATTCCATAAATCAGAATTAAATGATTTTGATGGTGTATTGTTGGAAGAGTAGCGTGGTTAGGATGGTATTTTACAGGTGTTGTAGCTGGAAAGATTATCATGGTGGAAAAGGAACAATCGAGGAAGAAATGCTCACCTGTATCCAAGGATCTAGGCTCGAGGTGGAAAACTCCAAAAAGAAGGGATCTCCTGAAAGGGATCCTTCCCCAGTGGCAGTCAGCCCTTAAATGCAGTCTTGCCTTCACCTGTGCTCCCACGACTGACTCAGTCATTGCCTCAATCAGTTGTTCAGACTGTGACTCAACAGGTGCCATACAGATGTATATTAGGGACTACCTTTCTTTAATGAAACCAAGGAGAGGTTGAAGACAATTTTTGGATATTAACAAATCTTTAGGAGTTCAACTTCACAAGCAAACTTCTTTATTCACATATAGTCCTTGAAGCATATATGATCCAGGGTTTTGTAGCTTTAATATATTATGCAAAATAAGGGTTTTTGCTAAATGTTTACACTGGTTGTTGATTTATTTTGGATACTAAGTGGAACGTGCTTCAATTTAATGTACAAGCAAACAGGTTTCTTTGGGTCCTTGGGAAACACTGTGAATAGGTCAGAACTTTCAGCTGTGGAATAGTTTCTGATAAAAGGAAATGCCAGTGCTTTAAATATAGCTTCTGATATTGCTTCCTGAGAGACTCTGAAGTCTGAGTGTGAATGAGACCATCCACAGTTTCTCAAAGCAACTATGAAGCAGCTTCTTCCTTAGCTGAGAGTAAGCAGCTATTTATTGCTCTCAAAGCAACAGGCAGGCAACCACAAGAATCCTGTTTAGTAAAGGTTACTTATTCTTTGCAGTGACTGTTTACGTGTCTGTTACCATATAGCTGTTATGTTGCAGCCATTCCCTGGGCTTCGTGGGGCAGAGTGAACTATTTATTCTTATTATCAAGTAAAACTTTCAGGCTGTTTTGTTGTGAATTTTTTTTTTTTTTCTAATGGGCATTGTACAGTATGTCAGTTGATCGTTACTTGATATCTTGAGTTTTTGTCTTTGGCAGTGAGGAGATAAATTATACTTATGCATAATTGTTTATGTGGAAAAAAATTGTTAAGTAACAGCGGTGAAACCTATTTTTGAAATTTTACATGTAACATTTGCCAGAGAAGTATTTAAAAAATCTTGCATCTGGGGGTTGTGTGAAGAGAGACGTTGGATGTTTCACCTTTATTGGTCCTAAGAGAAGTAAAACATCAGCTGTCTTTAAGGGTTTCTGACTTTTTGGGGAGAGAAGGCTCACAGCCTTTTCACTTCTGAAGTATTTTATAACCCCGAAGTACTAAAACACTTAACCTTATGTTAAACAAAATAGAAGTATTTTATTTGACCTTAGTCTTTTGCTGTAATTTGTAGTATGAGCTGTTCAGATAACTGATCTCATATATTAAGGAGGTTCTGTCATAGCAGTGAGTCCTGAATATTTCTGCTCTTAGGGTACAGTTTTCATGCTAGAGATATTTCATAACAAATTGTGTTCATTTTGGCTCTTATACTTACTCTATTTTATTAACTGTATACATAAAGTGTAAATATTATAAATGTGAATGTATTATATAAATAGCTACACAATACACTTCTATATGATCTATGGTGAGTTAACCTAAAAGAACCCAATTGCAATTCTATGTAGCATGACAGATGCAGCTTGTATCAGGCCCTGGAGTTCTGCCATGCCTTGAGAACTACACATAATCCCTAAGGTTAATACCTCATTAACCCTTATCCATTCCATGATGTGTCTTTTAAATAATACACACTTTTAAAAATTCATTTCAGTAGATACAGATAATATTTGTGTGTACATCTGAAAACACCTTCTGCCCTTCTGTTTGATTGCACCCCACCAGCTTTGGCACAGTGCAATTAGATCAACTGCTGTAGGCCTTGTACCATTCGTGTACCAAGTGTAGGTCATAGAAATGAAAAGTGTCTGAGTAAACATTACTGTCACTATTGTATGGACAGTACCAAAGCTGAGAATATTCTCTATCAGTCTTTCTGAAGAGTGGACAGAGGAAAATATGGTGTACATCGGTACAGCCTCAGTGTTCATCAGGACCATTCCCTATTAGTCATCTTCTTGTTGCTTTCTTTCCAGAATCCCAGCTGTTCTTTTGTCTTGTAGTTCTCTTCATTGCCAATGTTTACCATTTTCATGGATTTGGTATTTGTCAGACTACCCTTGAAATATCTGTTACCAATATAAAAAGAAACCACCAAGAGGATAATAAGAAGAAATGCTATAAGTTACTGTTTCAATTACTGTTGAATAGTAAGAGAGGTTAAATTATGTGCTTCTTCATTGATGGTGTGAAAATTTGGATTTTGACTTTGCCTTTGTACTTGTTCAGAATGGCTCCCCACTAATTCTCCCTTGTATGAGGAGAGAAAACTTTTCAAGTCTTGCATCAAGGAAATAAATTAACATGATTAGATCTTATTTTCTGCTTTTCTTCAAGTCAGACATGAATGTAAATGGACTCTCATTACCTTGAGGAGTTTAGTGAGACAAATGATTGAGTCTTTCTTAAAGATGCTTAAAAGAATGTGCTTGAATAGATCGTTCCATCTAAGGTAATATTATTATTCTTATATCTTTGCGAAATTGCATTAAGTAGATACTGAGAGCATATAACATTATCAGTCACCAACAAAACTTAAAATACCAAATGCTTATCATCTTAACTCCTCTAGAAGAAGTTTTTGCTTGCTTCAACTTGTAAAGATGGACGACTTCCTCTGTAAGGCAGGAACGTACTATCCTAAAGCAACTTTATTACTGTCCCTTTGAACATGAAGAAACAGAGCACTAAATGAGCTAAATTGGGCAAACTGTTGTGGTAATTTTTGCCTAAGGGATTTCTTGTGACAGTTGTGGAAAACTCAGAAAATATTTGTCTTTTACTTCCACAGTCACACACATATGTGAATATGCATTCTCTTTAAATGTCTGTCCGCTTAAATTATCACTTTCTGCCTTTGCAAGTTATATTGCGGAAGATCAGAATAGAAAAAGAATCAACTAATTGATTTTTTGGGGGATTTATCCACCACAGTTCTTTTTATTTTGATTTTTTCATGTCTTTCCCTATGCTGAACTTACATTATCTCACATCGCTGAAAATATAAGTAAAACTATGCCCTAATAGGGTGCTGCATGGATTTTTGTACTAAAATCCAGGGAAAAGAAGTAAGATATCTGCAAGCTCATCTACATTTGTAGTTGGGAATGTATCCAAAACGTTCAATTCATGACTTTTGATAATGGTGAAATTTTAATTTTTTAATCTTTTGCTGTTGTTGTTTGTCCCAGCTTCTGAATTTGTAATAAAATAATGAGTTCATAGACAAGAAGACGCTCATGTGCAGTGCTCTGCTGTGACCAATACATGGATCACATTTGGGGCAAGACATAATCACTGCTGATTTATTCACATTTATTCCAAGCGAAGCTTATAACACCAGGAGTATTTGAGAGAGCTGTGTAGGTGCTGCTTGTTGCTCTGGTGATAAAACTTTTTTACCCCCTTTTTTTTTTTTTTAAAAACCAGAACTGTGGTTCTGGTTTTACGTCCTCTGGTATAAAAATAGCAGCCTCAATCAAAATGCTTGCACTCTTGCAAATGTTTTTGTTGGCAGATGCAGGCAAGTTACAGACATGGAAGATGGTTCAGTGCCAAGACCAGTGTTAGAAACCATTCATTAGTAAAAGCGTCCTCATTTTCTTCATTTGGGAAAGTGAAAAACAATACGTTTCTGTGACAATGATGCTATCAATATGATTATTGTATGTGTAGTAACAAACTGAAGACGTTTGCATGGGGAATCTTTATATTGTGTCAAAATTTAATAAAAAGGTTTTGTCCTTTTTTTCCCCTAATAATGTAACTTTAAAATTACAAAATTTTGTTAAAGGCCAAAATGATGAAGTAGCAAACTGTTTTTCTCACCAGTTTTAAAAAATTGTTTCATCCTTCAATAATAAAACAGGTGTTCTGCTGAAGGTGATTTAAGCTGTGCAGGATGGCTGTGTGCTGAAATGCGAAAGCTGTGATTGCAGTGCTTTCGCTGATGGACATCGCTGGTCTTTAACTGCTGTGGTTATGACCTGCAAATTATTTAAAAGGAAATGAAAATGAGGCAGCATTTTTAGATTTATTTTTCCTAAGAGGCAAACTGTTAATTTAAAAAGCATGGGCACAGTTCTTTTGGACTCTAATTTTATTGACATAAGTTGGAGTATGCAGGGGAGAGTTTTGTCCCACTACTGTAATAGCTGCATTCTGAATTGCAAAACACCTCCTGGGACCTGTAAAGATCTTGTTTATATTTGAAACTACAGTTACTGCTTGAAGATTAAGTCATTTTATCCTTGGCAACAAGTGTTTACAATGTCAGGAGAATTTTTAACTAAGGGTTTATTTTGCCTTCTAATTGCATAATCTCCTTTTTGTTATTCATTAGCATAGATACTTACCTACCATTTTCCTATTTCACTTGGCCCACGTGTCTGACACAAGAAAAATTGCCTGTAACTTACTTTCTGAAATCCTCTTCTTTTTTTTCAGTTTAGCTGAAACACCAACAAAGATGCTTTTTTTTCCTCTGGTTAGCATATTTTCATATTTCTGATACATTAAGTAACTGCAATAGTATGTCTATATATAACACACAGAAAGTGTTAACAGCAAGCTGGTTTGGAGTGTTACATTAGGCAGCAGTAGTTGCAAATTATGTGAGATTGCATTCTGAATTTGACCCAAGTTCACCAGCAATTTACTGTGCTCCTGTGACACATGTAGTTCTGATTCCTTCTATTTAAATAGTTGACTACACGCAGTGTGGGTGGCTGATGCAGCTTGCTCCTTGGCACTGGATATTGATAGAAAAGAAAAGAGGGTAATTTTGTTGCCATTACGATCATTTCTTACTTCTGGGATGCCAGTAACTTATTTCAGAAGTTTTTTTCCTAAAATGAGTTAGCCTTTTCCACTCTTCATATGTACCTTAAGAAGAAAGACCACCAGATGTATTTTTCACATGAGGTTCCAATGAGTTTGAAATAAACCTGGTTTCCTTGGCCCTGTGCTAATGAGTAGTACTTAAGGAAATAACTCACCTGAGCTCTTCTTTTCTGCAGTTTTTTAATGGTGTAAAAGACCCCTCTAAGTAACTTCGGTCTCTTCCTTATTCTCTAACATGTCATGGGGTAAAGGAGACAAAGAGAAGTGGGAACATGTCATGAATTAAGAATGTGGAGGAACAGAATCAAGGAGCTTTCACTTGAACTTTGCTCTAGCTGCTGTTGCCAACCAAGGATTTGCTGTGGTACACCACAACCTCTAAGAAGGCACATCACGTACTCTCTGAAGAAGTTCAGTCTAGAAATTGGGCAATGTTAATGTGTTTATAATAGCTAAAATGTGGCGGGAATGCCTTTTGAATACTGCATGCACCTTTTAAAAATGTATTATGTTCTAGAATCAAGGTATCCTTAAAAGGAAATGAAAGCAGGTGTGCATGGAATCTGATGAGAGGCCCAAACACAAACAAGAAAAGGGTGTGGTGTGGTGATGGCACAACTCCCACTGACCTCACTGTGCTACCTGGCTAAGAGTGCTTGCTGCCTTCTTCCATGGTGGTCCCCCACCAGGCTTGTGTCTTCTGAGCATCCATTCAAAAGTGAGCTGCGTTCCTATTAATAACCTTGGTGGCAACAGCATGGATAGAACTATGCAAAACCAGCTAGGCATGTCCTCTTCCTGTGGGAGAGGAAGAAAAAAAATTAGCTGTCATTTTTTAGGTGCAAAAATATTATTTTCAAGTATTATTTGAAGAATTTACAGACCATACGTTAATGTGCATGGAAGTTCAAGTTCTTTTTTTTTTTAATTTTGATAACCATTTTGTTTAGTTGTAAGTATGCCTTATACTGTTTCAATATGTTGATCTGTTTCTTCATCTTTGTGCTTGCAATAGCTGTCTAGAGTCTCCCTCTGCAGAGAAAAAGATGTGCAAACCACTAGGAGTAGGTACAGAAAACTATGCAGGTGTCTGCCCAGTTTTCTTTAGCTCTCTCAGTAAAAGAAAATGCAGCTGCTTTCAGTACAGATATGTGATATTGGCATCAGAAGAATACCCGTTTATTCGCCTTTTTATGACTTTAACTGTCTGACTGCAAGTATACGAGCATAAAGCTGTCCATGTGCACTACTAGAGGATTCTTAGCCTGTTTCTGGTTACTTTTGATGCTTCTGATGTAGTTCCTAATGCTGTGTGTTTCCACATCTCTGAGTTTCTAGAAGAACTGACATCATGGTATCATCCTGTTTTTCAAAGCGGTGGAGAACTGTATTTCCAGTGACAATTTTCAGCAGTATCTAGTGACAAGTATTGTGTTGTAATTTCTTATTACAGCTATGCATGAAGCTGTAGATTCTTCTGAAGGACCAGATGGAGGAAGATTCATGAGAAGGCGTGAGCGGATCACTAATTTGACTTAACTTTCCTATGTTTCAGTGGAGTCTACAGTAGGGTAGTTCTATTTCTGTCAATTCTGCTGTATTTATTTTTTTCCTCTGCTCTTGTGCTGAGAACTTTCCTTCCATGGTTTCAACTTCTACACATATGTGTGTGATTCTCTATTCTCATAAATGCAGCCATATGAGACTCCGGTCGCTTTTTGAGAAGCTTCAGTGTTGCAATTCTGCAGCTGTCAGTTGCCATCTTTGAGATAGAATTTAGTCGTAAATGTCATAACTCACAGTTATGAATGCTCCTATTCTGTTTCAATGCCAAGTGAAACAGATTAGCTGGTCTCAAGTTGGTTTAATCTAATCTCTTTAATCTGTCTGTGGGTTATATTTATCTGCTTTAGTTTACAGTGGTGTGGACTAATGATGCATTCACGAAGTCAGTGTGAATCCCGGTAGAGGGATGGAATCTTCTCAAACTGTTCTTGGCAGGTTTACAACTGAACTTTTCTTTCTGCTCATTCGTCTTGTTCCTTTTTTCCCTTGGCAAGGATTTCCCTTTCCACTTTCTTACAGGAGGAATAAGAATTTTTTAAGTGAAGCTCATTACTGCAGTTTGGTACATGTCAAGGAACATATGACCTGGATTCTCTTAGGATGAGACTAAATTGAAACATGTTCCAGCAGCACACCGAATACCTTCAGTATGCTTCCTTCCTTGCAAACAAGCCAGGCCTGGGGTGAAGTGCCAGCTCCTGAAACACTTATACAGAAGACAAAGTGGTGTTAGCTACACCTGATTCACTCCCTAAGTTCACTGTCACTGTTCTGCAGAGCTTGCTAATGTAGACTTTCTGCAGTATAGCAGTGTTGTAGATTAATAAATTTCCAACCCAATTCTGATTCTCTGGGCCTTTTTTCTAATGTCCAGTGGAAGGCGATTAGCAAATATTAACAAAGGTGATGTCTAAGTCTGTGTGACAATTGCAGTGTGTTTCCCATGACCAACAAAAATTACCTTTTCATCCTTAGTGTAAGCTGTCTTCATGGTATTCAGAGCTTTGCAATACCTTTGTGTGGGGCTTGGAAACAAATGGAGATAGTTAAAGCAATTCATAGGCATGAGTGATCTAACTCTAGAGCATCGATCCTTTCTCTGATCACTCCTACTAAAACCTAATGGTTTTGCAGATGCATACATATATAAAATAATATTAAATTGCAGTCAAAGCTCCTTTATGTGAATTGAAATTGTTTGCTTATAAATAAATTTGGAAAGTATTTGAACAGTTCTAGAAATTTACTTTTTTTTAATAACTTTTAAATGTGTCAATATGATAACTCTTAAATGAAATTTTATCACTCTTAATTGTGTCTTCATGTTATAAAAATGTCTTTGCGTTACATTTATTTGCTGCAGGGTGTTGGGAAAAACAAGATTGTTGACAGATTCCTTCACCTTTTAAACAGGCCCAGAGAGTATTTACAGCTGCATAGGTAAGAACGTGCTACATTTTCATACTTTACAATCTGATTTCACATGTTTTAAAACTCACATTTTTGAAGTTTAATTTGCTCTTATTGTTTGAATAAATACTCTATTATTTTGGGTGGCACAGACCACAGAAATGTATCCCTTTTGTAGGCATAAGCAATAAGGTTGATGAGAGGGTTCAGGAATTTAGTGGAATCACTTTGCTTAGCATAACAGGAAGTAAAGCTTGGAGTCTACTGATGTCAAACCAAGAAAGTCCTACTACATTATCATTTCTGGAGAGATTTCCCTAAGCATGAGGTACTGTGTGAGGGAAGAATTTCAAAGGCTCTTATTGGAATATATCATTCGTAAGATAAAACCAAATACTTAAGAGTATTTCTTTGTCATTCCTACTAAGCACATGTATTTGTCATCTATAAACATGTTTGGATTAGGAAATGAAATTTTTTTCTATGAGCTAAGAAAAGGTTTTCAGTACAACAAACCAATCGAAAACAATTCAAAAGCTGAAATAAACAACAGATTACGATTGTGTGCTGATTTAATAGCAATTTATCTGCCTGCTCTTTTTGGCATGTGGATCAGTAAATTGAAACAAAGACTGAATAGGTATAGAAAAATTATTTTCAGTTGAATTGCATTGTTTTTCTGCTTCATTCCTATTCTTTACCTTTCTCTCTTGAACTTTCTAGCTTTATTACCCTGTCTCTTTCTATAATCACGGTTCTTTAAGTAGTGCTAATAAAAATGATCATCTTTGGTATTTTGCCCTTTAACAGCATGGTCTCTTTAGCATTTTCTCTCTCCTTCTTCTCTAGCTTTTTGTTTTTGAATGTCTTATCCTTCAGTTCCTGATGCTAGGATAGCTCTACCTCATCACTTTTCTACTGCTGTTTTCTTACATACTTTTCCTCCTAAAGTCCCATCACTGCTTTTCTAAATACTGCTTTTATGACCACTCTGAGCTTTGCATTAACTTTCATGTCATCATCTCTGCCTGAAATAGGCACCCCCTCCTTTTCACACAAAATCACTTTTTGCACATCTCATTTGGATTAATAAAGTACTACAGTATTCCTATCACTCCATGTACATGACCTTTGAAAATTTCTAGTGAGGTTTGGTCAAGAAGAACAGTATAAATTTATATTGAGATAATTCAGGGGAGCGCTGTGTAAGAAAAGATGTTTGGGATAACAATGGACCCATAGAATCTATTAGGTACAACATTCTAGAATATATATCTCCAGAAAAATAAGGTGCATTTGCTATAGACTCTTATAAGGTTGCTTATTGTTTTACAGTGTTTAAGGGATAGATAGAAATAACAAATGATGATCCTGAGCAGTACCAGAGCATAGAAAAACCAGAAATTTCTACTTCCTGGGTAGCATTCTGATACCTTGTGAGGATCTTAGCCTATATAGTACCTTGGTAAACTTTAGAAAACCTTTAAAAAAGGATTATGATATTGTTAGTGCACACTTTTGGATTACAAAACAAAATAGGAAAAAGTTTGCCCTCAAAAAATTTTACTATTACAATTTTAGACATTTTGTAGGGGAAATACAGTTAGTAGCTTACAGCATATAAGTGTTTCATAGGGAATATGCTAGATTGTACACTTCATCTGGATGTTTCTGTAGATTTTGTAGTAGCTAGCATCAGTACCATTAACCAAGCTATCAGGAAATCATTTCTAAATTTAATACTTCAAATGGTGCTCATATACCTGAATTATAACTACAGAGCAATTAAATATTCTAAGCATGCATTTTAGTTGACAATCTTCCAAAGGAAAGGAAGAATATTATTGCTTTTGTTTTCAAGGAAAAATTGCAGTACATTAAATAAAAGTTAAAGGGAATTCAGTGCCTGGTGAAGGTGGGAATTCTTGACCCTTTCAGAAATGTATCTGACATTGCTCATCATTAGTCCTTGGAATTTAGGTTGAAGGCTCTCTTTAGATTGCTGTAACAATTCTTTCTAGAAATGAGCATGCAGCTGTCAGCTACATATCCTGAGGCTCTGAGTTTGCAGTGAGGTATCAAATCTGTAGGAAGATGGCTGATGACATCACCAGTTCTCAAACATGCCCATGTCAAATGTCACTTTCTATAATTAGCTATAAAACACATACTTACAATAATTCCAAAATGGAATTGCTGTCTCAGCTGAACAGCATGCCTTGCAATTGAGTAGTGTTTGTTATGTTCTGGAGTAGGTAGATATAAATCTTTAGGTAAGAAATAGCCTTGTTGATGACTCTAACAAAGATGTAGCCGGAGGAGAAATTGTCGGAGTGGAGAAAACTGTAAGAGCTTTAAAGTGAATATAATGAAGATCTTAAATAACATGTATCATTACATAGTAAATAAAGAAGCAAATAAATAACAGACAAAAGTTAGTGAAGGTGAGCCTGGATGAAATTTCCTGATATTCTAAATAATTTGTTAACATTGTTGCCGTTTTTCAAAACTGAATTTTAATTAAGTTTAAGTATCAAACTCATTAAGATATTCCAGAAATATTTAGATTCAATAGCTTGTGATGAAAATAAGGGATAAACATACAGTCATGTAATGTAACACACTGTTATGCAGTATAATTACTGTAGGTGTCTTTTATAAAAGACTATGTCACCCCTTGCACCTTTTGCCAGTAGAAATAAAATAACTAGAAATACTACTCAAATGTGTTTTGATTTTGATTGTTTTGGGAAGGGATGTTTTTTGGTTTTATTTAGTTTGTTTGTATTTTCTTTTGTTTTTTTACTTTCTAGATAGTATAGTGTAGCATCCAAGTACATGCTGTTGCACTTGGGTCAGGATAATCCCAGGTATGAGTACATACTGAGAGAAGAATTCCCTGAGAGCAGCCCTACAGAGAAGGACTTGGGGGCCCTGGTGGACAAGAAGCTTGACATGAGCTAGCAGTGTGCCCTTGCAGCCCAGAAGGTCAACTATATCCTGAGCTATGTCAACAGAGGGGTGGCCAACAGAGAAAGGAAGGTGATTGCCCCCCTCTACTCAGACCTTGTGAGGCCCCATCTGGGGTACTGTGTCCAGGCCGGGGGCCCCCAGTACAGAATGTAGAGATATTGCAGTGAGTCCAGAGGAGAGCCACAAAGATGATGAAAGGGCTGGAACACCTCTTCTATGAAGGGAGATCTGGGCTTGTTCAGCCTGGAGAAGAGAAGGTTTCAAGGAGACCTCACTGTGATGTTCCAGTACTTAAAGGATGCTTATGAACAGGCGTGAGACCAGCCTTCTACATGGGAAGACAGTGATGGGACAAGAGGGAATGGCTTTATAATTTAAAGGGGGAGAAACGAGGTTAGATGTTAGGAAGAAATTCTTTACCTAGAGGGTGGGGAGGCATGGGAACAGGTTTCCCAAAGAAGCTGTGGGTGCCCCATCTCTGCTGGCATTCAAGGACAGGTTGAATGGGGCCCTGGGCGGCCTGAGCTGGGGGATGGTGGACCTGCCCACAGCAGGGAGTTGCAACTGGATGGTCTTAAAGGTCCCTTCCAACCCAACCAATTCTATATGAGTCCTGATCTAAAACTTCACATACTCCAAAAGATTCAGTTGGGAAGTATGCTCCTTTTAGTCAATGAGCTGATAGAAGGAGTAATTTTAAAACCTCAAAATTAATGTCTTGTACTGGAAGATGGTGAGAGGAAATAGTAGACAGAAAGGAGAGTGTTTTTCCTTAAACATCTTTTCTAACGTCTGTTTTTACTTGCTTTACCACTGATTCATATGTAAGGGTCAGCCTGACCTTAAGAATTAGATTGTTTATGGAGGTTATAAATCTTTCTCCTAGCCTTGCTTAACTCATTGAGAGATTTTCTTTTCTTGAGTATAATTTACATATATTTGTATACATGTATGTGTGTGTATATATATACACATGTGTTTAGAGAGTAAGTAGATATATTCAGTCACACATACATATGTATATATATATATATATATATACCACCCTGTTGATAAACATTTTTTGGAACCACCCTGATAGCAGAATGGCCTGTTAGTAACTGAGCACTTCTGTTTCCAAGCAATTTTTGGGAAAAAAAAAAGCCAACCTGAAAACCAACACACTAGACTTTACTTAACTTTAAGTATAAATCATTTTTGGACCAAGAAACTAAATATGTTAACTGAAATAAAGCTATGATTAAAATTTAATAAGGAAAAAAAAATGTTTTCTTATAAATTATTTGAAAAGTTGACTGCCCTTGCTTATATACTTCCTAATATTAGAAATTGATCAGGGCACAAAAAAGAATACCTGCAGAGAGGCAGATCTCTTTTATCGTATACAACTGGGATTATAGGACTCCATCTGAAACTGGCAGTTTGGTTTAGGCTCTGCACAGCCTCTGTCTAGGGTTACACTTCCAAAGCATCTTGCTTCTTTTCCATGCTGAATCAGACGTTTCATCTACTGAGATTTCCCAATTGATCCCTTTCTTTTAAGAATAACTTCTGAGAGATAAACCCTCAAATTTTGTTTATTTGTGAGGGATGACTGCAGCCACGATACTGGCTACACATTATGAAACATACAACAGCATTATCTTGCTGCTTTCACCTTGAATGATGCATTCACCTTCATGATGCTGCTGGGAAGGTGAAAATTTGAGGCAGCTGCAGGCCGAACAGACATCTGTTTAGAGATTAGATGCGTATTGGATGACTTTATTTCAAACCTTTATGTCCTCCAAATAAATGTAACAGAGCACTGAATATTCCTAAATGTGTGAACCCTGGAAAAGCTCATAATTTTATGAACCTTGCCATTACTACTTTTGTAGTCCCTTGTGTGAGTCACATGGAAAGAAATTACCTGTGGTTCTTCAGAAGAATGTGAAACCAAACTTGGTACAAATTATGGATCTGTAAAACAGGTTTTACTGGATCAGGAAAAAAGCTTTTCATTAGAACTGACAACGTCTTCTTTTAAATTACAAAGATTCTTGAAAGAAGATTCCGCAGAAGGAAAATACAAATCAAATGAAAAAAAAACCACCAACAAACAACAGTAAAGCCTTAGAAAAGATTCAGGCAAGAATATGCACCCTATTCAGACTATAAAATCTTTTCTATCACTGATGAGAGAGTAGTACATAAAATATAAACTCACACCTCTCCTGTGTAAAAGCCTCAGAAAAAAGTGCTGTAGACTTAAAACTGTTGGCTCCTTTGATGAAGAAAAAAAATTAATCTTACCTCTCCTACCATCAAATTAGTAACTAATTGCGTGTAAAGAATGGTTCTGCTGGATTGACAATATCCTTTATATGCTATTTAAACAATTATGCATCTGTTTGGAATTCAGTCTTACCACCATAACTCACTTTTTAAGTTTCAATGACAACAATGATTTCTTCTTGGAGTTCCTATTTTTGTGTGGACTGGTAATTATATAAACACAGTATTTGCCCTTTTGTTTCCAACACAGACTTGATTTATGGCTCAGAGTTTTTTGTTTGATTGTGTCTGGACTGTGAAGAGACTTTAAAAATAAATTAAAAAAAGACTTTCAAAAGGTGAGGTTCTGCCTAGGAAGGGAAAAAAATTCAGTGACCTTCAGTTTGTATTGGTTTCTTTTAGAATAAATGATGTATTAGTTTTACATGCTGAAGACATTTGTATACATCACATTTCTGGAGTCATATAATTTTATCTGATCTTAGTATTCATTAAGTAATCTCATATGCTTAAACATGATCTTAAAAAGGGAAAATAATATTGGCAAATAACTCATTCTCTAGGTTTATTGCATCTGAAATTTCATTTTAGACAGCTAAATAGAACTGGAGAAATTCTGTGGACATCATGTAGTGTCAACTCTAAGATCTGATGCTGTACCACTTCTAAAAACTGCCATCTCCGTTCTGCTGGTGTTGGATTGGTTCTATGTTCTGTAGCCAAAAAGAGCAACTGGCGGTAGGAACCTTATGAAATTATCTGACATCTTGTGTTGTGCTTCAAATTGCTCTATTAGCAAACAAACAAAAGCCTCTTTCTCTGTGTAGTACCTTGAAGAAAATTTAGATGTGGGAAGAAGGCCTGTGTTCCAAGCAGCACAGTGGTTTGGCTCACAACAACATAATTGACATTATTATGTGTCAGTACTTCTTTGTAGAGTTTGGTATGCATTACATTTGTTGATGTTTTGAGATTTTCAAAAGCCTTGGGCACATAGTCCTTGGCAAATTGCTCAAAGTGACCCTGCTTGAGCTACGCGATTTGGACTAGATGACCTCCAGAGGCCCCTTCCAACTTCAAGCACTTTGTGGTTCTGTTCTATACCAACAACTTTTGCAAGCCAGAAGGTAGATGACACCAGTGAGTTCTTATTTTTGGTTAAATCAAAGTTGTTCAATAGGAAAAAAATTAAAGTAAGAAATTAGTTTATCTCATCTTCATAAAATTAGATAATCCCGCAGTGATTGTTCCACGCAGGGAGTCCATTAACACTATCCTTAGCTTTTGTGCAAATATGTCTGTACGAAAGAATTGTTAAAAGCTGAGGAAATTTAGAAGCAGTTTCAGATCATCATTTTTGGAACAAGAAAAATAGGAATATTTTTTGTAATGTCATTAAGTTTGATAAGTTGTAGAACATTTGTTTATTGTTACGATATGAGTGTAAATAACAAGCAGAAATTTCTCTGAGATGATAGAAAATGCAACAATTGCAGCTCACCATCTCCATCTCTGCAATGTCTTCCACAGGCATTCCTCTTCAGAATTGAAAACGATCAGTCCTTTCCATAGCTATGGGAAATTGGTTGCTCTCAGCTAGTGGGAGAGCTCGATTCCCTCTGAGCTACTACACACAGGTGGCAGCTGATGTCATAGTCAGTAAAACTTGTCAACCTCTACTCTGACATCTTGTGTTTGTAGAACTGCAGTCATTTAGTTGTGTAAGAATGTTATGGTCGCTTACAAAAATAGAAGCTTTTGATGAGCATCCTGCACTGCAATCTACATCAATAATTTATTGATGGATTATGATGTTTTTTCTGCTACTCAGAGCTTCAGTGCGTCTACAGGAGATGTGAATCAAGTAGTTCAAGCATTCTCTTTCTCCAAATCAAGAAAATATTCTTGGAAATTAAACCATTTTTTGTCCAAAAAGAGAATACAAGTTTTTTATAATGACATGTAACAAAATGGAGGAGAGTTTTTTGGTGCAGGGGAGTTGTTCTTGTAATGTCTGAAAAGTTGAAGCTGCTTGATAAATATGGTTTCATGCCTTTTTGTGATACAAGAGAATTTATGACGTTCTATTCTTTATCTTTGATTTAAAAAAAATCTTTTATAAAATATAGTGCTTGCTTTGTGGTTCATGCCTATAAGTTAGCCATACTATGCATAGTTCTCTGTGTTCAGATAACTTTTTTGTTGCTTTTGTAATCATTAATATAGGCCTAGTCTAAAACATTTTCACTTTCTTTTTGGTTGTTGTCTTAGAATACTATAATATATATAGTATATTATATATACTATTATTTTATACATATATAATACTATTCCTATAAAAATTCCATTTGTTACCTGATAATCTTGCTATTATTTTAGATGATAATGCACTCCCTTATTCTTGGTTATCTCCACGTTACATTTTATTTCAAATAATTTCCATATGATGTTGCATCTTCCTGTCAAAGTCACTGTGTTTGTTTGTGTGACTGATGATTTGAAATTGTGGTACAAGGTTCGTTTCAAATATCTGCTATATTCTGGGATGTGGCTTTTCTAATTCTGTAATAAATTACAGTAATCTTTTCTTCCAAAAATTACCTGAGTTTACATATGTTATCCTTTTCAAAATAAAGGTAATTTTGCTGTGATCTTTAACAATCAAATTAATCGAGAGGTTTGGGGTAGGAAAATGAGCATATAGTGTCCCTACAAGCAATACTTACTACAAACTGTGCATTAATCTTTTGATGTTAATTTTCTTTCTCTCTTTTCCAGTACACGTAATCAGTACAAAATCTAATTACCTGTTTCTCCTATTGAGATCATTTAGATCTCCCCTTTGAGCTTTATTGACTTCGGATTTTTTTTAATTGTAATTTAAAAAAGTTGTTGCAAGAAGGAATTTCTTATTTCACTCAAGATGTTGCTCCTCAAACTATAGATACCTAATACAGTAGAGCTATAGTGTGCTTGATCCCAGAATTACCTTTGAAATAAGATAAGACTGTGTAAGACAGTTTAAATGCTGGTGTAGCTCTGCGGGTCTGTTTTTCAAAGTGAATAACCACAGAGAAGTTATGTCTGTAGACAAAGTGCTCTTAAGCTTCAGTGGTTTGTTAGAGCAATCCAGTGAAGATGTGTGTGTGTGTGTGTGAGTGTCTTATATGCACACAAAAAAGCTGGCTAATTTGTTCTGCTTGACTTCAAGTCCTGAATTTTTACAATCTGCATGTCCAGAATATTTTCTTCTCATTTTAACAAACTTACAGTGCATCCTTTATTTTTCAAACAGCTTAAGTTTGAAAATAAGTAATAAGGACATCTTGTTGTTGTGCAGGTTTGTGCTGTGAGGTGTTCAGTGTGCTAGCTAGTATCCAATAGGTTGTAATGAAAGCTTACAGAAGTTCACATAAGCTAGTGGTCTCTTTTTTCCAGTGTTAGCTTTTCATAAACTGTCTGACCAGCTCTGCTGTTGTCAGATTCCAGGTATTACAGAGCTACTTCATTTATCTTTTTATAGGAATTCCATTCAGCTTGAATATCCTGCTGGGTGGCTGCTGCAGAGAAATAACTTAGGTTAGAAAACCAAGTTGTTTCATTTTCATCTAAAGCTGAAGTAGCAGTTTCTAGCTGTTTACACAGTGAAATATCTTCTTATACGCAATCAGGGGAGCTGTAGGATGTCATATTTCTTCGTTTGTGGATTTTGCAAATTGAGTGAATTTCTCGTGTTAGAACATTTTATGTGCAAGCGTTGCATCTTGTTTTAAAAGATGAATTTTGTAACTTGATTTAAGCACATAACCTGAATCAAATGTGTAATTGCCTTTGGCCTTTGTTCTGCCACCCACAGTTATACTGAGTAATAAGTACCTTTATATTCCAAATAATTCTTTGGATTTTAAACAAGTATCTGTCTTGCTGAGTAGTTACAATGGTCTAGCAGAAGAAATTTAGAGATGTAATTATCCATACACGTAGAGAAAATCAAAAAGGCTTTACACTGTCATTTTAACAGAGAAATAAGAGAGCTGTTTGACTTTATAGGCATTTCAGAATTTCCTGAACATAGTGGTCATGTCATGCAATGATACCGTGTATAATAGGTTGGTTAGAGAAGTTTATTTGTAAATGTCAGAGTCGCACAGATTGCCTGCTTTTCATCAGGACTGTCCATGAGTGGATTAACTTAGCAATTAACAACTTTAGATGGCTCTTGGCTTAATTATTTTTCAAATACTCTTGAAATTAGGTCACACCAGCTGGATATGTTCTGATTGAAATGTAATCAAGAAGTTATATGCACATCTGTTTATGTAGATAATTAGATAGATGTATACAGCTTACAGATGTGAAGAACAATTATTATAGCATATATTCTGGGTGTTTGATTTTTCCTTTCAACCTCTGTGAAGTTTAACTTGAGAAATAAGAGGAAGGCCAATCTAGTTTATCAGTGCTTGTTACTACGAACCCTAAAGATGCGAGGTTGTATTTAAGATATTCTTTTACTCTGTCAGCCTCAGTAAACACATAGAAAAGCCAGGGCAGCTTTTTTCAGCACCTGCCACAATATAGTAATTACAGGGAAAACTGAGGTTTGTAACATTAAGCAAGGTCTTGATGCTGAGTCCTGTATTTGAGCAGAAGCCTCCTTGGAGACTCATATTGTACAGTAAAGCAGTGCAATACATTTGGCTTTTCTTATCTTAGATGGCAACATGTTGGTTATAGAGTGGATCAAACCCTGTTTCGGCATTCACACCTCAATGCTGTGGGAAAGACAAATGTCAACCCATGCAATGAACATGTGCAGATTTGTTGTATGTACAGCATTAAGATTTTTAAAGAAGAATTCCATGAGTTGATGTAATTTCTCTAAAGGAACATATTTCAACCATCTATTCCTTAAGATAAACTAACATGAATTTTAAATAGAGAAATATCATTCTCATTGCTGCCTAACTTCTTGTTTTGTCTAGTTTCAACTCCTCTTTCTCACCAGTGGATATTCAAAATGTCTGGACATTTAATTTCTTTCCACCTCTCGCATCCTACCCTATGTCAAGGTCTATTGATAGAACTATCTAGATCTTCTGAAAAACTACATATTTCCTTGTGAAAAGTGGATGGGAGAAAGTTTTTTGTCTCTAGTGAGTGCAAAAGAAGTGCAGAACTCATTGAATTTGTGTAGAGGATAATTTTATTTAAAATAGTAAAGTAGGTATGGTTTGCAGTTCCTCTCCTCTCTTTGGAGTTATTTTTCAACTGTTGTTTAAGAAGATTTGGGTGAATATTGTAACTTGGCAGAACAGAATGGAGGCAGAACTTGACAGGGACAGAATGGAGTCTTTTCTACTCTGACTGAGATATTTGAATAGTAAGCCTTGTTAACAGTAAGAAATTGTGAATAACATGGGTGGACAGTAGTTTTGATTCACTTTTGTAGTGAAGACTAATATGTAATAATATATATATATTATTAATTCAAATGAAAATAATTTTTAAAATATACTGTCATCCACAGCCATCTGGCTAGCCTCTGTTCAAATCAGTAACAAGGGTTTGCTTTTCCTTCAGGCATGAGCACCACAGTAGCAAACACGAGTATATTGCAGGAAGAGCATCCCTCTTTAGCTTGCATTGCTTTGTGAGGATGGGTCAAGGTCCAGCAGGATTGTCACTTAACTCACGTCTGCTGTACCTTTGTTTTCTGTGGTCAATAGAAATTTCTCCTGACACATTTCATAGTTCTCCCTGAAATAAGGTATTGCTGTCAAAGGAATAGTAGCTGTCAAAGGCTAGTATGTATTGAGTAAATTTATAGATCTTGGAAGAAGCTGCCTTTGGGCTATAGAATGCAGCAGTAACAAAGAGTAAATAGAAGACAGCAATGTGAGCCAACAAACAAGAACAACAAAATAAACATCAAAAGAAGTCTCAGAAGTGCTGCTATGAATGGATTGGTACTGTCAGAAGAGCTGCTGAGTTTAGGTACTAGATATTTTCATTGTTTATTGTTTTAGTGTAGAGTTTCTGAGAAGAGTTTCCATGATAATAACGTGTTCTTATAAAAGACATTGTGAGCTTTTCATATTTTTTTCTTTTACAAGCAGGGGAAACTAAATTAATTCAGTTGAACAGGATTGACAGGATGTCAGACAGCTTTTCTCACCCACTTCTGTATTCCCACAGTTTTGCCTCTGTGTGTCAAAACTATTTTCATCTTGGGTGCCATGTGTGATGAAATTATGAGGGTTTTGTATTCTTGTCTTTGTTAGAGCCTAGTTAATACTAAGATGCTAATATTAGTGGGTAAACATGAAATAGTTTTTAGATCTCTCCTGTGGGAATGAAATTCTGCACTCGAATGTTCTGAGTGCCAGACGTAATTCACACTTAAAATCTGCATACCACGTTGCTCAGAAATATTTCAGATGTAACATATATTTATTACCATCTTCCAGCATCCTTACATTTATAAAAGTCATTACAAAGTAGAAATTCAAGAAAAAAGCCTAAGACAGAAAAGTATTTGTAGTTGTTTTTTACTCGGTTTAGTTAGTTTCTGGAAAACAGAAAATAATGTCATCTAATTGTATAGCTTGCAATTCTGAAAGGAGTACTTATCTGTGCTACCCTTAACAACATCATTCTTATGTACTGAATGTAACATCCAAAGCACATACTGAATTTTGCTCACTTATATCACCGAACCAACAGAATTAATGTCTGAATGTATATTTAGCTTATAGAGTACATTGAAAATCTCCTGGAATATTTCCTTAAAGTATTAGGCCTGAATAACAACAAAGCAGAAGAAAAGTGATAACCACAGATAAATAACCGCAGAAAAAAATAGTTGGAAATTGGATTTAGGATGTTGAGATGTCAGTTGTTCCTTGATCTTGATTTCTTCTACAATTTCTATTGGTCTACGCAGCTTTCATACCAGCCCTTAAGTAAACATGTAAACTCTTTTAGCATTCCCACCAGAGTTATCATTATTTCTGTCTTCTCTAAAGACTGAGATCATCCTAATGATTTATGCAATCTGGTAGTAATCACAAGTTAGTGTTCTGTTTCTGGGAGCTGTGAGTTACCTGTACAGAGCCAGAGTGTTCACAAGGTCTCCAAAAAACAAAATACATGATTTTGTGATGCAAAAAACCCCCGTGATTTTACATTTGTGTCTTTCCTTCTCATGGCACCAGTCCACATCCATAGCACCCTGGGAAATCATCTTTTATTCTCCTAAATTTAATTCCATATTGTTCCATGAATTATTTCTGTCTAATAAGCAACCTGTGACTGTGCCTTTGTGGACTGTGAGGCTTGGTTTATATGTAAAATCTGCAGCTATTTAAAGCTTGAACAAGAAATGTTAACTGTTAATGGAGGTAGTCTGATATTTGCACTCTGAGAATTTAGTCCCTAAGTAACGTGTTCAAGAAACATTGGTTTGTTGCTCTTTTTATATTATCTATTAGTTTTTGCCCTGTGGAGAAATGGGCCAACAGGAAGGATAATTAATAGAAGCTTTGCTTTTATTTCCATGACAGGATTTCTGAGAAAAAGGTTTAGTTCTACAGTTTATTTTAGTGATTTTAAAAATGCTTGTAGGGGTGGATTTGTTTCATATTATACAATATGGATATAACTGTATTTTGGTGGAGTTTTACAGTTTGTAAGTTGATGGATTTGAATAAAATAGAGGTGCCATCAACTCTTCTACTTTTCCTCTCCTGGATTAAAGTTCAGATGAACAAGTAATAAGAGAAATCTGCTTCTGCCCTTTTCCTTATTGTAGTGTATAGGAGGCATTGGGATAAATCAGTCATGAGTAAAGCTAAACAAGAAAGTATCAGTTGTTAGGGAGAGAAAGCCTGCTGACAGCAGTTTCAAATAAAGGAAATTTGCGTGTTATGCTGTCAGCTCTGAGCTGTAATTGGAAGTTGGCCATTTAATATTTTACTGCAAACAGTACCGTGTTTGATATCCTGTACCCATGGAGCTTATCAGTATATTGTTGGGTTTTTTGCAAGGTGTTAGAAAATTAAAGATAGAACTAAGGTGGATATTTGGAAGAGTGAGTCAGCCTAGCTTAAGCAAACACTTGTTATATTGCGTGATTGTGAAAGGTAAGAGATTTTTGTTGCATCAAATCTCACACTTATGACATAAGGTATATGGGTAATCCAGTGTGGTGATACATGTTTGCTGGACAATTCTGAACTGCAACAGTTTTTCCTTTATCTGTACATTCAGTAGAGATTGAAATAGATTATTATAATGAAAACTAAGGAATATTATCATCACAGATTTTGATTAACTGTGTAAGAATTGTGAAACTGTAAGAATTGATTGAGTGCCTCAAAGAAAAAAAAGAATTCCAAAAGGAAAATATTTTGCTATTATAGGCTCCGTCCCATCTAAGAGCTCACACTGTTTATGATGTAAAATGTAGCAGTTGCTATTGAAAATTGTTCGTAGAATCACAGAATGGCCTGGGTTGAAAAGGACCACAATGATCATCCAGTTTCAACCCCCCTGCTATGAGCAGGGTCACAACCACTAGACCAGGCTGCCCAGAGCCACATCCAGCCTGGCCTTGAATGCCTCCAGGGATGGGGCATCAGCAGCCTCCTTGGGCAACCTGTTCCAGTGCGTCACCACCCTCTGAGTGGAAAAACTTCCTCCTAATATCTAACCTAAATCTCCCCTATCTCAGTTTAAAACCATTCCCCTTTGTCCATGCCATGTTGATAGTGGATGAGTTCCATCTGAATAATATGTGGCAGAGATTAGGAGACTCATCTTCTACCCCTGAGCTACTACAGTGGTGTTCTCAGATCAAGTTCAAGAATTATGAAAAGTAGAGATGTTTGTTCCTCTTAGAAAAGAGATCTTTCATGTTCTCATTTAGTTGTTTTGCACTTTATCGTAACTCAGTTTCCTCTGTATTTCAGTTAACATTGCCTGTTTTTCTACATTTCAGGGACACAACTGTGCAAAGCCTTACCCTACAGCCTTCTGTTAAAGATGGTCTTATTACATATGAAGATTCTCCACTGGTCAGTAGCAACGTTTGAATTGTATATTTGGAAATGTTTAATCAAGTAATTAAGCACGATAACTTTTCAGATAAAATCCTTTCTGATTTAATGATCTATATAGGATAGTCAGTCAATGTGGTAACATTTCATCAGCTTTTGTCTTGGTCCCACTTGCTGTGTTTTCTATGCCAAATACAACAAGTCTGCACACAGCCGAAACGGACAGGGAAAGTAAATAGGTTTGTGTTAACCTGACACATTCTAACTGATGCAGTGGTATTTTGCTGCTTCTCTTTTGCCATATCTAAGATGCCTCACACCTACCTGCAAAATATTACTCCAAACAGCTCTTTCAGTTATTCTTCAGTTCTTTCAGCTTCACGCTGATGGTTTAGATGTGAGCTATTACATACTTTACTGTCAGCATTCCTGGTCTAAGTCAGGCTCCTCAGTTGCCTCCCTAGGGCAGTCTCTTCTATTCATATCCTGACATAACAGAAGCACCTTCCTTTTTTCTCAGCTTTTTTCTCTTCTCTCTCTGCTACAATTTGGTCATATCTTATCCCTGTTCTGATGCCCTTTCTTATATCACTGCCACTGGGATGTTCCTACTGCTGACTGGCACACAACTAATGAGTTTCTCACAGTTATTTTTGGATGGTTATGATGGTTGGATTCTTTTCTCTTCCAGGTAAAGGCAGTGAAGTTTGGACATATTTTGGTAGTTGATGAAGCAGACAAAGCACCAACAAATGTTACCTGTATCTTAAAAACCTTAGTAGAAAGTGGAGAGATGGTTTTGTCAGATGGAAGGCGAATTGTTGCCAGTAAGTGGATACAAAATATTTTAATAACTCACATTAAACTTTATCATGTTCCTGTTTTTCATCAAGTACATTAGCAAGTACTGCCCCAACAGTCCAAAGAGTCAAAAGTCCAAAAATACTTGATGCTAAATGCTTAGTAATTAAAGAAATTACTGTGAGTGTCTTTTTTTTTCCTGCAGAGAACAATCTAAAATATGCCATGTCAATTTCTGTTTTTAAAAACTAGAACTACTTTTGCCATAACCACAAAGGCTTTCTTAAATTAGCATTCTTGTGAATCGAATTCTCAGGAATTAAAAACAAAACAAAACAGTAACCTGACCTCTTTATTTCCTTTTCACAATGAGAAGTAAAGATCTATTTGACCAAGTTATGAACTTATCTGGATAGTTGGCATAAAACTCAATCAGATCCAGTAGTAAAAATAAGAATATAGCTAAGGTTCAATTGTTAAGGTCTTCATTTAAAACCAATGTACTTTTATTACATGAAGATATGCTGCAAGATGGATAGTTTGTAATTAGCTAGAGATAATTCATGAGAATTGCAAGAACTAAGTATTTTTTATGATTTTTTTTAAAGCCCTCTTTAAAATACCCTCTTGAACTTAGTAGATGCTGTAGTTCGGTAATAAATAAATGTGAGTGGAACAATCTGTTCAGCACTCAAGTGGTATAACGCAGGTTTTGCTTGTGACTATGAATTACAGATGTGCATTTTTTAAAAAATAACTTGCTAGTTCATTTCAGTTTTTACTGTACTCCTTTAGAGGAGGGAAAAGGATTCCCAAAGACCATGTGCCAATGGTATTTGCTGGGAACAGGCAAGGCCAGTCTGACTCATTTTGGTGAGACTGAGCCTTCACATGGGTGACATTATGTGATTCTGACTTAGCACAGATTTTTGTAATAGCCAGGGGGACTTTGAGTCCTATGTTCAGATGTGATAAACATAGAAAAAATACTTCTTTTTTCACCTTTCGCATCAGCATTTTGGGAAAGTTAAGCATAATATCATGAACATCTTCTAATTAATTTTTTTCTAATTCAGTAATAATTGCAAAGCATAAATATGCAATTAAAAAATTGTATTTCTTTTCTAGATCCTGCTCATGTAAAGGGGAGAGAAAATGTCATAGCAATTCATCCTGATTTTAGAATGATAGTTCTAGCAAATAGACCTGGATTTCCTTTCTTGGGTAATGACTTTTTTGGCACATTAGGTAAGTGATTCATATTAAATGCTGAAGTGTAATAGAACTGATTAATACAATTACTATATTTATTTTATTCAATTTAATTGGAGCAGGGATTCCTTATGCATATTAATACTTTGTTTTACATAAGATGCTTGGGGTTGTATTCAGCTTGAAGACAAAAATGTAAATTTAGATCTATTAATAAAAGTGCTGAAATTTTCCCTGAAGTTAACAGCTATACACAGTCATCTTTGTACAATTAAAATTGTTTTATTGGATCTGGACTAACATAAAATATGGACAAAGGTAGTAGAAATTTTTATTAAAGAAAGTATCTATATAAATGTAGCAATAATATGAGCTGTAAACTGTTGATAGCTGACATCAATGGTTAACAGTAAAGTTCAGTGTTTTCTTTCCTTTATTGCAAGCCGCTGGCAAGATGTTGTCTTCTTTCAATACAGTCTTCTTTCATTCAGTGTTAGGAGAGTGATGGATGTAGTTGTTTTTTTCTCTCTCTAAAGATGGGAGCAATTAACTTTATAGTGTTAGTATTATTGGTATCTACTTCTTAATCCTCATTAGCTTCTCCACGCATATAGTTTTATAGTCAGAACATTTGATAAAATACTAAAATCATTGCAGTTTTAGGTAACCCGCTCCAAATTTCACATCCAAGTTTTCATTCTAACAGCACACTCATTTCAAAAAAAACCTCCTGGTAGTTCCTAAAGACCTTTCGTGTCATCATGTGATACATAAGATTTGTGAGATTCATCACAGCTTCATCTTACAGTAAATGCAGGAATTTAAGAATTCATGTCACCTAAGGGTGAACGGTGAAGAATTTATTGTCTAAAGTATAGTCCAGTGTTAGTCTAATTGGGCCTCTGCAGTGCTTTGGTGGTGTTGCCAACTAGGTTATCAGCCAAATTGCCTTCCAGACCACACTGCCAATGTAGCCTAAATTCTAGGCAGGGACCTTAATTTATGTGTTTTTATCTGTTAACTCTGGCTGTAATGCTTGTTCAGTAAAAAATAATGATACAATCAAAAAAGCAGGAGGAAGCCCAGTCTTGTTCTGTATGATAGCTTTTGGTTTTTCAGATGCAGTTCCATGTGAATGGGCATTCCATGACAGAGACCCACTGGCTCTGATTTTCACCAAGCTACACTGCCCCAAGATGTTTTTATTATAGCCTATTTATTTTCTATGACCTAATCTCTCTCCCTGTATTGACCCTTTAAACAAAACTGATTATTCTAGTATTGTATTTGCCCCTCGCAATAGAGGCTTGATGAAGATTTTGGGATGGATTTTGCTTTTCAAGCATAGGGACCCTTCTGCTTTTAACTCAAGTCCTTTTTCAGCGGAATCTGATCATGCTTCCGCTTTTCTTTTCTTTTCTTTTCTTTTCTTTTCTTTTCTTTTCTTTTCTTTTCTTTTCTTTTCTTTTCTTTTCTTTTCTTTTCTTTTCTTTTCTTTTCTTTTCTTTTCTTTTCTTTTCTTTTCTTTTCTTTTCTTTTCTTTTCTTTTCTTTTCTTTTCTTTTCTTTTCTTTTCTTTTCTTTTCTTTT
>JAPSGF010000008.1:5108101-5189168 GCA_035772895.1 Perdix hodgsoniae
GTTTTACAGATTATGAGATTGGGGCCAACATAATGCAAATATGTGTGGAGGACAGCTTGTTGTATTTCTTATCGTACTTCAAGGTGGGCAGAGGGAAAAGATAAATCCAGTCGAAACCTCCCATTTGGGTTTATGTTATGGTATATATCCCTGAATATCAAGAATTCTCTGCCTTCTTGATTTTGAAGGTGCTCAACAGTTTCCTTAGGTTTTTTTTTTTTCTTTTCTTTTGTTCTGCATTCATTTGATTTGCATTTTGTCTTGAAGCTAATTTCTCCCTTGTTATCACATATATTATAATAGTAGGAGAAATCTCCATGTTCTTGAAACCTCGATGTTCTTTACAGCAAGTTAATCCTTCACCTTTTTCAAAGTGTCTCCCCTTGATATGTTGCTTTCCCATTTAAGCTCCTGTATGAAATGCAATGGAGCTGCTGCATTTCATCTCTTTAGAAACAGCGTAAATGTATATTGTTTTTTTTTCTATTAGGGGACATCTTTAGTTGCCATGCTGTTGATAATCCTAAGCCGCAGTCTGAGCTGGCTATGCTTCGACGGTATGGTCCTGATGTTCCAGAGCCTATTCTTCAGAAATTAGTAGTTGCTTTTGGAGAACTGAGGAGTTTAGCTGACCAAGGAATTATTAACTATCCCTATTCAACTAGAGAAGTTGTGAATATTGTGAAGCATTTACAGGTACAGTATATCAGAACTTGTTGACTATTAATTTCTAATACTTATAGAAAAAAGAGACCGTTACTGTTCATGGATTTATAATTCATTTAAGAAAAGGCTTGCATTTTGAAAACATAGTAATACTAAGATGTTCAGGATAAGGATCATAAATGAGCATATGTAGACATACAGAATACCTGTGATTCTGTTTTTATAATGTTTGATGTAAGAAAACGTTAAGTGAATATAGTACACAGCTTCATACTAGCCTATATTATGGAATTCCCAGTTTAGCATAGAATACTTGAAAAAGAATGTAGCAGTGCACTTTTTGCTGCTATGCGATTTTTGTTTTTATTCATTTCCCAAGTTGGAAACAAGACTGTTGCACAACAGTAATATGCCACAGATGGAATTTGCCTAAGGAAGACATTACATGAATAATGACTTTGCTGACAGATACTTAGGAATTGTGATAGCTTCCTACACGCATTTTAAATGCAAAATCTTAAATTCTAATGTAATGATTATTATTTTATTTTTTAAGTTTATGGTAGATTCTGACTTGCATCTTTACAAATTGAAGGATAGATTTTGGCTGATGTACTTGAACTATAAAATATCTCAATGGCCTCTTAAATGGTAGTGCTGTTATTCTGTTTATAATCAAAAAGTAGATAATGTGGTGATTTATAGAGTATTTCCTGAATTACTGAATCCTAGATTTAAAAAGCATAGTGGAAATGTTACTGGATTTAGTGCAAATAGAAAATTTCTCATGCATTTTTTGACCTACTGTTCCTTTGTTTAACACTGGTGTAGTATGGTTGAATTCTGCTTTTGTGTTTAAGAATATACAAAGAATACTGAGGTACTCGGCAGCTTTAGCAGCAAATGCTTTAGCTGTAACACCCAACTCACAGCATCCAAAGGCAGGGACTGGGAGAAGAACAGCCCAGTGTAGGAGTACATCAAGTTGAAGACCATCTAAGGAAACTCAAGGTGCACAAGTCCATGTGATCTGATGGGCTTACATCCCAGAAAGCCAACTGTATCCTGGGCTACATGAAAAGAGAGATGGCCAGCAGGGTGAGGAAACTGGATATGAGCAAGAAATATGTGCTTGCAGCCCAGAAGGCCAACATTATCTTGGGCTGCATCAAAAGAGGGGTGGCTAGCAAGGCAAAGGAATGATTGTTCCCCTCTGCTCTGCCTTCATGAGGTCCCATCTGCAGCACTGCATCTGAACCTGGAGCCCCCAACACAAGAAAGATGTGAAGTTGTTGGAGTAAGTCCATGGCTTCAGGCCATGAAGATGATCAGATGTCTGGAGCACATCTCCTATGAAGAAAGGCTGAGGCAGCTGGGCTTGTTCAGCCTGGGAAGAGAAGGCTCCAGGGAGAACTCATTGTGTCTTTCAAGTACTTAAAGGAAACTTATAAACAGGAGAAGAACCAGCTTTTTATACTAAAAGCAAGTAGTCCATCTAAATAAATATGTAAGCAAAATACTTTATGAGGATCCAATAACAATTGATAAGTGTTTTCTTTCCAAACTGATAGGAGTGCATGCCGTGTTGGTAATATTACTGACGTCTGTTACATACTTACATCTGAAATAAGAACGGAAATGAGAATGGAAAAATTACAGTCATGAGGAAGAGTAAGAGTGCTGCTGAAAAGCTCATGTTAAATGAACTCTTTGTTGTACTTTCTGGTGTTCCATCCATCCATCCATCTTCTATCTTCAAGTAATCTATAGTTGCCAACTGATTCTGAAACATATGGGCTTAATTTTCTTTTTTCTTAGAGCATGAATAGCATGTGGTTGAAGAATGGATGAGCTGCATTGCTGATTGTCTTAAGGACAATTATTCGCTTCTGTCACCTTCACCTAAGTAGATAAGTGTGGACATTTCAAACTGGGCATTGGGCACAGATCAGTGAGGAAGATCCCTGTTTGCTGGTTTTCACTTCACACAAAGTCAAGTGTAAATGTCCAAATAAATCTTCATCTTGCAGCTTTGATTTTTTCTTATAGCATTAGTTTTCAAGATCCCGGCCTCTTTGAAAGGATGCAAAACTGTTTACTCTAACTTGTTTTTCAGTCTGCATAACAAAAAGGTTGGGGCTAGCCAAATGTAAGCAATGAATATAAACATATTGTTTATTCCAAGTAAAAAGCTTTTAGGCCTTCAGGTAGAAAGAAAGAGGAAGGAGGGAAATGAGTCAAAGAAATTGCTGGTCCGAAGGAAGGAAGGAGGGAAGTTAGTCATGTTGTTAAACAGTTTCCCTTACAGCAGTTCCACAGTCGCAATTTTATTGTACTATTGTGTTGATTTCTTTCAGGGAGGTATTTTTATTTATTTTTTTTATTTTTTGTCTGGTAAAAAAGAATTGGATATTTCAGAGAAAAAAATTACTGTTGATTACTGTTATCTGAGAGGACATCTGTATAATCAAAGAATAAAGATGTTATAATTATGAAATAAACAAGAGAGTTAGGCAAAGCAGATTATAACAACAGAAAGAGAAGAGATAGGATGCTTACCTGTATCCTAAGCTCACTTAGGAAACTCCAGTGGAGTGGACCTCCAGAAGAGATCCAGATTAGGCTAATCTGATTGGCCTTCAACATACAGGATTATTTCTACAGTGTAGTTTGCAAGGGCATTTTTCTATAAATATTATGTAAACAGATAACCCATAGCAATTTAGTTGTAGCTTAGATTGCATTCATATGCATTACTTGTATGTTAAATGTTTTTCTTCAGAAATGGCTTAATTTTTTTGTTTGTTTGTTTTTGTGGAGTTTTTTGTGAAGCTTGAGATATCAAGCTATTCTGAAGATCTGTAACTGCAGACTCTACTGCAGCTGCCTGACTTGGTTATTGCATCTATTTCTTCCTGCTGATTGTGTGAAGAATTTCAGTCTTCTAGCTCTAGATGGCAGGTAGCCTGAAGTTACCTTTTTTGTCTCACTCACCTGCAATTGTCAGCACGTAGCAAATGTCAGAATTGTTGATGCTAATAGTGGCTTATGGGCAGCCCAGAAGCTCCATATGCTGCCCTTAACGGCTAGTGCTGTATACTATGACTGCTTCTGCACCAACTAATCTACAGGCTTTCACTAGATCTTTTTTATGTTGTTATGCAGAGCCCAGTGTCAGCCAGTATCCCTGGTAGATGTTAATCAGGCAAAGCTTATTTGTCCAAATAGTAAATAGTCAATAGTAAAGTAGAAATGGCTTTTCTACCAAGTCTATTGAGATTTTTCTTGATTTGAGATATTTATTTAGTTAGTTTTTCTTACTTTGCCTTCTTTCTTGTTTGTATCTGAGATTGATTTCTGTTCGCAGACAATAGAATAACAGTTTTTGAGTGGTATATGTGTAAGGTGCCTTCTGGCCCTGAAGCCTACATTAGGCTTTTAAGCCTCTCCAGTAAGCTCTTGTGCTAAGATAGCAGGTGCTTAATACATTTTTTCTGTTCGTCTGATCTCAAATGGAAGCTAGGTTTATCACATCCATTTGCATCCTTTTCTGTCTATGCAACTACACATGCAACAAATGCTTTTTATCCTTTTGGCCAACCACACTGAATCTTAGTTACCAGTTACCAAAGATAATGAGGTTTCCACTGGCTTAATCAGAATCAGTAGCTATGTGGTAGAGAGAAACAGACTGAAATTTATGTCTGTGTGAATGAAAAGGCAAGCTGCTTTTCCTGGCAGTTGATGATGCCCACTGTAAGAGGGAGAGCAGTGGATGTAGTCTACCTTGATTTCAGCAAGGCATTTGATACTGTCTCCCACGACATCCTCATAACAAAGCTGAGGAAGTGTGGGATAGATGAGTGGACAGTGAGGTGGGTTGAGAACTGGCTGACTGGCAGAGCACAGAGGGTCATCATTGGTGGTGTAGAGTCCGGCTGGAGACCTACAACTAGCGGTGTTCCTCAGGGGTCAGTGCTGGGTCCAGTCTTGTTCAACATCTTCATCAAGGACCTTAATGAGGAGATAGTGGCCACCCTCAGCAAGATTGCTGATGATACGAAGTTGGGAGGATTGGCTGACACACCTGAAGGCCGTGCTGCCATTCAGCGAGACCTGGACAGGCTGGAGAGCTGGGCAGTAAGAAAACCAGATGAAGTTTAACAAAAGCAAGTTTAGAGTCTTGCATCTAGGGAGGAATAGTTGCATGCACCAGTACAGATTGGGGGATGACCTGCTGGAGAGGAGCTCTGCAGAGAGAGACCTGGGTGTTCTGGTGGACGACAGGTTGGCCATGAGCCAGCAGTGTGCCCTTATAGCCAGAAAGGCCAATGGCATTCTGGGCTGCATTAAAAAGAGTGTGGCCATCAGGTCGAGGGAAGTGATCCTCCCCCTCTACTCTGCCCTAGTAAGGCCTCATCTGGAGCACTGTGTCCAGTTCTGGGCTCCCCAGGACAAAAAAGACAGGAATCTCTTGGAAAGAGTCAAGCAGAGGGCCACAAAGATGGTGAAGGGCCTGGAGCGTCTCTCCTATGAGGAAAGGCTGAGTGAACTGGGTCTGTTTAGCCTTGAGAAGAGAAGACTGAGAGGGGACGTGATCCAGGTCTATAAATATCTAAGGTGTGGGGGGCAGAGTGGTGAGACCAGACTGTTTTCAGCAGTGTGTGGAGACAGGACAAGGGGAAATGGCCGAAAGCCGCAGCATATGAAGTTCCGCACGAATGTGCGCAAGAACTTCTTTCCGGTGAGGGTGACGGGGCACTGGAACAGGCTGCCCAGGGGGGTTGTGGAGTCTCCTTCTCTGGAGATATTCAAGACCCGCCTGGACACCTACTTGTGCGACCTGGTGTAGGGAACCTGCTTTGGCAGGGGGGTTGGACTCGATGATCTCTGGAGGTCCCTTCCAATCCCTATGATTCTGTGATTCTATAATTTTGGGAGGTCTGTGTGGTGGTGCTGTCAGTACATGATACACACAGCCATCTGAAGTCTGTGCAACGCATACAGAGGCAAGTAGTAGTGGTCACATGGAGTAGACATCTAAAAAAAAAAAAATCCAGATTTGTTACAGTCTGCATACCAGACACTTGTTGCTTTATTTTCAGAGTAATGGTAGAAGTGCTGTAGAACAACATTACCTGTTTGTACCAGCAAACTACTTTCTTTATTGCTGCTTGTAAGTCAACAATAGCGATATATGAGGTTGAAAAAGGTTGGATCTATAAAAAAATTTTTTCCCCAAATTCTGTCACAGCTTTGTATGAAATAAGCATTATGTATATAAATTAAATGTAAAAAAAAAATGTTCAGAATTATTTCACTTAATATTTTTAAAAATAGAAAAGACTCTAAATCATAAAAATACCCAAAGGAACGCTCAGAAGTGTTACTTGAAGGGAAGGAACCGATGAACAAGAACCAGACAGACTGATGAGAGATCAATATTTTTTCCAGTAATCTTGTTTTAAAAATCAATAGAAACCAAATGATTTTATTTTTTTTTAATGTTAAATCCAAGTGTTCAGACTTCAGTTTCTTCAAGTGAGCTGTCATTGCCTTTCTTCAGTAATCAGTTATCCAGGCAGTTATTAAAAAGGGGTTGAATTTGTTCTGATTGGAACAAGAGAGTTGCAATTTTTTAATAACTGAAGTGGAGGGCCTTTTTACAAGTGCTTGTGTTCAAAACGGATTTTCTGACAGCAGCAATCAGCTGCACTGATGAAATAAATTGTATTTGATATCCTACTGGAAGACACAGGACTGTTGGTGTAAGTCACTGATACTGATATTGATGATGATACAAGGGTGAATAGTATTAGGACAAGAGGGAATGGTTTTAAACTGAGGCAGGAGAGGTTTAGATTAGATATCAGGAGGAAGTTTTCAACACAGAGGGTGGTGATGCGCTGGCGCAAGTTGCCCAAGGAGGTTGTGGATCACAGAAATCACAGAAACACCAAGGTTAGAAAAGACCTTCAAGATCACCCAGTCCAACCATCCACCTATCACCAATAGTTCTCACTAAACCGTGTCCCTCAACACAAAATCCAAACGTTCCTTGAACACCTTCAGGGTCGGTGACTCCACCACCTCCCTGGGCAGCCCATTCCAGTGCCTGACCACTCTTTCAGAGAAGTAGTATTTCCTAACATCCAGCCTAAATCTCCCCTGGCGCAGCTTGAAGCCATTCCCTCTCGTCCTATCACCAGTTACACGAGAGAAGAGGTCAACCCCCAGCTCACTTCAACCTCCCTTCAGGTAGTTATAGAGAGCAATGAGGTCTCCCCTGAGCCTCCTCTTCTCCAAACTGAAACAATCCCAGCTCCTTCAGCTGCTCCTCATTGTGCTCCAGAGCCCTCACCAGCTTTGTCGCCCTTCTTTGAACCCACTCCAGGGCCTCCATGTCTTTCTTGCAGTGAGGGGCCCAAAACTGAACACAGTACTCAAGGTGCGGCCTCACCAGAGCTGAGTACAGGGGGCAATCACTTTTCTGTTCCTGCTGGCAACACCATTCCTGATGCAAGCCAGGATGCCATTGGCCTTCTTGGCCTCCAGGGCACACTGCTGGCTCACGTTCAGCCAAGCATCAGCCAATACCCCCAGGTCCATTTCCTCTACACAGTCTTCCAGCCACTCTGCCCCAAGCCTGTAGTGTTGCCTGGGATTGTTGTAGCCTGTGGCATTGCCTGAGGTTGTTGTGGCCAAAGTGCAGGACCTGGCATTTGGCCTTGTTGAACCTCATTCCATTGGCTTCAGCCCACCTATCCAGACTGTCCGGATCCCTCTGTAGGACCTTGCTCCCCCCAGGCAGATTGACACTTCCAGCCAACTTGATGTCATCTGCAAACTTACTGAGGGTGCACTCAATGCCTCATCCAGGTCATCAGTAAAAATATTGAAGAGGACAGGCCCCAGCACCAACCGCTGGGGAACAGCACTTGTGACCGGTTGCCAGCTGGATTTAATTCTGTTCACCACCATTCTCTGGGGCCAGCTTTCCAGCCAGTTCCTTATCTAGCCAACAGCGTATCCATCCAAGCCATGGGCTGACAGCTTCTGTAGGAGAATACTGTGGGAGACAGTGTCAAAGGCCTTGCTGAAGTCGGGGTAGACTACATCAACAGCCTTTTCCTCATCTACCAGTCAGGTCACTAGATCATAGAAGGAGATCAGGCTGGTCTCTCAGGACCTGCCCTTTGTGAACCCATGTTGGCTATGCCTGATCCCCTGTTTGTCCTGCACATGCCACATGATCTCCCTCAAGGCAATCTGCTCTATTAGATCCCCCATCCCTGGAGGCATTCAAGGCTAGGCTGGATGTGGCTCTGGGAAGCCTGGTCTGGTGGTTGGCAACCCTGTACATAGTAGGAAGATTGAAACGAGGTGATCATTGTGATCCTTTTCAACCCAGGCCATTCCATGATTCTATGATATTGATGTCAGAATTTTACACAGTGATTCAGAGAAACACAGAAACACTTGGAGGCTGCTATTTGAGGCACCGAGGCTTCTTCAGAATCTTGTGTAGGGCAGGTGAAAGGGTGAGTAGTGAGTGAACAAGGTAGCTTAGTGTGAGGTTGTTGGTTCTTCTCTGCAGTGAAAAGGGAATAACAAAGAAACCACAGTATTGGTCATAATAAATGTTCTAAAATCTGCAGGGAAAGGTTTTAGTTATACAGAATATACACCGTTCTGGAAATGTTTTCTTCTTATCAGAAAGAAGACATTTGACAACAGGCTGAGGCAGTGTTCTGCACTCTGAGTATGAAGTAGGTCTACATCTTTTTAAACATCTATGTCTGATGAACATAGGCTTTTTTATGCAATGACTCCTAGCTGAAATTTACATTAGAGAATTCAGTACTTTCACTGATAAGCAAAAAAAACCCTTTTTCCAATTAAGTTGCATCCAAAATATTTGTAATCTTTAGTTGGAACATCTACTGGGAGAAAAGTTTGTGATTTTTTTTAGAATCCATCTCGTTTGGTAAGGAATGGACATTTTAAACATTATCATACACCAATTGTATTTTGCTAAGCTGTGATAATATAGAACTTCTAATAGTTTCCTCATGGATAGGATTATAAAGTAGTATATAGTTTAGTACACTTTTATATCAATGCTGGTAACTCAAATATTCTATGGCATGTACACCATAGATTAAAAAAAAGGTTTTGTACAAGCCTATTTCTAGCAGTGGTATTCTGTTGCATCACAGTAAGTAGCTAAATTTAGCTTCGGTTGTGTCACTGATATTTTATTTATGAAATTATATATTTCTTCATTTGGGAAAATATTAAAATCCCCACTAATGGTGATGTATGATTAAGAGTATAGGTCAAAAAAATTCATGAAAAGAATCTGTTTTTATGTTTTAGTTTTATGTCTTTTAGGACTCAGCAGCTTTTATTAAAATGCTTTTATGCATTTCAGTGATGTGTGTTATAGCATTTTTTTTCAAGTTGCTTTTGTAGCAGCCATTGCTTTCTGATGGGAAAAAAAAAATAAAATCAAGATTTCAACTCCATATACCTAGAAATAAAGCTGTTAGGTGGTAAAGTTCTAGGAGATATAGTAGTTCAGGTGTTTTTTTAAATTGTTTTAAATTGATTTGTTCCATTTACACCCTACATGAATAAGAATGTGTGTGAAGAGGTTCAGTGATTTAGATGTGTTAATGTGTACAACTTAAACAGCACCTGTTCTTGTCATGATAGATGAAATCTAAATTTTGGATAGTCTATATTCTGTTTAAAATACCTTAATGTCTCTTTAAAAATAAGGCTATTTAAGCTTGAAATTATGGCAGCATGCATAAAAATCTACGTTTACTTCAAACTGCCTTAATTTTTTGGTGAACAGGTACATGTGTGCTATAGGAGTTTCAAAAACCAGTGGAAGTATTGATGAAGTGCTTGGTAACAGTTTTCAGAAGGCTAAGCTGCCTATAGGGCCTTCTGAAGGTCCTGAAAAATCCTACTTTTCAGTTTGTTCCTGCTACATCAGTTCAATCAGTGAAGAAGTCTTACTGGATTCTAGGTCTTGGTGGGACCTGTTCTGGCAGAACAGCAATAATTAAAATGTGTGAGGAGCAGTTTTTAAATCTGGAAGAGAACACTGTCCTTAAATCAAAAGTACAGTTCAATAGCAACTGTTAGCACTTTTTTTGTTGGAAATCCTAAATAAAATTTGATAGAACAGTTTTCTTTCTGTATATATTTCAGGTAGGATTTTTTACCATTAAAAAAAGGTTGTCCATCTTCAGTGGCTGTTTCCACTGACATCCATCAGAACCTAAAGTTATTTTTAGTAAGCAAGCAATGCATCTGCTTTTCCATACTCAACACTGAGAATCAGAATTCTTAAGTAAATTATGCAGTTGAGTGCATGAATATATGTATTTGTGTCAGAACTTCCCAGTTAACAGTTCCAAATTTAAAAATATATGCTATGTTTAATTATGTATTTGAACGATTAGGCCACCTTGTGATGTGTATAACAAAAATGATCCTTCAAAACTTGAGAGATTATCTAACTAACTGTCTCCTATCTGTTTGTTTAATTCAGGTTTAGTATCACGAACATTGTTCTGGCTTGAAGCAATGTACCTTCTTTTATTCCAGAAATTTATTAAAAATATTTCATGATCATTTGTATAAGTTGAGAAGAGTTTCTGTTAGAACTATTAACAGAAGTATTCAGTAAAATAAATCTGGGACTTTGTTCCTTTACAGAAATTCCCAACGGAAGGACTGGCAAATGTTGTTCGAAATGTGTTCGACTTCGACTCCTACAACAATGAAATGCGTGAAATTTTAACCAACACTTTGCACAAATATGGGATACCTATTGGAGCAAAACCAACCAATGTACAGCTGGCCAAGGAGTAAGAGTAACATAAGATACATTTTAAGAAGATATGTCTCTCATGGTCACTTGTTCTATTGTGCTAACTTGCTGCTGCTTATTGATTTTAAACCAACCTGGAATACTTGAAGTACTCCTCTGGTTTAAGTTTCTATGTCTACAACAATTGAAATTTCTTTATGATAGACTATTTCTATTTGCTTTTTACTAATATTTAGTCTTTACTTAATGTCCATGTATATATTGATAGTTTGTATGGTAAACAGACATATATTAATAAAGGGAAATACTTATTTCTTCTCCTGTGTTTTTAATGGAATGGCAACAAGCTTCAGAGGGATGGAGCGCCTCTCCTATGAAAAAAAAAGGTTGAGGAATCTGGGCTTGTTTAGCTTGGAGAAGAGAAGGCTCCTGGGAGACCTTTCTGTACTTGAAAGGAGCATATAAACAGGAGCAGGAACCAACTGTTTATGAGGGTGGATAGTGATTGGACAAGGGGGAATGGTCTTAAACTGAGATAGGAGAAGTTTAGGTTAGATATTACGAGGAGTTTTTTCACTCAAAGGGTGGTGACACACTGGAACAGGTTGCCCAAGGAGGCTGTGGATGCCCCATCCCTGGAGGCATTCAAGGCCAGGCTGGATGTGGCTCTGGGCAGCCTGGTCTGGTGGTTGGAGACCCTGCACATAGCAGGGGGGTTGAAACTAGATGACTATTGTGTTTCATCCCAGGCCATTCTGTGATTCTGATAAGCTTCTGTCCTGTTATTTACCTCCTGAATCAGTATAAACAGTAATAGGTTGTCTTCAGTGTTGTTGGGATTCTGTCTTTGATACTCATAAAAGGGTCTACAAAAATGCATATGTAGGGTAGAGCAGTGTGTGTAATCAAAGGTCCAAGCTCTAGGAATCATTCTTTATGTGTCTGTATGTCACTATCACTTTAATTATATTTACGTTTTGAGAAGTTTTCCAGCATCAGAGGCTGATGCTTTTGACAGATTGTCTCCCGTCAGAGTGCTGTGTATGAACAAAATCAAGTTAAATAATAGTTTTATGTAGAATTGTCACATCAACCGTAAATCCTGTCCCCATCACCTTTTCTAAGCTGTCTTCGTATGTAACCATTTCGTGGACAGCAGCCATCTTAAAGAAAACCAGGATGTAAAACCAGGAGCAAATAAATATTAAAATATTTCTAACTTTTTCTTAACCTACAAACATTGACAGATCCATAATGGAAGAAGTGATTAGGAATAATTCATTAGAACTTGCTTTTATGTCTTGGCTTCCTTACAAGATTACTGCAGCCTGTCCTGTGTTTTTTCTGCTCTATAAACTCTTTCCAGCTTTTGTGGAAAACATAAATTGAGGGTTGTTCTGTACATTACTGGAAATAGCAATGATGTTTCAGTACAATTCTTAACGATCCACTGCACTTTTCTACACCCATCAAATCTCTGTTTCTCTGCTTTTTGCCACTGGTGCCATTTCCATACTTTTCTGTCTGCCTTTTATATAAGAAGCATTTGGTTCATTTAATTCATCTGAAATACTGCAGAGGGGCAGAAGTGCCTTATGAATCTTTTTATTAGCACTGTCACTTCAGGTTATTTTCAAAACTTAGTTATTACCTGCAAGTCTTGGGAGAAGAAAACAGTCTCCCTACTTCAGCGCATATCACAGAATCATAGAACGGCCTGGGTTGGGAAGGACCTCAAGTATCATGAAGCTCTAACCCCCCTGCCACAGGCAGGGCCACCAGCCTTTCCATTTAATACTAGACCAGGCTGCGTAGGTCCCCATCCTTGAACATCACAACAACATATCATATATATTCAGTAGAGGAAAACTGTTCAGATGTGTCCGTGTCTCTAGTGTGGTTGTGTTGCTCCAGCTCTTCTGTACCCTCACTCCTGTAAATCATCAGAAGGCAGACTGGCTCTAAGACCTTTAGTGCCACCAGCTTCTTCTAGACTTTCTTTGACCAGATTTCTGTGCAGTGAGATGGAATGAAGTAGCATTGTCAGGCCATATTTTGCTTGACAGAGGAACTTTGTGTTATGAGTTCTGTTCTTTGTTTTATTCCTAAATTCTGATCTACCTCTCCCTTCTCTTTGCTGTTCGTGATGGTTTGGACTGCTCCCCAGAGAAGCTAAATCATTCAGGAGCAGGGAAGAGAGCAAAACCTCAAAAATCTGGGAGAAAGGAGAAATAAATTTTCTTGAGGGAAGAAAACCATTAGCAAAGCAAATCTCCAGGAAGCTGAAACAGAATGGAAATGTTTTATTTCTTTGAGAATGCAATCTGTAATTCTGTTGCTGTATAAAACAGAGTATTTGGTTAGAGCTGGTTATTAGCATCTGTTTTGTTTTAAAATGTAATAAGTACTCACAATTATTAGTGAACCCATTGATTTCTAGGATGTTATACATCAGAGTAATGTGTGAGGAATTAAAAACTAAATCCATATCCTTGTGGAAGCTGATCTTCCATTGAGATAACAGGAAGGAGTTATTGCTGATTTCAACACAAACAAAATCAATGTTTAAACATTGCTATCCATTAATATTCATAATTTCTATTGTTCTATAAATAGGCCACAAACAGGCAGTGAATATTCTGTTGGGTCTTTGACTGAATGAGGAAAATAAAGAAATACACTTCTCTCATTACGTGCCCCAGTGATATATTGCTGGCATCTGAGTGTTTATATGATCTGCAGCATCCAAAGCATTTTGTTTCCAAATAATGCAGTGTCTTAGGCTATCTGACTGCCTTGGCATATTGTCCATGTGCAGAATGGGAATGGAGATGGAGTGATTGCCTCCCTGTGGGTACTGCCTTATCCAGGTTGCTTGAGGTTTGCTGTATGCTTGTAAGAAACGTTAATGCATCTTTCCTGCATGAGTTGGAATGATTAGAGGATATTAATGTTCATTCCTTACGTTCTCAGTGAAAAAAATAATACCAAATTACCAAATAATACCGAAATTGGCCAAGATTCATAAGTCATCCCAAAGATTTTTTTTGAGATTTCTCCTTGTTCTGGAAAGAGTATCACGAGGAAGAAAAACTAATAACTTATGTTTAGAGTGGCCAGGTTGGAGCAGAGAGGGGAAATAATTTTAACAGTAGGAACAAGAATCATCAAATGGGGTATAGGAGACCAAGCACAGGCTTTTAACAGTCTAAGCAAACTTCCTTAAAATAGGCTTTAGAGGTATTTATAGCAAGGGAGAGGGAATGTCTTCTGTTCTCTTGCCAAGTTATGTAGCTGTACAATAATGTGCAAGTGCTTGTAATACAGAATGCGGTTTTGATAGGTCTCTTTAGGAGATCCTAAATAAAAGAAACCAAAAGCTATGAGTTCACTAGCTTGAATGCATTCATGCCTATCAACAAAGTCAAATTGCTTTCAGTGGCTGCAAATCTCTAGAGAAAATGTCCCTGTTCTGCTGTCAAGTTACTTTGTCATATGCCAGCATTTTCTTTTCCTTTATAAATGGTTTTTGCTGTAGCCTGTGTATTTCTTCTCTAAGTAAAATGTACAGAAATAAAGAACATAGACCAGTGAAACCAACAGAGGCTCTCAAAGAAGGGTATGCCAATCCTGCAGGCTGCTGAAGCCAGTGGCATGCTCTCACATCCATATTACATTGCCTATGTTCATGTGAACAGTGCCAAAATATATGGGAAAAAAAATGCATTTATTGCATAGTTAACTTTCCATTGTGTTTACTCCGCTTAGTTTACTGTTTTTAGAGGAGCGTGTTGCTTACAGTAGTCCCTTGAGGCAGTACTATCACATCCTGCCTGACTCGAGTACAGCAGAGCGAGAGATGGCTTGGATGTATTTTACGACGTGCCCTAGATAATTCAGAATGGAAGAGTGTTTCATCTGAGACTATGTTATGTGAAAGACTCCTTCTTTTATCATGCTGTTCAGGTGTGACGTTATTAGTATTCCAGAAGGCTAAATTCTCTGGGCAGCCTGGTCTGGTGGTTGGCGACCCTGCACATAGCAGGGGGGTTGAAACTAGATGGTCATTATGGTCCTTTTCAACCCAGGCCATTCTATGATTCAGTGATTTTTGTGATTTAAAACATGAAAGAAATGACATATTTTAGTGAGGAAGCATTTTGTGCAAGAAAATCTTCAAATACGACAAGTTGGAAGAATGCTGTTGTTTAAATGATTTATTCCATATCAGTTGCTGGTTAATGAATATGAAAATACGTTTGTTCCTACATTGTTTGACAGACTGCCATTACCAGACCATAAATTTATGGGCTACTGGAAAATTGATCAGCCGGGGAATGCACAACAGAAACTGCTGTGTCCCACAGAAACTCAAAAAATAGATGTAAAGGTTTGTCTCTTTTTTTCTTTTTTTTTTTTTATTTTGTTTTGTTTTGTTTAATACAGCATTCTTTTTATGTATTGGGATGTGAAGAATCTCAAGTGTAGTTTCTTCAGGAAAAAAAGAGCATATGCAAAGTTTGATCCTTGTTACCTGCTTGTGCTTTTTAATGCTGACTTGAAAAATGAACTGCTATGTGTACCTCACCCTCAGAGTGTAGGCTGCCCTTTAAAAATCACTACGTTTGCTCAGAAGTTCTTGAAAAGAGCTATTTATAAGGACACTGAAAATATCATATTTGAAAGAACTCTGCAGTTGGTTTGGATGCTTGGAGGTGGTTGGCTTCAGCCCCCAGACCTCAGTTTTTGGATAAGATCAGAGACTGAAAAGAAAGCTTCTTTCTGTTTTTATTTTACACACAACTGAATTCTTAAGGGTCTTTGGCACTGCCAGGACTGAATCTGAAACTTTGGTACAATTTGACCTGCAGCCAAAGCTTTAAAGTCCTTTTCAACTTTGAGCACTTGGCATAACTTCAGTAATTATTGCAATAGTAAGTAAGGAAAAACCCTGAACTACTAATTTGATGTGGGATTTATAAAACAAGAAGTAGCCATTGAACTTCTTTGAGACAAAAAATATATTCTGATTTCTTTTTCCCTTGTATGGATTGAATTTTATCAGGGCGTGGTACTGTCCCCAAACCATTGAGCAATAAAGGTTGCAAACCAACCCACTAAAAAGGGAGGCGTGATGGTTGCTATACTGCAAAGAAAATGACAGCATGAACGTTCAGAAAGCTTACAGGAAGGCATTTCTCCTTCCCTGCCATTAACCTGTTTGTGATGTTATTTGTATTAATGGTTTTGAAGAAGACTTATAGATTTTAATATCGAGTAGTAAGCAAATTATTTTAGCAAGCCCTCATTACTATTTGTTTCAGGGTCCTGTGTACTTAAATATTCAAGGATTTCCACTGGAACGACATGAAGCCCGGTCCCTCAGCTTCACAGAAGAACTTGCTTATTGGACACTGCCTTTGGATGAAACTAACCTCGTTTGTGATGTCACTGTCACAAAAGGTGCAGTAAGAAATACAATTAACTATTGTAATGGTCCCCAGTGTCAGATAGATGAAATATCTTGGAGATAAAGAAGAGTTGGGCTACTGACATCATAAACGCCTGCTGATGGCCAGTGACAGAATAGAAAGGAGCAATGCATGTGATTCTCAGGGTAAAAACAACACTTCGGTGTATGTTCAGTAGTTAGTATTAATGGGTTTGTTTGCAAATGACTACAGGAATAATACTAGGACTTGGAGTATGGGAAGGACCTGGGATAGTTCAGCTTGGAGAAGACTGAGAGGGGATCTTATCTATACTTATAAATATCTAAATGGTGGGAGTCAAGTGGATAGGGCCAAGCTCTTTTCAGTGATGTGCAGTAACTGGACAAGTGGCAATGGGCAAAAGCAGAAACACAGGAAGTGCCATAAAAAAATATGGAAGAATTCCTTTACTTTCAGGATGACACAACACTGGGACAAGCTGCCCAGAGAGGTCATGGAGTCCCTCTGGAGATACTCAAAACCAGTCTGTGCAACCTGCTGAGTGGAACTGCTTTAGCAGGGGGATTGGATTAGGTGATCTCCAGAAATCTCTTCCAACCTCTATGATTATATGAAAAATAATTTATCTTTTTCCACATTTATTTATTTATTTATTTATTTACTTATTTATTAATTTTAGCAGTAGTTGAAATAAAAAAATAATCAGTCATTGGAAAGTGAGCATAATTTTAGCAATACACTGTGGTCTTTGTAAGGATATGCATGCTTCTCAAACCAGGAGAAGGATATTTAAAGTAGAACATAGCCACAAAATTGCAAGTCTGTCTACTTTTTATGTTCAGCACTGTAATGCTTCAGAAAATGATGCTTTGGCTTTTTCTCTGGGTCAGTTCAGTTTTAAAGCAAGTCTTACAGCTTGTAGTGTGCTGTGCTTAAAATGATTTTAATTCTTTCTCTCTGAATCAAGCCTGCTTTAGTTATCTATATTAATGTACCAAAGTGAGTTACATCATTGGTAATATTCATAAACTTCTTTAGAGTTTATCCTTAAGTGTCTAAACTTTGTAATGTATTATAAACAGATTGCTGGTGATCAGTATTGGAGTGCTGCTTTTTCTGCTTGTAGCCTGAGTTCCAAATACATTCACAAGCTTTCCTGACTGTTAAAGAGAAACCATGTAACTTTGTTTTGGTTTTGAGCTTTGTCTGAAGGCCAGTATGAAGTGCTCTTTGTCAAAATTTGCTTTCATCCCTTGTGTATATTAAATATATTAATTGAAAGAGAGAATGAGCTAGAGAAGGAGGGAGAAACAGAATTATTAACAAACAAAAAGAACATGGCACATTTTGCATATGCTGGCAGGCCTTATCTAGGCAAATGTGTCTTGGACCACTTGTTTAAAGAGTTCATAGTGTTGTGGCAAGAGCCTCCTTAAGAGGGATATGCAATGTCTGTTGCCTTCTCTTATTGTTACTTTCTTATTTCAGAAGAGGAAACTGACAATGTTCTTTATGTTACTACCTGCAATCCTGTTTCCTTGTACTTCATGAATGTCTCTAGTAAGAGTGGATACTTTGTGGATTTGTATGACATCTTCCCAAGAACAGTTGGGCATGTCTGGCAGCCTTTTGTGACTGTGGCACCACTGGGAAATCCACTCAAAGGTCAAGTTATTCTGCATGAAGAGGAGGTAAAAAAAATAAAAAAGAAACAAGGACCAACACGCAACAAAAAACTGCAGCTAAATGTTTAGTTATGAACAGAAGGCAGAATCACTGAGGTGTCTCCTCTATAGACAGAAATAGGCTGGATAAGTCTAGCTGCTTCTGAGTGCTCTATTTTTCATTATACTTGCAGCCTGAGACATGCCTCAGCTTTAGTTTTTATGTGGAGATTTTTCTCTTGCACTTTGTAGCTGATTTACAAGAACCTTTCATGTCCTTTTGCATTATTGAAACTGAGTTCTACTTACTTCTTTCTCTCGCTGATAGAGGAAGGTTGGCCATTATGAGGGAAGGGATGCTGAACTGAGTTCAGGAGTCTCAGTCAAGCAGCATGTATTTGAAAAGCATAGAGTAAGCTGTTTCATGCTGTGAATTTAAGTTCTTGCTCTCTTTTTACTTTTTGAGCAGTATATGAAGGAGACATTTTCTGAGTCACAAAGTGAAGTGCTCCTTATGTGTGCTTCATGCCACTGTTTTTGCTTTGTTTTGTGAATCCTGTTGCATTCTGCAACATCTAAAATACAGACTCTTGAAAGGCTATGTAAGCCTTGACATTTAGTGTATCAGCAATGAAAATTTAGAACCACCAGAGAATTCAGGGTTGGTCTGACTTAAATTCTTTTTTTCAGAGTCAATTAATGCATACTTTCCACAGATTTTTGACTTTCTAGTACTGTCAGTTGCTGAGCTGAACAATTCCAATGTAAAACCTTTTTGCCCAAGAGTAAGAAGAGACAAGAATTGATGAAATGTGGCTGATTAGTAATTGTATTTTATTGTTATTAATCATTACTCATGTTACCTACCAGTCACAGTGGTTTTGTATTTAATCTAGTCATTATCATTGATTAATTTTTCCTTTTCCTTTTGCTTTGAATTTTGTCTTCCCATTTTTCAGTAGGGGAGAGATGCCCATTTAGCAGAGCTTTTCCTACATGAAGTTTAAGGTTTAAGTAGTTTTCAGTCAATCCATAACTAGTATTAGAAGGACAAGAAGGAGATGGGGTTGTTGGAGCAGCTCCAGAGGAGGACCACGAAGATGATCAGAGGGCTGGAGCACCTCCACTATGAAGACAGGCTGAAAGACCTGGGGCTGTTCAGCCTGGAGAAGAGAAGGCTGTGAAGAGACCTTATAGTAGCCCTCCAGTACCTGAAGAGGGCCTACAGGAAAGCTGGGGAGGGGCTTTTTATATGGACACATAGCAACAGAATGAGGGAAAATGGTTTTGGAGTGGAAGATGTAGACTTGATATTCGGAAAAAATTCTTTGCTGTAAGGGTGGTGAGACACTGGAACAGGTTGCCCAGAGAGGCTGTGGATGCCCTCTGCCTGGAAGCATTCAAGGCCAGGCTGGATGGGGCTTTGAGCAACCTGGTGTGGAGGGGGGTGTCCCTGCCTATAGCAGGGGGTTGGACTAGATGGCCTAAAAGACCCCTTCCAACCCAAACCATTCTGTGATTCCAGTATCTCTGTGATAGCGTTGTTCCAGAAAAAAATTTCAAGACTTGATTTCCTTTTCTGGTCTCAAACACAGCAATTAAATTTAATACCTTACAAGAAGGCTAATTCTGCCTTTGGTAGAGCTGCATATGCCTTCTTTAGATTTGCCTTGGACACTTTTGAATGCCAAATGTAAAGATGTGATTCTGAAGATACCTGTTATTGAGATTGCTTGTACGGTTGTCTTGAGCAGTTATAGATGTAAGATTTGGGCTACTTTGAGATGGGCATAACAAGTTTGTACAATTCTAAACAATACTTGGCTTTTCTTTTTTGGCAAAGTCAATGCAGGAAACTGTAAAACAGATGGCAGTCTGTCTTGTGTCTAAGAATGTTTAGAATGTCTCACACTTTTTAATATAAAGCCCGGCAATATTCTTTGCTTTCTGAGTGTCTGAGATTCCCACCATGAAAAAAATTGCCAGGCTGTATTTGTTTTTAACCAAATCACAGGAGAATTCACTTTCAGCAGCAAGGTTTTAATCAGAGACCTGTCCATGAAGCTTTGGATTGTTAATTAAGTCTGTGACTGGTTTGCCTATCTTTATGGCATGTATTTTTCAACAGCAGTATGACTTAGCTCTGAAATCAAGGCTGCTCTGTAGTTGCTCATTGTCCCTTTCTAGCTGACTTCCACTAAGATGTAACCTCTTGTTTTTTTCCCTGACAATGCTTAAGTATTGTCAGTTTCCAGTCTTGCCTTTCTTAGCAAGTGCTAAATTGAACAAATCCTGTCTGAAAATAAACCCACTTATACTGCTGGAAAGTAATACTGAATTACAATGTAATTTGTAATCTGAGTGCTATGCATTAATTTAGGACTTGCTACACGGAATTAATATTAAGGTAGACCTTACTGAGTGTGAACGTATGTTCCAATAAACTACACATTTGGTTGCAAACAGTCATTGTGTACGTAGGACACCATTCAAAAATCATTGTAGACTCCCTAGGTAACTTAAGTAAGCATCTTACACAGGAAAAAAAAAGAAAGGAAAAAAGAAAAAAGAAAGATGAAAAATGCTTCTTTTGTGTATTGAATGTTTGTATCCATGGACTACATGAATAATTTATTTAGGATCGCTTTTCAAGTGAGGTACCAAAACACAACCATACGCAGCTGTTGTAGCCTTCACAGGCACTGCCATCTTTCCTTACATTAGGGCTTGTGATGAGATCTCTGGATTTGTAATTCCCTCTTAATCAAAAGATCTATTCTCAAATAGTTTCATTTTTCCACTGGGAGCTTCCGTTTTGTTCCTAACTCTTCCTGTGATGGAGCTATGGAAAAGTCCTGTACCTTCACGGTACACCTGTGAAATGAGGTGGACGTTACTGTACCTGGATAAAAGTGATCTGAAAGAAGATTCATCCTAGCTAAGCTAGAGCACAGATAATTGCCCTCTGGAGGTGCCTGTCTACTTAAAGAGTAGAGTCTTCCTTTGGGTGTACTAAGGTCTCCGGCAGCCTTAATCTCAAAATTTGCAGCATTCACATGTTAATACAAGTGGATCAGTGACACGTTTGTATTTGGGGCACAGCTCCAAGGATCGCCTACATGTGCTAAGGATGCCTCAAGCAGGTTTGCTAAAAAGACAAATAACATAAGTTGTACGCGTGATGCTTTAGAGACTGGTCTATGAACACTTACAAAAAGACAGAAATATTAACAGTGTTTGTAGGAATCAGAAGCTATACTTATAAAAATAAAAATAAAAAATCACTTGACAGCTGGTATTGCCTAATTAGTGGTTTTATGAAATATCAAAAGCTATAAAATTTTTCCAAGTTTCTTGTTTAATCAGGGTCTTTGAAAATGAATGTTTATAACTAAGTTTTAAAAAGAACCATTTAAATGGTTGATAACTGCTGGAAAGGATGAGATGATGATATTGTAGCTCTTAGAATAAGCTTGTAATTTATTTCGTAGATAACATCCATCTGGATTCAGTAGAGCCCTCCAGTGAAATAAAATGAAAAATAGCTATTACTCCTTGTCCCTTTGAATAAAATGTTTCTAGAGCTGAACTTCTTCAGGATTTAATTTTGTTTATAAATCAGACATTTATCTGCTTTTAAGGCATTTCTACATCTTCTTGGAAGAAAGGGTAGATTATTCTATTCTATGAAGTGGCCAATGGGCTCAATGCGCACAGCCTCTTTGGACTCTTTGTTTAATCTGAGCTGACGGAGTCTTCTGAAAGCTCAGATCATTTACTTGCAAAGTGGAAATTGCAACGTAGAGGGGAAACATGCATCTTTTCAAAGCCTCTGCCTCATCCTCCCCACAAGTATTATAGGGCCTACTCCTATGTCTTAAAGCCACAAGCGTGCCTATTTCCTGTGACTTTTTCTTAATGCATTCCTAATATATTTACCACTTGGAAGAATAGCAAGTGAAAAGCATTTTGAAAAGCTCTGGTATGATTTTATATTGGATGCATATGGGAAGAAAATACACATCGAGCATCGATTCACATATAAATTATCTGCATACTTCATTATTTTCTTGCAAATTGAAAGGCTGCAACCAGACAGATTAACCTACAGCCTGCCTCAGTGAGCACAATGAACTTTGTCCAGGCAGTGTCAGCCAGCTTCCTTTAACTCTGCTTTTATCTTTCTCTGTCAGGACATGGGGTAGGAAGGGAAGGAAGTGCTTTTCCTTGTCCCACGTGCTGCTGGGGCTTTGTCAGAGCTCCCAGATAGCATGTAGTGAGAGGGAGTATGTGACATAGGAGTTGACGTGGGGATCCACCTTGCTCACTACGTGGAAACATCCTTTAAAAGAAGATTGTTTTTAACATGTTGTGATCTAGACAGACACGTGGGGATCTTGGAATAGAATTACAGAAACATAGAATCATAGAATGGCCTGGGTTGAAAAGGACCACAATGATCATCTGGTTTCAACCCCCTGCTGTGTGCAGGGTCGCCAGCCAGCAGACCAGGCTGCCCAGAGCCACATCCAGCCTGGCCTTGAATGCCTCCAGGGATGGGGCATCCACAGCCTCCTTGGGCAACCTGTTCCAGTGCGTCACCACCCTCTGAGTGAAGGAAGGACTTGCAGGCTCCCAGCACTAGCATCTGAAACCTCTCGTCTATACATATTCTGTACATTCTATACATTCTATATACATTCTATGTATGCAATCTGTATACATTCTATACACATTCTGATGTGCATTGAGGAGAAGGGTCTACAGCAGCAGTATTGCCACATGTGCATCACTCCAGAGGTCGTGGAGTGGCACTAATAGAAAAGATGCTTGTGGACATGAGGCAAGGTGAGTGTGCACCGCCCAGAGCTGTGAATCACTCATCTGAAACTCACAGCAAAGCAGAGTGTTTGCAGGCTTGCATGAGCACTGAGGACAGAAAAGAATGAAGCAGTGAAAGTAAGCATGGGGAGAACACAAGGGTTAAACTGAATTGTTTATACTGTCTTACTCTGAATTTGAAATTTATTCCTTCCCTTAGCTCTGCTCTGTCTGCAAGACCATAAGAAACAGCTTCCCATACCAGCAAAGTGAAATCACAGCCCCGCTTGGTTTCAGGACTTTTAAGAGGAAAATGCTTGCTAAAATAAAAACAGCAGTAAGGAAAGGGAAACTTTGCAGTAACTAAAAATAAAGGCCCGGCACTTCATGGGATTGGTTATTTCATCTGTCCAAAGTTTGGAATTCCAGACACCGGGGTCGTGAGGTCGCCCAAAGGTTACTTTTCTCCCAGTCAAGAACAAACATAGCGGAATTGCACACCAGCCTCTTTTCCCAGCCCACTTGAGGGGTTGCCAAAGCTGCTTTTGGACGTGTTTGCAGTGACGCAAAAATCTATTCTTAAACACAGACAGAATATACATCAGTCACTTAGCACAGAAGGAAACCATTAACATCAAAAGGGGTGGAGTGGAAAGGTTTTTTATATTACCAGCTACTCTCATAAATTTAACGCTAAGTGGAAGAATGTAATTGATTCGCATGTGCTCTTTATCTCATGTGGAAGGCGAATGCGTTTCTTTGGTTCAGCAGCACTGCTGCAGAACCATATAAATAAAACATGGCAGAAAACCAAAATCCGAAGCAAATGCCCTATTTGTTTCCTGAACCACGTTTCTGTAATTTTGGTTTGTAATACATAAGCAAACTTCTTTTTTCAGACGTATTGAACTCCAGCTGAAATTCCCAAATGCTCCAAATAACATGGTAATATTTTACGTGCTTTACCATATTTAGCTTCGAATGACTGTCATCACTGAATGAAGTTAATTCTCCCAAATAATCCTAGTGAAAGTATGAAGCATACCCAAAAGGAACAGAAACACCGTGACTCAGATTGTTTGTACTTGTTTTATTTAGGACAATTTTGTGGGAATTTATGTTTTACTCCCTTAACGTCTATCGTGCGTTATTGCAGATGTTGTACGTGGACAGTTTACTTTTAGTAAGCCCTTGCAGAACTTAATGTCCTTGCAGAACCTAATGCTTCCTTAAATGGAAACAAAAAATTAAAGCCAAGGCTTCATTAACGTGTTCTTTTGTACCTTTTAAATTTCATTTGATGCAGGTAAGGCTACCTCTGAATGATTGTTCCCTTGAACCGTTAGTTAAATAAGTTAGGAGCGGCTACAGTACTTTGTAAAAAGGCATGTTTAAAATGACCCTGCAAAAAAGCTAATCCTCCAAGCTGTGTATTTTCTGTGTCAGGTGCATTCATCCGTATCGTGCACTCCAGACTTGGCTGCAGCACCTCAGACACGTTAGGTCCATGTGGCACGTGGATCACAGCAATGGAGACAGCTGTGGCACTGTGCAGCAGGCAGGGAAAGCTTCATCCATACTGCACTCCCTGCCCCGTGTGTGACCTGGAGGTGGCAAGGGAAGTATTGGTCCCCCTCCCCCATCATTTGACATCGATGAGGCATTGAGTAACAGTCTGAGAAATCTGAAGTTGTTCAAAAGTTAGCATACCGTATCTTCACATGTTTTATGTGGAGGATGCTTGCAAGACTGTTCAGAGTTCCTGTCTTGGTATAAATCCTCTAGAGCCATCCTGCTGTCCTCTGGCAGTATCTTCCTCCTTACACTAAACTCAGTGAGCACCCAGGTCACAGGATTTTCACACACTGGGGTTTTTAATAGGCTAAAAGGAATAGGAAGCTTGAAGTGTGACAGAAAATACTAAGTCATTTGTAAGTTGTAAGTTAGGCAATAGGTACTTCAGAGTAACGCTAAGGAAATATAAAAACTGAAAGCAAATATTTTAGTGGCTTGACAGAGCAAAACTGGTATGTCTTGCAAGTGTAGCTGGCTACAGCTTAGACATGCTAGTCTAGTTTCTGGAGCTTATGCAGGAATGGATGTGAGCTGTATAAGGAAAACACCATGGAAAAGCTGAAATACTCATTCAAGCCTTTTTACAGGCACTTAGCTTGCACAATTACATTTCTCCTTGAGCGTTGAAATGGACCAAAAATGTTCCGCCTGCATTTTCCAATGGAGCCTAGGTAATCTTTTCAAAAAGCTGCTTGAGTTTCAAGAGTGCTTCAAACAGATTTATTGTAGATTCTTAAATGGGTTTGAGATGTACACAGATCTGCTTTTCTTTTACAGAGCAATGTCGTGTTGTTGTTGGATACAAACAGTGGTGCCATTCGTCGGCTTTTGCTCTTGCCAGATGCTCAAGACTCTCCCAGGAGAACACCCTGGTGGAGCAGCAAGGAAGAGACGGTGAGAAATAGCACTTGCCTCTGTTATCATACAATCATGGAATCATAGAATGGCCAGGGTTGGAAGGGACCTCAAGGATTATCAAGTTCCAATCCCCCTGCCACCAACCTCCACATTTGATTCTAGACCAGGCTGACCAGATCCCCATCCAACCTGGCCTTGAACACCTCCAAGGATGGGGCATCCACAACCTCTCTGGGCAGCCTGTTCCAGCACCTCACCACTCTCATAGTAAAGAACATAATGTGCTCTTTTGGTTACAAATCATAGCTAAATATTGCAAAAAAAGCCCCAGAATTCTCTCTCTTACTGTTTGGGGGACCCGAGCACTGAATTCTTTACTCTCAAAGTGATTGAGAAAATTACAAAATTGTTTACAGCAAAGACATAAATGTCGTATTGTCAGAGGATGTCTGTATTTAATATCTTCCTCTTTGGAGCTAGAACTGGAAATAACAGAACGTTTTGTTACAGGAGATTATGTCCAAAGTAATGAACAAAATTATGATGGAGTTGTATGATTTGGGACAAGACAGTCTAGATAGTATTTTGGGAAGTAATTAATGCAGTGAGTCTCAATGCAGGAAAAAAAAAAAGTTGTACGCTTTGAGGGGGGTCAGGGAAACTCACTGGAAATAATCTAACAAACCCTAATTGCTGTGCAACATATTTTTGTACAGAGCAGCTACAAAATGTGCCGAGAGTTTTCACACAAAAACTGGCTGGTATTCTACAAGGAAAAAGGGTGAGATTTAAATCGTATGCTTGTATTTTATCGATTTATAATGGTTCACCTCGCATACATGCCTGTTTAATTATTCTTTTTGTGGCTTCTGATTTGACAGAAACAGTCTCATTGTACTCGATGTATTAGAGGGCCAAACTCACACTATCTCACTGCCGATCAATCTGGAATCTGTCTTCCTGGTGGCTGAAGACCGATGGCTCTTGGTGGAAAGTGAAACAAATCAGTCAGTTAAAACTAATTTTCTTAATGGCATTATTTCTCATTTGTCCCTGGTTGATGTTCACTCCTGGTCTTGGAATAGTTTTTTAACCCTGTAGGATGACTAGATTTAAACAGCTGGTGTTTAAAGTGCAGACCTGTTCTGGTGAAAGAGCAAAAAATTAACAGTGTGCCTAGATTCACACCTCTGAAAATCTCGACTAGATTTAACTGTATGCATGTTTTATTGAGGTGCTGTTGATTTTTGGCAATTAGAATGTTGGTGAACCTAGATTTGGAAAGACAGCCTCATAGTCCAGGGTTACACCTACTTGCTTTACTTCCTAGTCACATGAAAGAAATATTAGTCTTCTTTCTTATTTTTATATGAATGGTATGAATGTGCGGCAGGTAGAAGTGGGTAAATAGTCATCAGCAGACAAATGTGCCTCTGGATGGCTTACTCTTTCCTATCTTACAGATGTTTGGTAAATCACCTAGTTTTACAAAAAGGTGTTGATAGCCTTGTTTATATAAATAGAAATGTAGAAAGTTTTCAGAAAATTGAGGTCCTTGTTTAGAGTTACAAGCTTAATCCGGAATTATTAGAAATATGTGTCCTTTACAGGAAATTTCTTTTAACGAAGCGTGTCCATATGGAGGCAGAAGACAGTGAGGCTTGCCAGCTGTATGCATTGAATGAAGAGCCAGCTGACATGGGATTTGGCTTAACAACGGGTATTGAATGCAAGCTTGGCTTGTTCTTTTTTTTTCTTTTTTTTTAAATCATTTCTGTGTTTGCAGCTGCACAAACAAAGCTCTTTTGCTATAAAGGTCCAGGTAGCCTTCCTCTGATTCTCTTTTCGTCCTTCCCTGGTCACGTGTGGTTAACAACTTTTCACAAAGCATGGCAAATTCCATGCTCTAACTTCAGGTTGTTTCAGGAAAGCATTTGAGACCTTCAGTCATGGACTTTCAGGAAATGTAGAAGCATAGAGAAAGGAAAAGGAAAAAAGATTACTGGGCAGTCAGTAGCACATAGAAGGGATCACATCGGTTGGCAAATGCAGTCTGTACACTCTTGCAAATCTATTATACATGCTCAGTTGAGCTAGAATACATTCCCTAATGCTTTTAAAAATAAAAAGGTCTGAAAGGAAGTCACAATAAAGATCTGCAGAAAGTGTGCAGGAGACCAATGGGACCATCATACCTGTGTTAAGAGCTAGGGGAAATTTGTGCTTCAGAAGTCCCAGATGGTGCTGGGAAGCAAAGCATATCTTCTGCTACAGAACAAGGCAGAAATCTCCAGTGGCTATCAATTTGCCTGGTAAGGTCAGCTTGTCTTCAGATCTGATGATCATGGTCAACCCTGAACATTTGATCAGGTTTAGTAACGCTAGAAGTCTGTGTTCATCCCACCTAACAGTTAATGGGTTTTGACCTCTCTGCAGTGTCCAAGAGAGACAGAGGGAAAAAGAAAGCACTATATTTATATTCATTAAAGAAAAAGCAAAAGTATTCCTGATCCTTGTGGCTAGCCTAAGTATGAAAAATGAGATAAACATAGTGTAAACTTCATAGAGGTAAATATTACTGACAAACAACAAATAAGGCTTATTTTACACAAACAGCAAAAAAATTTGATACTAAGTACTCTTTTCATAGCTGAAATATCTAGGATCCTTTGTATCTTTTGTGCAGTTTTTCAAGTTATCAAGCTCCATCAGAGCACCGTTTCCTTCCCCTTACTACCATATTTAGAAACCATTATAAAGTATCATTCCTTAAATGGGTAGAAACCCTATTAAAATTTCCAGTCTCAAAGTATTTGTGGGCAGTGTACTTGTGTATGCTTTTTATGCTGTAATTATCCTTTGTTATCTTGGTTGTTGTTTGTTTTTTTTTTGCCCCAGTATCATAGGTTATCACATCCCCTTTCCTCTTTTTTTTCCTAATTATCCAGCAAACCCAGAATATAGCATCCTCAGCCTACTGTCATTCTTTGAGGCAGAACCTGTAGCAGAAAAACTAAGAAAAGGTAGACCAGTGGGGGTTTTCCACTGACTCGAGCTGGTAGTCCATTCATCCTTTGAGGAAGGAAAGATTTCCTCCTGCTGACAGGTGAACTAGATAGTCTGTCAGTTGAAATAGAAACAGAGTACACTGCTGAACTGAAGGTAGGGGGTGCTGACTGTGTTGGTATTTTGAGGCAAGGTGAATTGCAGATACAGTTACACAGAATAAAACTTAGTTTTCCTTAAGTTAAAGAAAACTAGACCATTATGTACCAGAAGTGTGCTGCAAATAGCAGTGTTTAATTTACAAAGACAGAAAGACAGCCACCAAGCAGTTTCACACTGACACCTGTACAAACCTACATTTTGCCTTTTTGTGTGTGTGCGTTAAACAAATCTTAAATGAGATCACATGTTGCTACATTCTGTAGGCTTCCCGCCTCATTTGCACAGCAGAGGGCAAAATTTAGTGGTATAAGCAAATATTTCCTAGCTGGTATTTCCTGATTTTAAGTGCCCTACTCTACAAAACTACTATTATTTCCTGCTTTCTTCTTTATCTGTTTTATAGTATAGCATAATCAAATCTTCTGTTTGTTCTTAAGTCTATGCACATAGTAATGGCAGTGATTGGTGCTCAGCACTCATACAGTTAATGTTGTTTCCTATTACACATCTGGATTAAACAGCTTTCATTTTGTTTAATTTCCCTGTTTAGCATCAGAACTGTGTGTACCGCATGCTGTTGCAAGTGCCCAGCTATCGTCAGAAAACCTCAGTGCAGCTGTGGGACTAAAGATCAGCTCCCCCAACAGGATTTTCTCAGATCAACATAATTATGCTACTGTTGTTATTGGTTTCCCAGACCTCATGGTAAATACCCAGCATTATTATACCGTGAAGTAATATGATCCCGTTTGTTCTGTGACCAATTAAGTAGCTGTTTACAAAATGATATAGAAAAAGAAGGGGATGACAGTAAGTGGTGCGTTCGTGTAGAGGACATCTTTTACTAGGACAGCCTAATCTACAAGGTTTCCAGTGGCATTTGAAACAATAACCAACTGGGCAAGATAATGTGTTGCACAGAGAAAATTCACTGAGGATGAATTCTAGATATTGCTGGCTAGAGACCACAGAATCATAGAATCATAGAACGGCCTGGGTTGTAAAGGACCACAACGATCATCTAGTTTCAACTCCCAACCCTGTGCAGGGTTGCCAATCACTAGACCAGGCTGCCCAGAGCCACATATATTTTACAAATCTTGTGTTTTGATAGTTTTTAAATTAAATATAATGACTGGAAAAAAGTATATCAGTACCATTTTGAACTCTGGACTTTTTGCTCAGTGTGCAGCAGCTAACAAACCTCTAGATTTAGGAAAAAGATTAAGAAAATGATAATTAAATTATGCTTCCCTTCACTGTTTAATGATGCGATCAAGTATAAATCATGTATGCAATTCTGTCCACTCGGTATCCAAAAATCCTGTGACACAAACAGAAAAGGATTAGTGAAGAAAGTGAAACTTAGCAGTGTAATGACTAATGCGGCTGCGAAGATTGGAGGTAAACATGGGAAACATAAAAGTGGTACACTTAATTCTTTATTTGTATTTGCTGTCTGTTGATACACAGAGGAGGTACTGTTTGTGTAATAAATCTTTTGTAATATTTGCTTCATAAATTGGGGCCAAAAAAAAATTTAGCCGTAATCAGGCATGAATTTTGTGAAAAGACAAATGGTGGAAGAAAATATTTTGAAAACCAGTATGACTCAAAAATATGTCTTTGTCAGTAAAATATTCTCTATGACTTTCCAATTTGCTTTTGAATTTTACCTGGTTTGGATTTATGCTATTGCCACTGATTAGCTTTTCATAATATAAGAAGTGTAAGCATTATGTGTAGTATATTCGTTATAAATATATTCCTGTAGTCATTTTAAGTAGATAGGAGTTAACTACGAAGCACGTGAAATAGCACAGAAGGGGAAGTGCCCAGGATGCTATACAATGCTGCACCAACACAGGTGATGAAACACTTTGTTCTCCTTGACATTAACTGGAGCCCTGTATTTCATTGTACATGTCCACGTGAACGTGAATGCAAGGATGGTGAAACACTTTAGATTCAGATCTATAGCTTCAGGTGTTAGTGCTGTAGGTGTTTATATATGAGCAAGGTATCTAAGCTCCTGTTTATAATAGTAATGATCAGCTGGCAAGTGTAGAGACCTTCAAGATGGGATGATCTGCTCTCTAGGCTCAGTAGTAGTAACTATTTTTCATTAGAATCTTCTCTCTTGCAGTCTCCCAGTGAAGTGTACAGTTGGAAAAGAAACTCTTCTCTGAGTCGCAAACACGCTTCCCCTTCTGATTCATTTTATTATGGAGCCCGGAGGAAAAGAGGAGCTGCAAAACAAACCAATTGTGTAACTTTATTGGCTTCTAATCAAATAGCCAGAATTTTAGCACCTGGAGATGTGCCTTTGAAAGACATTTACCCAAAAGGTAAGAGGTTCATATACTTGTACTGCAACAACTGTATATGCTTGGTTTTGTTTTGTAAACTGCATAGCTTGTGAATTTTTACAAAATGTTTTTAAAGAATCGGAAAGCAAACATTTGAGGAGAAATGAGAGTAGTTACACTCATTTTGCCAATTTTAAAATCAATTTGGATCTTAGTAACATGCTTAATTGTACTTCTGAGGAATTAAACATGCTGCCTACATGAATATTCCAGTAGATAGCATCTCACTTTGCCTGGCACTGGGGACCAGCTAGAGGAATGTGATTGTTCCAGTTCAGCAGTCAGTCTTCACCAGTATTTCCAGCCTCTGCTCAGTACCCAACAGATGCACCATTATAAGACATGCCTTATTTGTCAAACCAGTTGCCCATACATCTCGGTTTGAAAACAAGACATGGCTCTGTTTCCAGCAGGAACAGCAGATGAGGTTGTTTTGAGAATGTATGTAGCTCTAGGACTTCTGTGTCTTTGCTTTCATACTCGAGATCTCAACATTTGTCATTGTTTTATTAGGAATACTGCAGGGTACATTTTGGCCTCACTTTTTAAATCTGTGTTTATGGACCTGTTGTGCTCAAATTTGTCTGGTCCCTTTTTGAACTCGTGTGTCTCTACAGAAAGTTCACAAGTTCACTACTCTCTTTCATGAACCAATCTCTTACAAGGTTTATCAAATGCCTCTTGTTCTAGCATAGAGGGTTGGGTGAATAACAGTTCTTCATTCATCTTGACCATCACCTACATGGCTTGGTAAACTACAGTCACATCTGCCTTCTCTCCAGACTGGAGAGACCTAGGCTTCTTACTTCTCTTGTCCAAGATGGTGGACGTTTACATACAGCAAAACCATCCTCCTCTTACATGCTAATAAAAACAGGCATAGGCAAATTTCAGACATTGAGACTCTTCTTGCTGTCATGCCACGTTTTCTGTTATTGCATCTTTAGCTTTTTCAGCCAATAACTGAAAACGTGCCACTTAGTGATAAGCAGAATTTGTGAGTTTTCCACCTCACCAAGGAAAAAGGACTGTCTAAAGAGAAAGCCCAAAAGTGCTGTATGTGATAGAAGGGCAGGTGAAGCACAGTGAGGCATGTTTCAGCGGTGTCAACAGTGAAAGTGGGTCACCTCTGCTGGTATCGATTTTTGTGAGCACAGCAGGTAGAAGTGCACAGCTGATGGCAGTGACTATGTTGAAAAATAATGTTTTGTAGCTGAGAATCTACTCTATCAAACATAGTTACTGTGCTCATTGTACCCGTTGTAGTTTCCATGAAATAAATAGGAGACATTACTTTCAAAATAATGTATATATTAAACTAACGTTAAGAAATGTTAACATACTACAGAAAGTTTGCCTCATACACAGTTCCATGTCAGATGCCTTTCTGTCAGACTGCCCCTCTGCTGCCATCTGTTGCACAGCAACAAAATGTAATGGAATAATGATGTGAAGGTTCAACTCCTACTGCCACACTACCATACTTCATGAAGACTGGGTACAAATGACCTGAGCAAATTCTCTGTCTGAGAATTGGCTTTTCTGTGACTGAACAATTTCATTTATTCTAGCTGAAAAGACATTAACTTTTTATCCCTCAACTTTAGTGCTCATGAATAGTGACAGCTTTAAATGTATAGAAATGTTATGAGGTATATTTTGTAAAGAACTGTTTCGCCATTTAAGTTCAAAATTCAAGGCTTTCTTGAAAATCGTTACCATTGATTTTTCTTTTCTAAGTCATGCTTGAATTTATGTAATAGCTGAACTGATGGTAAGTGAATCATTTAATATGACCTTACTGATACGATTAAACTAGACTCTAGGTTTTCTATTCCATTAACATTTTTCAGGGCTTTAGACATTTCCTACTTAAGAGTTAATGGGCTGTTTTTCCAGTGGAAAGGGAGCTACGAGTGGAGTCCTTCAAAGACCTGTACTAGTACAATACTGACAATGCCAAAAAAAAGGCAGATGACATCTAGTTTTAATATGATGTACATGGATGAAGAAAAGAAGTCTAAATTCTAAATCTAATATGATGGGCTAATCATTACATCTGAAATGATGATGAGCCGATTGTTGCATCTCAAGAGCATGATTTTGGAATTATGAGATATGGTCTCATTAAAATAGTTCAAATCTCAGCAAGCACATCAAATTCTAAGAATTACCAGGGGACAAACAAAGGAAAAACGAATCTTTGTGCTGTTGTGTAAATCTATACATCCTAGGGATGGTGCAGAAGAAGCCAACAAAAAAGCAATATTGCTTCAGCCAGATCTCCTTAACCAGGAGACAAGAGCAATAAAGGAAATTTGGTGGAGATCTAAAGAGTGTGTATGGCATGATGGCATGGAGATGTGGAAAATGCAATAATTTTATGCCTGGTACCAGAATTAGGGGCAGCCAGCAATGGCAAAAGGAGCTTCATCAGGGCAAACAAGAAGAGGTGGTTCTTCCCACAGTGGAGAAACAACCTGTAAAACTGTGTGCCAAAGGATGTTGTACATGGTGAAACATGGATCTAAGGGAAAAGTGAATAAACCCATGGGATGTTAGTAAATACATAGACATAAAAACACCATCAAAAGGCACCATGTCCAGCTCAAGAAGCCTCTGGATTGGAACTTGTTTGAATATTGAGAAAAATGCTGTATACTCTTGCCACTAGTTCTTAGATTTTTCAGTTATCTAACTAACTTGGAGTCAGGACACTAATTGAAAGACCTAGTGTTGTCATTGCTGAAGCATGTATCCAAAATCTGGCCACTGAAAAAGCGGTTACAGAGAAAAGAGACACACATACATGTACTCATTTGGTAGTTGAGATTGTTAGGTCTGACTCCTTACTGTGCAAATTTGATGTCCAGCATTTGCAGAACCCTCTGTTGGGCTACATTTCTCTTCTGGAGTTTGGCTCTCACTGGCTTGATATAGTATTTAATTGAGTGTAAACTTAATGGCTGCCAATAACTGCTAACATATAGTTTGGGACCTCTGGGTATTCCGTGTTGCTTATTCTTGATTGTTCAGCACAATTTATGGACAGCCTTTGGACATTTGGTGATTCTCCTGTCATGGGTAGCAATATAGTGAAACAAAGGCATCCTATCATGCAGAATTGAGCGACGTGGCACTCCCTTGAAGTTCTTGCACTGTCCTCTAACTACTTGTTTTGTATTCTTGCTTCTGTTTGCTTATCTATCAGACTTTCTTTCTCATCTTCTTGGACAACCAGTCAGTTCTGGCACATAGCTTTCCATTTCTATTAATAATTCAAAGTACTCAGCCAAAGTCTGCTGTACTCCAATGCGTATTACCAAAACTCTTCTAGGAACAACAAGGAAAGAAATCATTTCCTTTGTTTTATCAAAACATTAAACTAGAGTAATAGTTCTGTTTGAAAAATAACAAGAATTAATTTCCTCAAAGACTGCCAAATAGATGTATGGCCACAAAATGTAAACTCAGACAAGAGTTCATGGCAGAAACCCACAAATAAGAATTAATGTTTATTCTAAAAACAAAGCTATAGAAATGAGGGCTGCTTGAGAGTAAATATTTACTTGGATTCTCAGCACTTTCCATATATGAATATAAAATAACAATCTGTTTCTAAGTGCATATCTCTATTAGTGTGACTGGAATGACATAATACAACACAGAGTTACAGGAATAACCCCAACACGTCATCTGGCCCACCTGTCTGTACAGGGACAGGATGTCACATGTTTAGACTCTTCTTGACTGTTGTTTTTCAAACATTTATCTTAAAAAACTTAAAGTGCTTCTAAGGCTTTCCTGACTAGTCTGTTGCAATGCTTCACTTTCTTTGTATAATAAAAGGTTTTCCTAGTATCCATCTTGTTTTGTTGTAAATTAATTTAAAAACACTGTGTTGCCTCCACTCGATCAGAGTTATACTTCCCTCTTGGTAAGAATTTTTAAGATATTATGGTAAATGTGTTTTATTTCCTGTAGCCTTCCCTTTTTGGACAAAAGAAAAAAAAAAAAAAGGAAATAATTAAAAAAAAAAGAAATAAAATTGATATCTTACATTTGTCCTTATAGCCCACCTGTTCAAACCTCTTTGTCAGATCCTCTTACCCAGGACTTGTGTGTCTACCTGTTCTTCTGTTTGATGTCTTGAGCTGGGAATAACTATTTTTCTTCCTCAGGCTTCAGCAGAAGGAGAACAAACTATATTTGTTTAGATCTGATGTTCATATTAATATAAAACCTGCATTTTGTTTTCCTGCTCTGACAGCAGCATAGCATCTGTTTACTTTGTATGTTCATTGCAAGATTGTTGACTGCAGTTCTAAGGCCCAGAAAGTTATTTCTGTGTTGCACTTAAACATTTGTTTACCTTTCCTTCAGCTTCCTACTTTGTAGTCCCTTTTCTTTTTGTAATTTAATCTGATTGATTTTTCTTTCAAATATATCAACCACTCTTTAATTACAATTCTACTTCTTTCAGTTCAGTACTTCTACATCTGTCTACATGTTCCAGATCTTTTATTGGAATTTTTCAAGAGTGTCTTACTCTCCTTCAGTATCCAAAGAGAGAGCACATTTTTAAGCATTAGCAAGATCTAGGCAAAACAGAAAATGCTCGATGGCCTACAAACATGTATTTTACCAGATTTTTTTGTCACTTCTAGTTGTTTTATATTTACATTCTTAAAGAACAATTAGTAAATACAGCCAATAAACTACTGTAAATGTGCATACTGTAGATATGTAGGTACTGACATTTGGGGTGAGGGGACAGAATCATAGAATGGCCTGAGTTGAAAAGGACCACAATGATCATCTCATTTCAACCCCCCTGCTATGTGCAGGGTCTCCAACCACCAGACCAGGCTGCCCAGAGCCACATCCAGCCTGGCCTTGAATGCCTCCAGGGATGGGGCATCCACAACCTCCTTGGGCAACCTGTGCCAGTGCCTCACCACCCTCTGTGTGAAAAACTTCCTCCTAATATCTAACCTAAACCTCCCTGTCTCAGTTTAAAACCATTCCCCGTTGTCCTGTTCCTGTACTGTAGATATGCACTTTGTGCACCTGTGGGTTGTTCTTTACTTACTTGAATGTTGGGTCCCTTTGTATTACTAGTCTTCCTGGTCATTCTTTGTGCCATATTCGTGCACCAACACTTCTGCAAGTAATGTCAGTCTCTCCATTTCAAGGAGACTTTCAAGAAATGTTGTTCAATTTAAGGCAACAACGTCTGCTTTAATGTAGCTGAATTAGAAGTACAGTATTTTGAAACATTCTTCAGTATGCTTTTTGAATCAGTTGTACAATTGACGTTATCTTCAGTAACAGATAAATACAGCAAGTTAGGGATTGCAGTAATGCCTGATGACTGCTTTTGTGAGTAGGGCTATATTTATGTGTAATTTTGACATTTACTGAGCAAACACATTGTTCTTATATAATTGTGCCTATCTATCTGCTCACAATCATAATAGTAAAACATTTCAGTTTTTGCAAATTATAGTCCTGTATTGAATGTAAAGGTTCATCATTTTATGACAGGTATTGCATGATGAAATGTTTCAATTTAATCTCCTAAATGCAAATGCAATAACCAGTTAATCATGCAGCAGGAAAATAAGATTTGTTTGTTTTTAGATGTTGCTCCTCCACAAGCTGCTGGATACTTGGAAGTAACAGATCTGAACTCGAAGAAAATCAAATACATTGCTATTCCTAGGTAAGATGTTTTATTGATTAGAGCAGCCTCTGCCTCACAGGAAGAGCAAACAGAATTTAATGTGTGTTATTAGTTCCAGACAAGCAAATATTTCTTTTGGTGTGGAAAGTGAAAGTAAATGATAGTCTGTATGACATTCTTCCTTCTTCTGGCATAGTTAGCTTGGTCAAATGCTAACCTAACTCTTCTTCAGTTGAATTAGTAAATACCAATTTCAGTCTTAGAGGTATACGTGTTACAGCTTCTTTGCTCTTCTAAATTATGAACTGTAGTATTAATTAATAAGTTGCAAATCATTGTACAAGTCATTAATAGCACTAAAAAAGTGGAAAGAATCTTTCCTATTTTCCTATTTTAACTACATTTTCCTTCATACTATGTAGCTGTTAGATCCCCGTTTCAGCAGTAAATTTTCATCTGCAGCTTGAGTGCTTGTTTATAACAGTACTAAGATTCTGTACACATAAAGCTGTGCCTTCTTTAAATGAGTGTTTAAATGAGTCGCCTCCTGCTCGTGTACTGGGGATCTTACTTAAAGTTGACGTGGAGAAACCTTCCTCAGTGCTCAGATCATGTTTTCTCTTATAGTTTTGTGTTTTTCTATAGCACATTTTTAATTTTTTTCATATTCTTTATGGTAGTTTTTGTAAAGACCGATCTTCAGGTAATAGGATAAAGCAGTGGACTGGGCTTTCATGAATAGATGTTGTTTGGTCATAGCTAGTTTCAGTAGCTGAAATCGTTCAGATAAAATAGTAAATCTGTGGGGCTTGATTATGGTCTCTCATGGAATGAGAATGTAATTTCATTTAATTGCCACTTTATGTGCAGAATTGTTTGTCTTCTTTCTGATTGCAACTTTGAGATCAATCACACCCACTCTTGTTTTTCAGCCCACGTTCTCTCTCTCCGTATACATCTTGGCTCTCTATGATCTCAGATGCTGATGCCCTTTTGGCACCACTGGGCAAAGTAGGCTTGGTTACTGTGGACATGGGAGGTGGTGTGAGGCTCTGGGAGACTGGGCTCGAAAGCCTGCAGCGTTCTCTGCAGGACTGGAGGAACATGATTGGACAAGAGGATGGCCGGCCCGTGCAGGTGGGAATTCCCAATCTGAAGTGAAAAACATTTAGTCAATGGATGCAAATGATTTTTTTTTTCAGGTGGGAGAAGGGTCGGGGGAGAGATGTATTGAAAAACATTAAGATGTAGAAACATGCCTGCAGGAAAAATTGAGTATATGTCTTCCCTGAAAAACAGTCATACACAATAGCTTAATTACCCATCTGATTTGTGACTCCTGTAATTACGGTTACTGACATTTCACTTTGTCTTTCAGTGGTGGGGTTAGGGTTGTTGCCAAATTTCAGTACATTAACATGTAAATTAATTCTGTATCTCATGCTGATTTTTAACTGCAACTTTCAAAATATGAAATAGTGAAATCAGTGTTTAAGGGAAGCATATGGAATCATAGAATCATAGAATGACTTGGTTTGGAAAGATCTCAAGGATCATCGAGCTCCAACCCCCCTTAATGTACTGACTAGTTTGTAGGGTTACCAGGGCAACACAAATGGAAAATTCAGAACTTTTCAATTGCATCTTTGATTTTTGTTAGTATCATTCTTACTTTGGGAACTAGAGTGTGCTTTAGGAAGGACTAGGAAGATTCTGTGTCTGTCTACAGCTGCAATTATTTCTTCTTCATGAGTTTCTGTAATCACTTTCCACAGTATGTTAAAATGGGAAAACAGAATGAATCATTTCTATATTAGATCTCTCTATATTATTGTTCACAAAGAGTGCAGATATTCCAAGTGTGAATGAGATTTATTAGGCAGAAAACAGCTCTCCTATCGCTTTCCTTTCCCACACCAAGTTCCCTTTCCACAGGACAATTGTATAAACTCGTGCAAGAACTGACATGTTCTTGTTACTGGATCGGACCAAATGTCTTTGGTAAAAGTCATGAGAGAGGAAAACTGTTCCCCAGTTACAGGAAAACTGTGTGGTTTCATTTTGCTGTATCAGTGTGTTTTTTGTTGCCTATGTAGTAGCACTATCGCCATCTTATGGTCAGATATCATCAACTTATAGCAGTCCAACTTAACCTACTGATAAAGTTGTCCGGTGGGAATGAAAGGAGCCAGAAGGAGCAGTTATTTTAATTGTCTTAAAGTTTTTTTTTCCCTTCTTTTCTTTAAATCTTTTTTAGTGATCTTATTTGATAGTATTATTGTAGTGTCCATCATAGTTGACCAAATATTAGAAAATACTGTCTTGGAAAGTTAAGCATCAGTCGTTTAACTACTAATGCCAAGTAGCCACTTTACAGAAAGATTCAGAGGTTTTCCTACAGTCATAAAGCAGTTTTCCAGATCTGTACTAGAATTCCTCTCTCCTGACAATCTACTTCTCTAAATTGTAGACACACTATGGGGTTAGCTCTTAGCATATCTGTTTTCTTCCTCTGTTAACACAGAATATTCAGCTAAAACTGGTGGTTTGTCAGAATTCAAAATGGCATGCTGTTTGAGTTGGACTTAAGGGCTGAAACAAAGCATCCCATATGCTCTTTGAACCTGCATGTTTATCACTAACTTCTGTTTCTCAACTACACATGCTTTGCTTTAAGTGGAAAGATCGTGAGACCTTCTTTACCAAGCCATTACAGAGTAATAATCAGGAGAAATCTTACCTTTTATTTTATGTACATGTCAGATAAGATAGTAGATACATAGATGTTGTGAGAACTCTATACTCTATTATTTGGGATGAAGGCCTTCCCCTTTCCCACTTACCTCCATTTTTTCAATGGATATAGACATAAAAGCAGTGCTTCCTTAAAGCATTCATTTCTGGAAATGAATGAATGCTATTAGCTTGAAAATACATTCATGTAGATTCCTTCCATAAGATGAGCTTAGCAAGAACTCAAGTGTTTCCTGTTCAAGAGATAACTGCTTTGCTAAGAAGACTGCAACTTAATATTACCCTGTATTCATGTTTACAAAAATATCTTTCAGCCACATGTTGATCTGCTTATTTAAGAGTATCAGTCACATTTTCCTATATAATGTTTCATACTCAGATACATATTAAGTATCTTTAAGTCTAAGGAGGCATCTTCAATTCCTTAACAAAATCCATCATTCCCAATCTTGTAGCAGAAGCTTGCTTAAGAAAATTGTCAGTGTTCCACTTATTGCTAGAATTCATCCCCCCTGCCAATTTACTATTCTCTGAAAGCTGCTATCGATGCATCTTTGCCAAGCTTAATAGCCCAACATCCACACTTTCACAGTGCTGTTCTTTCACCAACACATGAGACCTATCTTGATGATTGGGAACCATGGTTCTGGAAAATCACACAAAATCTCTGCAAAGATTTCCCAGCCTTTGAAAAAAAGAAGGAATTCCGGTACTTTCAATATAAGTAGAGATTCAAAGGAATGGAAAGAAATCTTCAAGCAGATTTCAGTTTGAACTATTGCTACTATCCATCTTCTAGGGTTGGTTTTTGGCTTTCAGAAGCACATTAGATCTCAGAAACAGCCTGTATGTACATAAGCAGTGAAACAGAGGAAAATAAACAGCTGTTCCAGGGAAATTCAGTAATTAGACTCCAATGATTTAATGTCATGGCAATCAACATTTGTTTTGTATTGTTGATACACTCAGCAGAGTTCAAGCTGCTGAAGTCTTGAGGCAACAAAAATAGTTTTTGAAAATAGGGCTTATGTGTATATTAATTTTCACTTGTATGGTCAGGTCAGAAATTGTCTTCATTTATTGAAGTTTTAAACACAGAACATAAGTGCAGTACTCAGAAATGATTAAATTGGAGTGCCTAGCAGACAATTCTAAATAAAACACTGGGTTCTCTGAAGTTACAAACTCAACTTGAAATCCATTAATTGTTGAGCTTTTTCACTTTTGTAAAAGATGAGAAACATTGACTAAGTTCTGATATACCTTGTCTGTGTTTTTTTAGTAAACTTGGTTTACTGTTGTGTCTTCTTTAGGTAGAGTACAATGTTTACATAAAGGTAATTGAAGGATGCATCATTTTGAGATATTGAAAAGCATTGTGCTCCTTAGGGACCTGAAATCTCTACAACTAAATCTTTATTCATTTATATGTGACTACTAGCAAAACCATGGTACTATATGTGTATGAACCTCGAAGCACAATCACAGCTTCACTGGCAATCAAATGTGAATCAAGATCACATAGTATAGGACTGAAGAGAGAACCTAATGACAAAAGTGAATAATGGCCACCAACCACGTTAATATCAGTGGTTTAAAAATCAAGTTCTTGGCATTGATAGCTACCAGAAGTTTCTTCTGCTTTAGACTCAATCCTAGGTGGGTCAGTCCAAAGAAATAACATAAGAAAAACAGGAAGGCTGTTTTGAGCAAGGCAGCTCAAAACTTCTAGACAGCCTGTGTCACTGAAGACAATTCATATAGTGCTTATTAACATTCCTTGCAGTTTGACTTCTCCGTTGTATGGTCAGAACAAGGCCAGGGGAAATGGCTCAAGTGTAATGGTGCTTTTAATCCTGAGTTAGCGTCACATAATTTTTTGAAGGACTGGTAGATTTGATTCTTTCATTCCTTCATAGTGATATTACAGAACAAAAGAAAGGTTGCCTAATTGGTTTTGAGTTTTCATAAAAGGATATAGGTGCTTTCCATAGATTTTTTTTTCAAAATCACTCATAGTGTTGTGGAAATGAAGCATGAATAAAAAAATGATCCCAAGGTTGCTTCAAGTTCCACTAAATTGTAGAGCTTTCTCATTAAAATCTTAGATCATTTACAAATGGTCTGTTTTTCTTTCTTATGATTTTTCACCTAGATGTATGCTCGCTATGCCTAAACATAATGCAGCCTTCTGCAAGCCTTAGTGATATATCAGGAGATAAAGAATTCCAGAGAAGGAAGTGTTCCAGAGAAGGATGCATGTGGTCCACTATGCCCTTTTTCCTGCTGTGTTTCAAGAAATCATTAGATGGAAGGAAGCACCAAATATACTTTTTACTTGTGAAAGCAGTTCCAATTCATTGCTTTAAACAGTGTTTGCATGTACTTATACACAAACAGCTCAAGTGGACTTGCTTTAGGTGTGCTTGGGAATGCTAAGGAGTAACAGAAAGGAGATGAAGCAGGATCCAGTTTCAGACCTGCAGGCATTTCAGTGTCTGTTTATGAGCTAAGCACAGGAGCTCCCACTGTAACCAAGAGAGCCTGAAGAGCTCACCCTGAAGGAGACACCTACACGTCTAGCTGTATGGATATTCATACACAACCAACTGTAATGGTAACTGCAGACACCTGGCTTACCTGCCTTGAGCTCTATGCATTATGGATCCAAATCCCATCCTCAGTATGCAAAATATCACTTACAGACTTAAGGAAATAGATAGATACTTAGAAATGGGAGGAGATTTCCTTTATGCCTATTTCTCTTCTTTGAGCTGATCCTAGAAGATCTGTAGTAGTTTGATTCTTTGCCATCTTTGGGCAGTAAACATCTTACTGGCTTTCTCAAACAGCTTCATTTATTTCATTTGTACTCCACTCAACTATTTGTGCAACTGTGTGATGTGTTATTCACCTTCCAACAAGTTAATGTTTTTGCTGTTATCCAAATCATTCCTTTTTTTTTATTTTTCCTTTTGGTTTTCTGAGACTTCAGTTTGTACATGAAAGTTTAAGATACTTATTTTTGAGGTTCAGTATTTCTCTTAAGTATAATTGATTCTGGCATTTCAGTGTTACAAACTGCTCAGGATCGACTTTGATTTATACTGGCATCTTTTGAAGTGTTTCTGTCTCTTTTCCATTGTACTTTAGAATACTTCAACAAAAATCCACCTTTTTCCTGATCTTAAGACTGAATCATCGAATCATAGAATTGACCAGGTTGGAAAAGACCTTACAGATCATCAAGTCCAACCTCAAAGTGGGCAAGTTGAAGTGGGCAAAGCTGCAGTTCCTGATCTGTAATAAGAGCATGACCTTCAGCAAGCATGGCTTGTCCTTTCCCCCCACCACACCTGCAGTTCTTATTTTCCCACTGTGGACCAGGTGACTTTCTGACCACATGAGGGCATCAATGAGCTAATAACAGTGATTTTAGTCATCACTTACATACTTTTGGTACAAATGCCATGAATTATGAAAATCATTTGCAGTGGCATGTTTTCATAAGTTTGGAATAACCATATGAGAGCATTCTGCAATCCTATACAGGCCCTTGAGAAACCTGAAATATTCCAGGGGACAGTGTTACCTTGTCAGTATCTGGATTGCAAGTTTTGGTAGCACTTCCAGTGCTGAGATCCGTAAGACCCACACACTCTGACCCCAATTGTTCATTGCCCTCTAACAGTTCTCAGTGGGATGGTGTTTTGGACTTCTCTTCCAAGCGTGGGGCACAGTGTGGGTTTAGCTCTGTGACATTCCTGGATAGCGTGATTCATTCTAGCAAAGTGGGAACAAGGCCCTGAGTGTGGGGAAACACAAGACGAGACAGTCAGGAACCTGTAGAGCTTGAGAAGTTCACATCACCAAAATTTTCTGCTTGGTAAAGCAACTCAGATAAAGATCATCAGTTCTCTGGCAGCTACTTTTTCTCATATGAATGTCTTCGGCAAAAATGAGGCGCTTGTCAGAAGCACTATACAAACGCTTTCAAAATATGTTCCATTTCCTAAAGCTCTTCCAGCCTAATTTGAGTGGACAGACAAAGAGTGGGAGTGGAAATAAGCTTAACTTTCTGTTAGAGAAGGCTGATCCAGCACAAAGTTCCTCTTTCTTTCCCTGAACGTCCTCTGAAAAACCACAGTCCTCATGGGAGAAAATGTAATACCTCGGCACGGCAGCCTTCAAACCTCAGAGTCTGCAGCAGTGCACGTTGCTGACTTACATGCTAGAGCTGCTAACACGAGTGAAATGCTGCCATCTGAACAAGAGAATGTTCACTGGTGGTTCTGCTCCTATGAAACTTGCTCTCTAATCAATGAAGGAACAAATGCAGTGAAAATGTAAGTCATCTGAAGAGAGCGTATAAACAGGAGGGGGAATGACTCTTTACATGGGTTGATAGTGATAGGACAAGGAGGAATGGCTTTAAGCTGAGACAGAGGATGTTTAGGTTAGATGTTAGGAGGAAGTTTTTTCACACAGAGGGTGGTGAAGCACTGGAACAGGTTGCCCAAGGAGGCTGTGGATGCCCCATCCCTGGAGGCATTCAAGGCCAGGCTGGATGTGGCTCTGGGCAGCCTGGTCTGCTGGTTGGAGACCCTGCACATAGCAGGGGGGTTGAAACTAGATGATCATTGTGGTACTTTTCAACCCAGGCCATTTTATGATCCTATGATCTGATCTGTTACAGTAATGTTAAATATAGTTGGTTTGTAATAACTTTCATCTGTGCTTCATAAGAACAGATTTGACAAGGCCCTAGATCCGTAGAAAATACAGCTTTTCTGCTTTCATTTGTAGTTGTTTAGGTTTTTTTGTTTGTTTGTTTTTTCTCAACTTGGTTTTAGCTGTGCAATGTCCTGCAGTTTTCTGTCCAAAATGCTTCTTATTGTCATAGTATGTCCACGTACCTCTTCTTTCTATCTGTGGATTGGTTGGGGTGCTCCAGAAGATACTCAATTCAGTTTATTGATGTTAGGAGGTATGGAGTAGTAACAATAAATAACCAAGCCAGACAGTGTCTGCTCTGGCTCGTGGTAGTAGATGACTTGCCATCTTATAGCTGAAAATAGTTGACATGGAAATTTTCAATAACACAAAATGAAAGTGGAATTTCCGTAGGTGTTGACATAGTGGAGGATATGCTTTATTGAAGAAAATATATGACATTCTGTCATTGCTTCATTTAGTTTATCCAGCTTTTAAGCCACAGAATCTGTACTTATGGACAACAGATTCTAATGCATCTACTGCTGCAAAGCTTCTGGGTTGATTGTTAGAGTGACAGCAGTTAGTTCAAATTAAGACCTACACCAGCAATGGCTACGTTTTGTCTAGTGGGATTTTTGTAGCTGGTGTATAAAAACTTCCTTCCACTGCAAGCTAAATTCGCTCTTCTGTGTGTTTCAGTCCAAATCTCCTCTTTTTTCCCCACATGAATTAACCTGTCTGTGATTTCACTTCTATTTTACATGTCTAAATTTGCCTTAAAGCTATGATGCTTTAAATGATTTTGCCATTTGAGTTCAAATAGCAGTGTTCCTGGGAGTCAGATAATGTGTGAAGCCTCATTGGTTCATTTTGAATTCTTGAAAAGTTTTGCGGACAAGATAGAAAATCAGAATGAATCAAAATGAATGACACAAACCTATTAAACGTAGTTTGTACTGCAGTATCATTAATGTTTCTGGTTGTTTTTATTTTCACTTCAGGACAAAGCTGAAGACAGAGTATTGCATACATGATTGTGCAATATTATCAGCAGGGGGATTGAAACTAGATGATCATTGAGGTCCTTTTCAGCCCAGGCCGTTCTATGATCCTATAACACTGAGGTTTTAGGGTGGCTGATGGGGATTGGGAAGGGAGCTAAAATGAAACAATGGTGTCGTTTCAGGGAAAATCGATATTTTGTGCATCTGCTAAAATACATTCTGCATGCTGTGGGAAATATTTTCTAATGCTTTGTGCTGCTGTGGAGTGAATTATTTAATGCCTTTTTCACCTAGAGACTTGTCATGTTCCATTACAGCCAAAGTCAATCTATTTTCATAATAACATGCGGTTGTGATGAAGAATTTTCCAGATTTTGATGAGCAAGTTAATGTTTCTTTAATCACATGTAGAGCCAAAGTTTAAGATTTGTTCAGTTCTTTCCCTGCATGATCTCCTGACATCTTTGCCCAATGTGCTCATGAAGGAAGAAAGCTATTTAAGAAAACGTTAATGATTTGATTGCTTTATAGTATTTGTAGTGTATTTATGTTCATGTAAGTATCTGGAGTTTATTTTGTTCAACATTTACTTAGAACATTGTGTGGAAAGTAGCACATATTCTTCATTGACTATACATGCCCTGTTTAATAACACTGTATATTAAGAAAGGCAAAATAACAAATTAGTTCTTTCCTTCTATGTCCCAGGTATGATAGGAGAGGAGTGGTTATCTTCTAATTGTAACTTAGCTGAGTTCTACCCTTCACGATGAAAAGAGTGAATGATGTATAAGATCTGGGCAGCCTGGATCCTGCCTACCTTTGTCTGCTTTCCTGGTTTAATCATATAAATAATAATCTGTATACTAATTTAGCTTGCATTAAACTAACCATCTTTATCATGTGAATTGTATTCCACCTTAGTGCACACATTCTTTTTCTTCTTCTTTTTTTTTTTTCCCAAAAAGTAAGAGACATCCAATAACGCAGTAATATTACTACTCCTAAATGCTTGTGAAAACAAGTGTTTGGATGCTCTAGCTTTTCCTATTTAAAAATATTCCTATGTAAATTTATCTGTAGCTGTAAATGCTGCAGCTGTGACCCTATTTTCTTGTGTTTGATATAACAGTCCATTAGTATGGACAAAAGTATATTAAGTCATCAGTCCTTTTATCTCTGTTATCCTATAGAGAACGGCCAGGTCTGTTTGAAAATGGGATAAGAAAAACTTAATTTGAGATTGTTTGAAGATGCAACTGTAGTATATATTTTTAAGTACAAATTACATCCCTTTATACCTGTGGAATGTTAGCCTGAAATTATTGAGTTACTGAGTATTTTTCCTGGTTTTCCACTTATTTTAAGATGTATCAAACTACTAAAATAAGCATTGTATGTTGCATAAGAATAAGTTACTACTGGCAGGGCCAGCTGAATTAAAACTAAGAGGGGAAAGTTCAGTTTCCCTGAGCATGGGGCAAATCTCCTCCATTAGAAGCCTGAGTTTTTTCACCAGTTCTCAAGCTGAAACAAACTTGCTGCTGAGAGCATTTCAAAGGAGCTTTTCTGGCAAGCAGTCCTGAATGGGAAGCACTGGCACATTTTGTGCCTTTCAGGAATTTTAATGAAGTTAGCCAGATCAGAACGCTGAAGTAAGCTGATGTATTAAAAGACCGTTTGCTCTGTGGCCAACTCACTATGTTGAACGGAAGCATGTCGTATACAGGGTAGAGTGACAGGAATGGTTCCAGCCAAAAAAGATCTACATCAGAGACGCATCTCAGATTCATCAGGGGAAAAACTGAAAGCTGCCCATCATTTATCATTTTTCTATTCAAAGTTAGATTTTCAACCTTCTTTGACCTCTGCTTACAAACTCTAAATGAAATTTCCTTACTGGTAGCCACGACTTCTTTTTCTGCCTTTCTCTTAAGTTTAAGTACATGGTCTACCCCTTGTTTTAGAGAGTCTGCTACGTACAATTCTATAGTGAAGCTATGGGCATCAAAGATAGCAAGACTTCTTAATTCTGTCCATCTCCTGCATGAAACTCCCAAGAACTGAGAGAATTTCAAGTGTGAAAAGAGGAGATGAAATTCCCTGTTTCCCTGTCTCTTCAATAAAGATAACTTCTGGTAGTTTAAACTTCAGTTTATTTTAACAGACTTGAACAATAAGGAGCTGATGTATGGATTTAAAAAGCAGGAGTGAAAAGATGTCAGTCTTCAAAGTTATGAATACTCTGCAACTTGAATGACTGAAAAATAGGCATACTAAAATGCTCATCTCAGTTGACTTTGCTAAATATGTTTTACCGACTACATTTGACAAATGCTATTATAAGCGTGTTCATAATAGAGAAATTAGAACATTAAGACATTCGGTCTTGATGTACTGAATAGTTCACTGAAAACATCTCATAAGTCAGACAATAGAATAATTTTATTGCCATTAAAATATAAAAGTGACTTGCTGAAGACTGGCTGTTATCTCTTGTATTATGTTTATTTTCTGGAGACAAGTGAATGGAGGGCAGCCAACACTTGCTGAGATACAGAAATGCACAGTTTGGCTACTTGAAACTGCCTTTGAGGTGTTAAGCTTCTATTTAAAGACATTTTTTTCCATTTCATTTCAGTTCAGTGGGTGCTAAAATGCTAAGTTCACTCATACAAAAACAGCTCAAGCTAAAGATAGTAGTTTGATCCGTTTTACTCATATCACCTGGTAGGTTTATTTGTAAGCTGTCAAAAGAAAATGAATATTGAGCTCACAATGAAAGTACTGTAATTGTGAAAGCAATGTATATGTTAGAGTTGATGTAAATGTGGAATGTTTTACAGGAGTCACTTTGAAAGTAATGTCTCCTATTTATTTCCATGGAAACTACAATGAAGAGCACAATAACACTATTTGATAGAGCAAATTCTCAGCTACAAAGCACTCTTTTTCAATATAGTCACCACCACTAGCTCTGCATTTTCACCAGTGATGAACAAGATCCTGCATGTTGTGCTTGTAAAACCGCACAGCAGAGGTGACCCACTATGACAGCTTGCTGTCATATGCTATGACAGCATCACTACTGGGAAAACATTGCCCATGCAGTCCATCTTTCATCAGACAAAACAAATGGAAGTTAGAAGGCTCCAAATCTGGTGGGTGTGGTAGGACTGTCCAGCCAAGATTGGCGGTGTGCTCCAAGGTCATCAGACTGTTCTGGAGCTTTGTGTTGTTGCGTTACAGGAGAAAGATTATCTTCTTCTCTGGCCTTTTAGAGCAGCCCTTGTAATAGTAGATTGCAGCAAGCCTCTCCATAATTTAGACACTTTTGTTAATGGGTTATTGCAAACATCTTTCTTTCCACAGTTGTGACAGTATCTTGGAGTGTCAGCGCATGTTTTGTCTGGGTGAGCTCTGCCATTCTTGAAAAGTTTTTTACTGAAAGATGATAGAAGTATCAAAATTGAGCCTTGAATTTAGTGATGTATGCCAGCGATGCCTTTATCTCCAGCAGTTTATTAAATTAGATCATTTACCCTTGAAGTTAGCTGGAATTCAATCCGACATTAAGTGGCAGATCCACTTCTGAATATAGCTAGGATTTGTTTAATACAGTATAAATTCCTTACCATAGTCTGACCAGCTGAAGTCTAGAAAAAGCACCCAACCTTTGCCTCCTCTTCATAGTGGCCCCTATTACACATCAGTATATGTTTAATAGCAGTTTGGCATAAATCGAACACAGACTGAAACACCTGATTTCATTGTGTTATAGAATGCATTGAATCCTGTAGCAGGCTTCTTTGGGCTTAAATTGTGTTTTTTACATTACTATATGAAGGATGATAAGATTACTTAGTTTCCATAGTGAATTTGTTTGAATCAGTTTGCCTTATTCATTTAGCTCCTAGAACCCCAGTGATATCCAAGTAAAATGTGAAGCTTTTTGGCATCCCTTTGTGTATATTAGAAGAAAGTGATATAGAGTGGGTTATTAAGATAACTTGTATCTCTCATTCAATGTAAAATGAGCGTTAAGTTCTATTTCTGCCTTGCTACCCCTGATGTCGGGGGTGAGTGGATGTCTTACAAGAGGCAAGACCAGAAACTAAGTAAAAGCATCGACAGTTCTTGATATTTGCTGTTCTCTCTTCACTTCCTATTCTTTGACTGCTTTCTTCCTCCATACCACTATTTATGCAGAAAAGCTCATTCCTATAGAATCTTTCTGTTCTTGCCACATGTTTTGTTTTGTTTTATTTATTTCACTGATTTTTGAACACCTATAGAGTCTCCATTCACAAAATAATCTCACATAAAAGATCCAGAGCCAAAGATCACTGGATATTATTAAGAATGTGGGCTTTGGAGAGTAAAATGAGAATCACGTTTGTACCCTGTATGGCAGTTCTGCTTCTTGAGGAAGAACCTGCCCAAACAGACAGTGAAAAAGTGAGTTCATTCTCTGATCATGAATCACCAGTATATATAAACAAGCTCAGATAATGCACAATTAAAACATTCTTGCAATGTTTTGGAAGTGGTTATTTTGGAAATCAAAAGGAAGCCTTGGAAAGAAAATGTCCCTGCGTTTCCAGCATTTCTACTCTGACTCTCACCTGATAGTTGAAATGCAAGGCTACTGGACTGAATTTGTCTGTTGTTTTACCTGCAGTGATATACACCCAGCTGTATGAAATGTTCACAATAACGAATAAAGCTTTTCAGTGTATTTAAATCATGTAAAGCACAGGTTTCTCTTAAAATGCAAAATTCAGTCAAAACTGCTGAAAGAAACAAAGTTGATAGAAGTCTTACAATGAAGATGGAAGTTAAGTATTCATGATGGAACTGGTCAGCTTTTGAGCAAGAAAGTTATATATGTATTTGGAAAAAAAGGTCAGAACAGGAAATCTCAGTAGGTTTAGACATTCCAGTCAGGCTAGATTGGAAAAGATACAGTGGATTTCTTAAATATATTTGAGTCTGTTCACTGTTTTAAATAGCTGTTTTTCTTGTCTTTCTTCTTACTCCAGACAAAGTAGATTTTTTTCTCTGGCTGTCTTTCAGTTTGTTGGGTTCAAAATACAGTTTTGGATCCTCCCCTTAAATATACCTATCCAGCAGTTCCAATGTCAAGAATTCATAGAATCATAGAATTGTAGGGGCTGGAAAGGACCTCCAGAGATCATCAAATCCAGAGGGCTGGAGCACCTCTCCCATGAAGGAAGGCTGAGGGCTGGGCTTGTTTAGCTTGGAGAAGAGAAGGCTCCTGGGAGACCTCATTGTGGCCTTCCAGTACTTGAAGGATTTGTATAAAGAGGAGGGGAACGGCTATTTATGAGGGTGGATAGTGATAGGACAAGGAGGAATGGTCTTAAACTGAGACATGGGAGGTTTAGGTTAGATATTAGGAACAATTTTTCACACAGAGGGTGGTGAGGCACTGGAACAGGTTGCCCAAGGAGGCTGTGGATGCCCCATCCCTGGAGGCATTCAAGGCCAGGCTGGATGTGGCTCTGGGCAGCCTGGTCTGCTGGTTGGAGACCCTGCACATAGCAGGGGGGTTGAAACTGGATGATCACTGTGGTCCTTTTCAACCCACACCATTCCGTGATTCTGTGAACTTGAAAGTGAGAAATTTATGTAAGCAACAAAGCATTTCTTGTATAGAGAACTTTTCACTGCTAAAATTTAAATGATAGTTGTATTTCAAAAGTAGTATTTAGTATTTTTTTCAATAGAAAAACTTGGCAAAAACAGAATATTATATATAGGTCACCCATTATGTTTGGAGCTTTCTTTTGCAGAACTGTGCATTTTTATATAAAGAATCCAGAAGAATGAAAATGTTAAGGGTTTTCCATCCTCCTGTTTTTTCTTTTTACAGAATATTTTGTTTTAATTCATCATGCTGACAGTATCATTTTGGTTTCAGATTTTACTGTAAACTAATTTCCGTGACTTCTGTTTTCCTTGGTGTTTCTGATAGTTCTGAAATCTACCTGTTGTATGGGAATAAGAGCTGTTTATGTTCAAAGAAATTTCTTAAACCAAAAAAGTGGACGCCCCTAAGGGCAACATATTGTTGTGGTTAAGTGTCTTTCTTCCTATACAAATGTTAAATTAATGTAATTTAACAGATTAGATCTTGATTTTACACTAATGACATGGTTCACAGAGGATGTATTGTACCTCTTTGAATTAATATCTGTACCATAAAGAGGAAGTAAATTCTATTTTGAACAGTTGCCAAGACACTGTTGTTAGAGCACATGTTTTCAGTTTGAAAACATGTATGGAATTCATGTCAGTACTGAGTTAAATCTTCAAGACAGTGAGTTCAAGCATTAAATGCTATACAGTTTTGGTGAAAGTCTTTGTAATGCCAGTGAACTTCTGACAAGACAATAAATTGTCATTACTGAGGCAGAGGAATTCATCAGAGAGATGAATGTATTATGGTTCACAAAAAGAAGACTAATTTATAGGGTTTAGACTTAAAGACATTGCTTTTAAATGTCATTGAGTTTCATATAATAGTAAACTGATATTAAGTTATGGAAGATTAGTCACTGAAGAGCATTTTACACATGAATCGTTGACTCACTGCATGACTCAGAGTTCATAACAGGGAAAAGTATTTTTTACCTTCACTCACCCATTTAAATCCAACCTCAGCCTGAAGTGATTCGGTCCCAAACATCTGACAGCTGTTGGGTCTTCAGCTCTACAGTAAGTCAGTGGGGAACATGCAGTCACTAGATGGGCATTTGCAGTAGAAAACTCACCGCTACAGCCTTTTGTAGTCATGACTAAGAAGTTAAGGATTATATGAGTACAATGTGAGAGGAACATGCCATTTATTTAGTCACTGTTCATGAAAAGAAAATCAATCTGCTCATCAGTAGAGCATGTGAAGCTGTAGTTGGGCTTTCATGAAGTTTGTAAAGTGAATATACAACCAGATATTGCCAATACCACAAGAGACATGATGGTCCTGTCTACAGTGGAATTTTAAATTCTATTGGCTGCCATCAATAAATGCTTATTTTTGTAGCATGATTAACATCTGAATGCACTGCGTCGTTTAAATTTGATGGCACTGTTAGATCTGATGTGGATCTAATGTGCCGCTCAGCACCAGAGTGGAAGATCTAATAGATTGTTATCGGGTTTTAAGAGTGATTTGACTGGGTATAAAAAAAGATTTACAGCTCTATTTTTATTTTACAGATAACCATTCAGAGGGACAGTGGTTTGGATGTCAGTTCCCCCAAACATGGAAAAGTGGATCCAGACAACATGCCTCATGTTGGTGGAAATACTTGGGCTGGTGGAACAGGTTTTCATTCATTACTTTTTTTATTTTATCCTGGAAGGATGTTTGCAAAAGATGCTGTACCAGATAAAAGTAGACGTATATAAACCAACTCCCTGCTTAGTGCTGTTTTACTCAGTGCCTTTATTGTCTATGAGAAGTAGTTGCAGTGCCTAGTGCCTAACTTAAAGTCTGTACAGCAGATCTCCACTTAAGTGACATTTTGTAGTTTTTTCTCTTCATTGCCTATGTAGGGAACCAGCATCTTGCCGTCACAGAAGCTAGGCCTCAGTCACTTGCCATTCTCTTAGACTTTTGTAGCAGCAGAATATTAGGTGGCGTAGGTAGTAGACATACACAATAGGCAAAAGTGCACTCTAATTCTAAAGGACATGATAGTGATCACTTGATAAAGTGGCTTGGAAGCAATGTAAAACAGCAGTCTTGGGAAAAGACAAAGTCCCAGTAAATTGTTTTAAGGACTGAAAGGTTTGAGTATATGTTCTATACTTAATTCACAGTCCCCTTTATACATAGTGATCGCTGTTACTAATCTATTCTCAGAGTACTAGAGACACAAGTATTCCATTGGGGTTCTCCTGTACCGCAATAACTATTTGGTTTTGAGTGTTGTTGGCAAAAAATATTTATTTTCAGAATTGGGAAATTTTTCTGAATATTATCTAATAGATATGACAGTGGAAGCTCTAGGGAAAATATTTTATTATTTATTATTGAATTCCTATTCTTCAATTCTTTTTTTTTTTTTTTCAACCATTCTAGGTGGGAGAGACACCGCTGGGCTAGGTGGCAAGGGTGGGCCGTATCGCCTGGATGCTGGCCATAAGGTTTACCAAATATCTCAAGCTGAAAAGGATGCTGTTCCTGAGGAAGTTAAGAGAGCTGCTCGAGAGATGGGTGAAAAAGCCTTTAAACAGAGGTAATATTAAGGTCCTTATTTTAAGACTTATTTATTTTTTTTTAATATTAGAGTCTTTCTGTTTGCCAGAAGAACTAGATGAAGGAAAAACAAAAAACAATAGTTGTCTTAACTGCACTTACTAACTGAGTAGGTTAGATATTAGGAGGAGTTTTTTCACTCAGAGGGTGGTGACGCACTGGAACAGGTTGCCCAAGGAGGCTGTGGATGCCCCATCCCTGGAGGCATTCAAGGCCAGGCTGGATGTGGCTCTGGGCAGCCTGGTCTGGTGGTTGGTGACCCTGCACATAGCAGGGGGGTTGAAACTAGGTGATCTTTGTCGTCCTTTTCAGCCCAGACCATTCTATGATTCTATGATCTATGATCTGAAGAGAGTATTTCTCAATACGCACAGAGGTTCAGATTTTTTCCACAGACTGAAATTTCAAGTCAGGCTCTGGTACCCATCATAAAAATAGCTAAGTGCACTGACAGTCATACCAAGTGAGCTTTACGTTTCAACCCAAGCCATACTACAGTGTGAATGTCTGCCTGAAAGTAGAGTACTGGGGCGATTAAAACATTGAAGCAAATAAATTTAGAAGCAGCTTTGTCAGTTCACATTTTGCCTGTTAACAGTGACTCCTAATCAAGGGGGCAAATCCGGCTGCTAAAAGTAACAGGAAAGGAGACTGCCATTTGCTTCAACTGCTGTGTAAATATAGATGTTTTTGCACAAAGCACACTCTGTATGGGAATCACTGTATTTAAATTTATCTTCTGCATTCATATCAAGTTTCTGTTTTAATCTTTTTTTTATTACTAGATTTCCTCAAGCGTTTAATGTATTCATTAGAGCATTAGTGATTAATAAAGGCAAGGAAAGTGTACTGATTATATCAGAACTTCACAGGAAAATGTTCAGGAAAGAAAAATACTTCTCAATAGCTACTTAATTTACACAAGCAATATCCAGATATTTAAATCAAAAATAATTAGTTCAGGGTTTGCTCTCAGAGGGCATGTTTTGTCTGTCTTTTTTTTGCTGGTATTTTATGGTGTGTGCAAAGGAAGACTACTTTTAACTGTCTTTCTACATCTCCATTCTACAAAATTCCTTTTCAGTTTTTTCATAATAGAAATAGATCTTAGATAGTGTATGTCTATTTATGTGTAAGCAAACATGACATGCTTTGATGCTCTATGATGCTCTGCAAAGTTCATGATGGGGGGAGATTCCTAGATAGTGCTGCATGTTGTGGGAGCAGTGCAGCTGAGTCCTGTATAATCTGAGTGTCTGCACATGAGATAACAATTCATATCCTGCTAAAACCAGTAAACTACCATGTACCAGCAATGGATGCAGTCTGTTCTGAAACAACATTTGACATGGATTATTATTCTATACCACTTGGGTAGCTGTGGGAACTAAGAGATAAAAGTTAGGAATGGGAAGATTGGAGTCCTTAGTCTAAAGAAAAGAAATGAAGGGATCTGCAAATTTTACTGTTTTGTTTATATGTTACTGTCTGGAAGGGAGAATTTTAATCCGAATGCTTTTGATTGCTTTCCCAGCTAGATGATACTGCTAGTGGAAAACATTTTAAATTACCCCATTTCAGTAGAATGGAGTTAGCAACTACTCTTGGATAGATGCAGTGTATTGCCAGCCTATACATACTTTGCTAGTAATTTATATAATTCATTTAAAAATTCTTATTTTCAGTCTGAGTGAGATTATGCTGTTATGAAGTTCTTATGTTCAAAATAAGCTGTACATGGATAGAATCATGGAGTCATAGAATAATAAATGTTGGAATAGGCCACTAAGATCATCTAGTCTGACTGTCAGTCCATACTGGGTAAGTCATATATTTTAGCTGAATCCAGTCTGGATGGTTGGATGGGCAGATATAAGATTGCAGCCTCGCTACATGAATCTAAGATACTGAAAATATTGAGCAGTGCATAAATCCAGTGCATTCATCTGTCCCTCAGCTCATACTTCACTGTTAGACCCCTGTAATTATGTTCCAATTGTGAGTTTCACCATCTTAAGCCTATCTGCTCAGGTGTGATGTTGAGAAGAGTAAAGAACTTTTAAGTGGAGACACAACTTAAGGAAGGTGCTTGTATTAGTTTTTATAGTACAGATGTTGATCTTTGTTATATGTCTGGACAGAAGAGAGTTCAGTGACGTGACTCATTTTTTGTAGGGGAGCACATTGTTACTGACATACATTTAAAGCTCCTTTGTTTCAAGATTTCCTCATTTTATGAAGCACCAAAATAGGTATTGGAGGCGCAGTAACTGGCTGTAAATCTTCAGCAACAGATTTGAAAGTATGTCTGTACTTAACCTTTGTGTTGGAGCATGGATCGCGATACGCTTAAAATACTCCGACAGTGAAGTAATGGATAGGCACTCGTGTGTACATATAGCAACACCTAAGCCAATAAAATTCAATCACGGTTTTCAGAACATCTGATTCACTTCCCAAACTTTAAAGCAGATTAGGAGAGAGCCAAGGGATGAGTAATTTTAGTAGGATTTGATGTGAGGCGATCCTTGTAGACATTGGTGATCATTTGAACAATTCACAAAAGCGGTTGCCAATTCTTTGATTTCTCTTGTTTGTGATCACTGGGGTCTCAATTTACATGTTACCAAGTAAGCATGCTTCTAATTTATATATGCTAAAGGATGATGTGGTTGTTTCTAAAGCTGTTCTGAGCTCTCTGTTCTTTGCTCTAGATTGAAAGAGATTCAGATGAGTGAATATGATGCATCTACTTATGAAAGATTCTCTGGAGCAGTACGGCGTCAGGTTCAGTCGCTCCGCATCATCTTAGACAATCTGCAGGTAATCTCAGATTTGCTGATAAAGGAACATGGTGAGCTTGTTACATTTGCCTTAAAATACTGTCCTGCTAATAGTGTTACCATCTGATACATTTGAGAGTTAAAAGCAGATTCAGGTTATATTGGTGTTATTATATGTATATGATATGTATAAAAACAGTCTTGTATTACTATTTCAAAGGCATCTTTTAAGTGAATCTCAGTGCTCATCTTTACCAGTTACATTACTCCCATCACACAGCTTGCAGAGATTACTTATTCAGGAGCACAGTTTTGTGAAAGAAAATACTGTATGTTATTAAAAGAGTATGTGATGGTGTGTAGATCACAGTCTTTCTCTTTGCCCTCTGTCCAAAAGACTTCTAAACATGGAAATGCTATGTGTGTTAAAAGGCTTTCATAGCTTTGCTGCCTGTGCACCTGAAAACAATTCTTCCTCGGGATTTATTTTGAGTCTGACTAATTAAAATAGGCATGGCTCCAGTCACTAAGTGGAAGCTAACCAAATATACCACTTTACTTTTCTTCTGTTAATTAGTTCCATGGTTGCTTGAGGTTTTATTAACGCTAGCGTTCACCCACAGTGTAATTAAAATAAAAAGTGCACTGTTTCAAGGAAGAACCTGCTAGTCATTGAAAATGAAAGAAAAATAAGTTTATTCCTTACAAGACATTTTTCTGATTAAAAGCATTTCTGTTGAAGGCTCAGATACGTCCTCATATAGTGGTCATTTGGAATGGTCTTGTAGTAATATACTTTGATTCATATAGGCGCCCAGTATGTATTTCAGCACAGGACTTAGGCTTTTGGTTCATAAAGAGAGGGTTCTGTTGAAAAGTTTTAGGTATAAATCTCAGTTTTTCCTGCATTGTTTTTATCCAAGTGCTTGTTTTTACTGTGTTTTTGTCAGATGTGTATTTTGAAGCATGGTTTATGACAAGAAGTGAATAAAAGAATCTTCAGTTTAAAGTCTTTTTAAAATCTCCCTTATCTATTCCTTGGGGCCAGAATTGTTATATTCAGAGGTCACATTAATCATAGTCAAAATAGAATGTATTTTAATAAAAGGAAACATATCCTGTGACTTTGTTAAAAAGGTCATTTTAATATCAAGGCAAACACTTATAAGCCTTGGTATTTTATGAGACTTGCCAACATCCTGGGCAAATTTATAACAGCTAACCACAGAGATGATAAACTTACTGTATGATGAAAAAAAAGAAACTTGCTGAGTTCAGAAAAGCTAGCTCTTAGAATAAAAAGAATATTGAAAGCAAATTTTGAACTTTATACACGTTGTGGTAGATATTTTATTAGAAGATCCACTAGGAAAATGAAGGCAAATGATAACAAGGGTTACTTAGAATCCAAGAATATTTCATGTTTCATTTTTTTCAGTAGAGAACACTTTTAGCTTTTTAAAAATGTTTGAGTGTGCTTTGTTTTGAACTTTCTGTGTTCCTGTAATGAAAATATACTGTCCACACTCATTTCACCTGGATTTCCTTTTCAACATATGGCTTTCAATGGTTGGGTTTTGTGGGTTTGTTTTTAAAAATATGTTCTTCGATTAAATTTTACATCCCAAGGATGTGAAGCCTGGAATTCTGGTCCAGTTGTTGATGCCTCAAAAATCAGTAGCAGCAGCAAGTCGGAAGAAGTAATGCATAAATATTGTCTGAGAATGTAATTTCATCATTCATTTTACTTTATGTAACTCACTGATCTTTGTCAATGATTTGAACAAAATTGGTGAGGCATTACAAGTTGTTCTTGATCTTCTCTAGAAGTAGCAAGGCCTGAACTCCAGAGTCCAGTCAGTGATGAGCTTTCTTCTCTCTCCTAGTGCTGACCAATCTCTGTGTAAGGCTTATTATACATCTGAAGTCCAAATTTAATAAGTTATGATTAATCAGAGACTCAAAAAGACCTGAGATTTTAGGTTACTTGCTCTCTTTTTATTAATTACAGAGGGAGTCTGGGGCAACTGACCTTGTAGCTTCTGAGCATCCTTTATGCACTTACACTTGAACCGGGCAAACCTGGGCCTGAGTCACAGAGCCTAATGGGGCTGACTGATTTGGACTTTGTGGGAATTCTTAGGTCATAGCATAAAAAGCAGTGGCAGTATGGTGATAAAGACAGTTGGGAGGGGTGACAGTGGGAAAAACCCCATGCCTTGTCAGTAGTAGCTTTCTGCTTTCAACAACTATGTTTTTCTGGGAACACACACATAAAGTTTTCCCAGAAACAAATGCAGACCACAACTGGGAATATTTCATACAACCCTATAGCATTACATATTTAAATGGAAGCATTTCATATGTGCAGCTTTTTCTCTGTTAATTACAGACATATAACGTGGTTAAATTTTGTAAAATTTCTTCAAAATATGCCTTTGATATCTTTCAGTGAGAAGAATTATTGCAGTGGTGGCTGTGTTGCAGTCGTAATGGACTGTTTACCCTTTCTAGAAAAGAAGACTGTTTTTATCCTTCAAACATAAATATTCATGTCATTTGTTTAAGTTTATGAAAATTACATATTGAAATTGCTTTAAAACTTACCAGCAATATGCATGTGCATTTTATAACACAAATACTTAAGAGGAAGTTTTTTTTCTGTAAATAAATGCTTAGAAATTCATAGAATTGTAGAAACATAAAATGGCCTGGGTTGAAAAAGACCACAATGATCATCTAGTTTCAACCCCCCTGCTATGTGCAGGGTCACCATCCAGCAGACCAGGCTGCCCAGAGCCACATCCAGTCTGGCCTTGAATGCCTCCAGGGATGGGGCATCCACAGCCTCCTTGGGCAACCTGTTCCAGTGCGTCACCACCCTCTGTGTGAAAAACTTCCTCCTAATATCTAACCAAATTCCCCCTTGTCCTATCACTATCCACCCTCGTAAATAGCCGTTCCCCTCCTGTTTATACATACCCTTCAAGTACTGGAAGGCCACAGTGAGGTCTCCCAGGAGCCTTCTCCAAGCTAAACAAACCCAGTTCCCTCAGCCTTTCTTCATGGGAGAGGTGCTCCAGCCCTCTGATCATCTTAGTGGCCCTTCTCTAAATTCTGCACTGAATAGGCAGATGCTAAGTAGTCTAAATAATTTTAGTATTATTTTGGTAAGATTTTAAGTCGGATTTTGTCCTTTCCTGTATTAGGAGAAGAATGTAAACTCTGTGTTCCTCTAATAACATTTCAGCTTTTTTTTTTCTTTCTTTTTTTTCATCAGCTGAACATTGCATAAGCTTTATAATGTGGTAATCAATCATGGATTTTTAATTAGGGTCATCATTAAAAGTATATTCTTCCCACTCTGCTGTTCCTTGAACACCAAAGAGCCCCAAAGCTTTTTCAATGAAATCTGTAGTGAGACTGGTTAAGATTTCCTCATCGAAGTGAACCTTTAAAATCTTCTGTCATTTCTCCCTTCTGTCTACTGAAAGGAAGCAAATAACAAACATCTGACAAGGCTGAAGACCTCAAGAAGTCTTAAGGCTGTATCTGTGTCCCAGTATGGCAGTGGCTGAGATTACTAGGAGCAAAATCATCTTATCTACATCATCCTGGAAGTGTCATGATTCACTTTAGAAAGGCTCTGCTCACTGAACACATTGTCTGTAGGAGCACTTCTTTAATCATTAGTTGGGGTGTTGAAATTTGCCATGTGTTATCCTACTGTGGTTTTCACAGCAGGAAAACACCTATGGTGTGGCAAGTCAGTGGAGCATGGAGGGGTCATCTAGAGTCAGGGTAGCCTGATCTAATATTAGATATGAAGGTTGGAGGCCCTGCCTGCAGCAGGGAGGTTGGATGTTGATGACCCTTAAGGTCACTTCCAACCCGAGCCATTCTATGATTCTGTGATATGATTCTGTGAATTTTCAGATCTCTTCTTGCAATGTTACACAATTCCCAGGGCAACAAGGGAATCAATAAGCCTATGGAAGAGGGGATTTCAAACTCTGTCCCAAGGGTAGTTAATGATAGTGGAGACTACTAAGCTAGGGTAGATTCCTGGATGCAGAACTTGGTTAGAGCTAGGCTAGCCATAGCACCACTGAAATGTATCAGAGAGAACAACTGACTGAATTCATAACTTAAGAAATCTTTTACTTTTAGCCTCATGTGATTTACTAAGAGGCTGAGGTTTCCATGTATTGCAAGAATCTGTAAAGCTTTTGACATAAAGTAAAAAGACCTGTGCTTGTCACAGCTATGTTAACTTGATACTGCAAAATGAATGAGTCAAAACATTTTCCCTGTGGCTTTGTGTTCTTTCTGCACACTTATTTTCATAGATAACTAGTCCATTACTTTTGAATAGCTATTGGCAATAGGCAGTAACCCAAAATGCTTTTTTCCATATGCACTAAAAAGAAAAACCTCATAAATTTTGACCAAAGCAATTTCAAAGGTTCTCTTAGCCTTAGGAAACCATCATCTTACTGCTCAGACTGTACAAAATTGCAATGATTTGTCCTCTCAAATCCCAGGCCTGCTGTTTGCTTGGGATTTGTAATGTAACACTTCCTGCTTCTCAAAGAGCAACTGATTTTCATTCCTGAGATCCAATGTCTCAGGCAGTTTGTGTCCTGCTGGATATTTGATTTACCTCCAGCTGCTAACCAGCAATTTTGCTGAGCATGCAAATGCATTATATGTATATAAATTTAAAGTCATATTTCCAGGCTGGCCTTACTACAGGGATGAACAACTTCAGACTGAACATTTGAGCAGAAATGAAATAAGGCTTAAAACACATATATGTACTCTTTGACATCTTTAGATGATCTTATGACATGGGGACTATGATGAGGCTATCCATTTAAAGTATTCTTAAATAGATTTTTTTTTAACCTGAAGTATTTGAATCTCTAATCTTCTGTGCTTGTTTATACATACTGAAGTTCCATAAACAGCTGAGTTACTGGACTGTAAGGCATTTCCAATAAGCAGGTTGTGAATAATTGATGTTCTTTCAAATAAACTGAAAAAAAAAAAAATTGAAATGTCTCTTGAGTATCACAATTTTCAAGGTTTTTATTCTAAAATAGAAAAATAATGTATTACAAATGTTGGTTTAAAAGAAGCCGCTTACTACTACATAAGCTTAATGCAGCTTAGTTTTACCTTGAAGTCAGCCGCCTTTTTTTTTTCTTGTGTTACGTGAATGGAGAGTGTAAAATAAATTGCCAGTTATGCATGTCCCTCTGGTTGTATAGAGTTTTGCACAGATTTGTTACTCAAATTTCCAGCACATTTGCAGGAAAAAAAGGTTAATATTTCCACAGTCCACAGGTAAACTCCCACATATCAAAAGATGTTAAGGACAGCAAAATTACAGAGGAATGTATTCTTTGTCAGTACTGACTTTTCTTTCATAGAAAGAGAGGAAAGGAGCTATGAAAATGTGTTCAGGTTTCATTGGCTTTTGCCAAAAATATCATGTAACAACAAAGAAAGTTCATATGCCTGTCACGTACAGTAGATCTTAAATTGCCTAAAATACCTTCAAATTACTGAGTGAATTAAGGTTTGTTTGTTTTTGTTTTTTTTTCTGTTGTAGGCCAAGGGTAAGGAAAGACAATGGATGAGACACCAAGCTGTTGGAGAGCTAGATGATACCAAAATCATTGATGGGCTGACAGGAGAAAAAGCCATTTATAAACGACGGGGAGAGCTTGAGCCACAAGTATGTATCCAACAAGTAACAGGGAAAAGTAGGGGAGAGCCTAACAGATTTGATGATTTCTTAGTGGCTGTACTGTATAAAGGTGAGAAACTCAGAAGAACTATCTCTGGCTCAGGAATTTGCTGAGACAGCATCAAAATGGAAGATTTGCTTCACCTCTTCCTACAATATTCCATGCATTTGCTGTTGGCCATCCTCAGAGAGATGCTGATCTAAGTAGTCCTTTGCTTTGATCCAGTGCAACAGGTTTAATGCTCTTGTTTTATATTTTCGTGAGCTGAAGGTGATTATCAGAAAACTGCTTTTTCATCTAAAAAACGGAAGGAAAAGATTTTCTCACTAATGTAACTTTTTTTTTTTTTTTTTGCTATTATAGACCACAACACCCTTGAAAATTTTATGAAAACAAGCATTGTATGAATCTATTATTTTTCCATGATATGCAAGGTATTCTGTCTTTCATAGATACTTAGATTTATGAATAAAAGCAATAATGAGAAAGAAGTGTGAGCAAAAGCCACTGAGGTGTGATGAAGTTGCCTACCTTGTGTCTCGTTTCAGCCACTCCTTAGAAGACAGTATGGTTAGGCCTTATGTAAGATGAGGTTACAACTATGAAACCAGTTGAAGCAGATCAACAAAACCCAGCCTGAATGTGTGTGGCTAATCAAAAATATTTAACAGTAATACTTAATGACAGATTGTGAGAGGGTTTTTTCGCAATCTCTTTAATATTTTGCCATCTTTTTTGAAATTTTGACATTAAGGTTTTTTTCTTCGTAGATGGGTCCAACATCTTTTTGCACAACAGATTTCCCCTTTCGTTCAATCTCCGGTATTATGTTTTATGCTACTTAAACCTGGTGTCTGTTACTTTGATCAGTTATTAGAAGTTATCCTTACCCATGTGAAAGACCAGTGCAGGAGAAGTGATTAGATCTTCATTTCTGATCTTTTTACAGTTCATTTTCTCAATGTAGACAGTTCAGTTATAATGTATAGTTAGTCATAACAGTGAAAAAAAAAAAAAAAGACATCATTAAATTTTGTTTTTTAAAAAAAGAATAGGATTTAATGGATCCTCTCACTCCCCCTGTTTTGTAAGGGTACAGCAGTCCATTGAGAAAATAATGAAAGAGTAAAGCACACAAATGCTGGCAGCTCTTTCAAGTTATTACAAGTGTTTTAGGTATCTGTTTTTTAATGTGGCTGTTTTTAGACAAATCGTATTTAGTAGCCATTAACTTGTATCCAGACTGATGTCAGTGCACACTGTATAAAGTCTCTCTTGGAATGTACTGTGCCAGTAATTGTTAAAACAGATGGAGGTTGTTTTCAGGAAAAAATAATGGTTTGGGAATGAGAATGAAGAGAAGTCTAGTAGTTAATCAGAACAAGATTTCAAACATTTTTAAAATATTATAAACCTCAGCAGATTAGATTTTGTTCTAGGGGTCTCTGTTAGTATTGTAAGCCAAGGAAGAACATTTCCATTATGAGCTTTGGCAGACTGAGAAGAGCTGAGAGTATTCTTTCTGAAATGAGAAGAACAACAAATGAGACCAGAAAAAGTATTTTCCTGACAAGCATGTATGGAATTTTTAAAGCTATGTTGTTTCTAGTTATTGAAGGTGAAGGGAAAGAATGAATTGAGGTATCTGTCGGCAACTGCTTTGGAACCCAGAAAAAAAAGTTAACATATTTTTGTTCTTTTAAAAAAAAAAATAATCAGTTCTTGCTAGGGAAAGGCTTTGTGCTTTGCTCAGTATGGTGCGTTCTTTTTCCACTTATACATAGTGATGTTTAGGTTTCCCACTTGTGGTGTGTAATTTTCTTTTCTGCTGTGTTTGCTTGCCAGCCTGGGAGCCCCCAGCAGAAGCCTAAACGCTTGCGCTTAGTGGTGGATGTTTCTGGAAGCATGTATCGCTTTAATGGGGTTGACGGACGACTGGAGCGGTCCATGGAGGCTGTCTGCATGGTCTTGGAAGCTTTTGAGAATTATGAGCACAAATTCAAGGTAATTACAGCTTTGCTAGGAGGTCTGTGGTTATTGCACAGACTATATGGAACAGCGGAAAAAGTGTTTCAGCGGTCAGTCTAGCCAAAGGACGTTATTCATTCTTGCAAGGAAATAAAGGCACTAATCTGTTTCTGGCAAACTGAAAAATCATACTAGTGAATGGATGAGAAACATTACATGCTTCAGCAGGGGAGAATTCAATTTAAGACTCCAATTTTTGCTGAAATATGCTGCCTTCCTCTGCATTTATCGATTAATTTGTTTCGTGGAACAGAAATGTTTAAGACTATAGAACAGGGGTAAAAATAAGCTTAGGGACATGCAAAAATGACCAGCTTTCCATTTCATCCCAGAGTACAAACAGTAGTGCTTGGTGATGAAGAAAGACCAAACTTATCTGTCCATCAGTTGTGAAAGCAAGAAAACCATTTATTGTGCTGAAAGACACTGGGTCCAGAATGTGATTTAATGGCAGCCTGCAAAGGAAATGTCAGTAAATTTTGTGTTCTTTTTTTGTTTGTGTATACCTAAACAATGCCTTGGGCATTTTTCTTTAATTTCAAAAGTGGCAGAAATAGACAATCGAATTTATTCTCAACAAATTCAGTGTTTCATGGAAAAATACAGATGTCTTTACTGAAGAACATCTCAATCATGGGACTTAAAATGCATCAGAACAAAATGTAAAATCTTCTAAGTAAAGATTAGTGTAATGCTTAGTCCAAATTGATTCAGTCAGGTTTGTCTTGTTCCTCTGATAGCATAATCTTACAGATTTCTGTTCTTCCATAGAACCTCCTCTGAAGAACACAACATATAGAGTTGTCCTCCTAGAATGTCTTCTAAAAATGATCATTCAGTCTTGCAAGTCTTGCAATTGTAGGAGAAGAGGCTGTAAGATGAGACAAGCACTATGTCTTTAGCCCACTTTCCTCAGTAAAAGCTCGTGCTGTCATACTATGTCAGTCATGCCCTTCAACTTCAAAACACTTTGTCCAACATCTAACAAATCTGAAACAGTGGCTGAGTTCCCAAAAGTATTCAGTTCCTGCCAATGTCATGAAAATGGGCAGGGGAGAGAGTGAGCCTCTGTTTGCATTCCTATTTGAGAAAAAAATGCTGTAACTGTAAGTTTGTACAGTAGCCTAGAGAGGCTATGTGGTAACTCAACTGTAATTAAGAAGGAAATGGGAAAGGAGCCAGCTGCTTGTATAGGTCCTGCTTACTGACAACAACAGTGTTAACAACAAATGCTAATAGGGGAAGTGCAATTATACAAAGTAATAAACAAAGTATTTGATAAATCAGGAGTATCTGAACAATATGCATATTAGTATTATTAAATGCAAGATTATCCTTGAAAGTAGAGGACACATGGATAAATATAATATATTGGAGTAGAGCCAACATGGCTTTTAAAAGGGAAGCAAGTATCTGAAGCATCTATATGTATATGACAGGCGAGGTTTGTTGACTGTCTCCTTAGCCGAAAGCATTTGTCAAAAGGTCCCTCACCATCAGTTCATACAGAAATGGAACTGCTTTAGAGGTAAAAGGGAAAGCTCTCAGAGAAATGAACTACAGCTTAAACTAACGAAAACAGACAACTGTAAGTGGCCATTTTTCAGAGTGAGGAAGTAAAGGAAAGTCACTGGTGAAACTGCATTAGAATTTGTGCCAGTCCCAATGATGTTCTGCATGTTTGTAAGTGATTTGGAAAAGAGGCTGGATAGTCAAGTGATAGAAGTTACTATTTGTATGAAATTATTTGGGAAAAAAAGGGAAATCCAACTGCAAAAAGTGGGAGAAAAAGACATAGCAGTAAGTAGTGACTGGGAAATAAAATGGCAGATGATGTGTGGTGCTATCAAATGTAAAGTACTCTAGAAAAAGACAATCCTGATTTTAAATACAGAGTGAGGAGCTCTAAGCTGTCCACTGGTCCTCACTCTGAGTGATTTATTAGGGCTCTGAAGAGAAACTTCGTAAATATGTTGCATGGTTTTTTGAACACAGAGACCCCCAGCCATCAAAAAGTTAATTGTATGCTAAAAATAATTAGCAAAAAAACAGAGAACAACACAGAAAGCATCAGAATGCCACTGTAAACATCCATAGAGCATCCACTTCAGAAGTAAAAAAAAAAAAAAAGAAAAAAAGTGTTATCCACACAATCTCTAGGAGTCAAGAGAGCTGTAAGGCTAATTTATTACTTAAAATTGAGCAAGGAATGATATAGCGATGAGAAAAAGGTGTTTGCAGCTTCCACATCTGTTCAACTTCAGTCAGCTCTAAGCAACCTCTCTTTCATTTAAAGTCTCTTTGCACTAGAGAGACTTTGGTGGGGCAGTAACAGCAGCCTGATTTTGGGGCTGGCCAGATTTACAATGAGCTCTGTCAACCTCAGAGCTGCTTTTGCTCAAGGGAAGAAAATTATTTTTCTTCCTCCATGTCTCTCCCAATGTCCCATTGGGATTTCGTTCACTTGAAGCATATCTATACAAATATTACAAGGCTCCCTGAAGATGATGAGAATAGTAAACAGCCTTAAATTTCACTGGCCATTGAAATCACCCCCAAAAATGACTACAAATCAAGCTGTTTATTAACTTGTCAGATTTGTCTTTACATAATCTAATGATTAGGCAGATTTTAACAAAATTTGCATGATTCACTCATATGAGAAATCTCCTAGGCATGTGCTGATAGACTTCTTGTGTTATTTCTTTGATGAAAATAAATAGCATTCTAAACTTTCCAGCTCTAAAATCTAGCTTTTCTTATGTGTAGTCTGCTATGGCAGTTACTACACCTGGGATAACCAGAATACACACCAGAATAACCAGAATACCAGAATGCCAGTTCCTCTGTTTCTAATGAATGTAATTAGGTTTTCAAAGAGTAAGGTGCAGTGATCTTTTTTAAATACCATCAACTCCAGTCTTTACCAACTTCTCTGGATAACCTCTTCCACTGACTCCCACTCTCATAATGAAAAATTTATTCATAAAATCTAATCTAAATCTACAGGCTCAGCATGTTATTATTCTTAGCATTGCTTCAACCCAGATGCAGCACCTTGCACTTCATGTGGGCCCATCTCTTTAAGTCTTTTAAGATTACCTCTGGATGGCATTGCTTCCCTCTAGCATGTCAACCACACCACTCAACTTGGTGGCATCCAAAAACCTGCTGAGGGTGCACTCAATCCCACTGTCATCAGCAAAGAGTTTGAGGGATGTCTTGCATAAAAAGTGTTGAATATGGGGAACCATCAGATTTTTTAAGTGGAACATTCAAAGGAGATTTTCACATTAATATTCCCTACTCCAATTGTCTAAGCACAGTGCAAACTCTTGAAACCAATTCTTTGCCTTCATTCAGGATCTCTTTTCTATTGGTACCTGATTTAGTTCTCCAATAAATAAGGTCGTGAATGTATGAGGTGGGTTGATTTATCCTGCCAGCTGAGCTTTCCCCATGCATAGTATCCCTTGGTAACACTGATGATGATTGTCTGTCTGATTGGTCTGTCACTGAAAGAAGGTAGAGAAAAAGTACCTCATCCTTTCCAGAGAAGATAAATATTGGGTATCTGACTGTACCAAGCAGATGATGATGTTATAGAATCATAGAATTGTTTACGTTGAAAGGAACCCTCACAGGTCAGCTACGTCCAACTCCCCTGCAATGAACAGGGACATCTACAGCTAAAGCCAGAAGAGCACCAGCAGGTACTTGTCAGCTTTATATGCTTGTGCAGAACAAACCGACTCTTTCCATTTCCCATAAGTGCAGGCAGTGAGTCATTCTTTGTCAAGGGGGAGATGGGAGGCTCATCCTATAGTCAGGAAATCCATTTAAATTAAGAGCCATGTTTCAAAGCCCTCCTTTGTTGTCATCTCATCCACACATCCCCTGAAGTACTTTAATAAAGAAAAGAGTGGGAGTGATTGAGGTAATAGAAACCATGTTCCCAATCTCATGCTAGTGGTGGAGGTTAAATATGTTCCTACAAATGCACCTGACCCCTTCAGATGTGTGGGTACATATCCTACTTGTCTGTAAGTTATAATAAGCAAGTTGCTTTGCAGGACTAAAGTTCTGACGTCTTTTGTATGCCTCATTGTACATGTCAGTTAATTGAAAATGTACAGAAGGGCAGCTCATTCTTTGTTACAGCAGGGAGAGTGCTATGTCTGTCATGTAAACCATATGGTTCTATATCATCCCTAATTACTGTCATTTACGCGCACGATGGCAGATTTAAGAGGCATGCTCAGTAAATTACACAACGGCAATTTTATGAAGCCTTTAGAAAATGGTAAGTGGTTCAATGAATGGCATGTTACATAACTGATAAGAAAAGCTTGAAATCGTATTTGTGGCGGTATGAAAGGGAAAATGCAGACTTTGTAAGCCAAGTTCAGCATTGTCCATTTGGAGAATTTACCTATAATTTCTTGTTACTGTTATTACGTAATATCTTATTACTCTCAATTACCTCATTACTCTTAATTCAGGAAAAGCAAAAATGTTTCACATGCTTGGCAGAATAGTTTCCTTTAAATAATAAACAGAGGACTTGAAATAAAATTTTTAAAATGTTCAGTGTTGTCCAAAGAAGAGATCAAATTGTAAAGATGTGGCCCTGCAGGAGAGGCCTAACTCCCATTGCCTTTTAAATCCAGCATGCATTTTCTTTCAGCCTTTCTAAAATGCCTTCGCAAATTAAACCTTTCAGTACTGCAGCTGCAGAAGATGTAGTCTTCCATGTTATCCAGCAGCAGCCACCCGTTCAGTGCAAAATGTAGCCACGGAGTAGGGGTTGTTTTAATCAGTGAGAAAGAATGGTCAGATTAAGCTGCTTGCAGAAACACTGTGTTTAGATGTTGGGTACTCAGAGCTGAGTGGAGCAGCTCTTGGCTCAGTGTACCTGAGGCTATCAGAAAACAAGCCACTGTACTCAACAAAATATTAATTCAATTAAGCCTGCCCGGTAGCAAACAAATATTTTGCTGCTAGATTTGCCCTGAGAGCCTGTACTGGCACTGTTTTGTGAAAAACAAACAAAACAAAACAAAATTATGTTCCATTATGCTCATATCACAGCTCTTCTCTCACTTTTAAATTTATCCTTGTAAATTCTCCAAGGGGATTTATGAGAAAACTGCAGTGAATCTCTGCTTCTCAGAGGTTCTTTCTCTATGCTTCCCTTTAGCTGTGTTCTGGTCCCACTGCAAGTGCAAGGAAAGTCCCTCTGGTTTTAACAAAGCACGCACGTGTCCATAGTAGTTGAGGTTCCCAGCTGGCCAGGGCTCTGTAGCTGTCCTTTCACAGCAGGAGAGCTCTGACCACTAAGGGTTTGTTTTATTAGAACACAAGTTAGAAGGAGAAAGAAAGACTGGATGAATACTCATCAGGATTCAAGAGCTCTTGAGCTTTTGGCCACTTCTGGTCCCTGAGTTGACTTGCAGGGAGATGAGAGGAGTGCAGAGGGCAGCACGAGGTAGGGCTGATGACTACAGCACAGCATGGGCAAGGTAGGGTCTGACTCTGCTTTTGGGGAGGCTCCACTTGACCCAGCCTGCAGCAGCCAGGAGGAAGCAAGAAAGCACTTCTTCCCTGTTGCCTGACCACACTTCTGTAACAAACCACAAACAGTTTAGTGAACTGTTGGCAAGGAAACAAGAAAACAGATAACATCTGTTAAATATATGTACTCACATGCATGCATGGGCACACACAGAGAACAATGAACGGGTGGCCAAGGTCAGAGCAGACAGGACCTGATGTTCCCAGGTGAACAGCTGAACACACCTGAAATGGTTTGCACTATAATACCCAGCCTCTGCATTCCCTCCTTGTGATGGAATGCAGAGAGGGTAAATCCATGGGGTTTGAACAAGGAGTTGGAATCATAGAATGGTCTGAGTTGAAAAGCACCTCAAAGGTCATCTGGTTTCAACACCCCTGCTGTATGCGGTGTTGCCAACCACTAAACCAGGCTGCCCAGAGCCACATCCAGAGTTAGAGCCATCGCTTTCACGCAGTCTGTCACACTGAGTTCAAACCCAGCCTTCTCAACATGAAATCCACCTGTCATGGTGTGCCAACAACCAAAATGGTGTTCCCAAGTAGCAGAGCACAGCCTGTTCCCATGAGCTCTGACTACAAGGAACTTGGGGATGAGGTCTATGAAATGCTGGGCAGGATCTCACTACAGAGTAGTCAAACTTCTTTTTGCAAGGGAGAAAGATGGCACTTGGTTTTCCATAATCGTGTTGTTGATTTTAAGGGTGATACAGATCTGCTCAGCAAAGGACGTGTGGGGTTTCATAATTTAAGAGCCTACCCTGAAGATCTGTAGATGCTGCTGATGTTACATAAGAACCACATTAGCGCTGTATATTTTCTGCTCCATTGAGCCAGTGCTTTATTTAGTTCCTCTGATTTCAATACTGTTGTAAAACAATACATGTGCGTGCTCTGTGTGCTCTTTAAGTTCTTGGTTTAGGCTTGTATTCTTTACAAAGAGTGCTGAGTGTAACCTTAACATTCTTCTCAAAATTGGTGTGTTTTCATTTACTATTATCTTTTCTCTGGGAAAAACCCCAGTCAGGGGGCAACAGAAAAACAGTGTAAATATTCATCAGGACAGATAGTCTGAAGAGTTAATGGTGAGGAAAGGGTGTACAAGCAGAAGAATGTTTTGAAGAGAAGGTGTGTGGCAGATGGGAAGGTTTACATGAGGCTTGGTGGCAAATACAAGACAAAGACAAGCTGAGAACAGGAGCTGGAGCCAATGGAACAGAATGATGTGGGAATACAAGGAAACTAGATTATATAAAGGTTTTTGTGGTGACACACTGGAACAGGTTGCCCAAGGAGGCTGTGGATGCCCCATCCCTGGAGGCATTCAAGGCCAGGCTGGATGTGGCTCTGGGCAGCCTGGTCTGGTGGTTGACGACCCTGCACATAGCAGGGGGGTTGAAACTGGGTGATCATTGTGGTCCTTTTCAACCCAGGCCATTCTATGATTTGATGATTTTCAGAGGAAGAAAGTCTGGGTTATGTGAGGCTGTACTGAAACAGTTTGACCCTGAGTGAAACACACCTACAGTGTGTGGCACGTGTGTTGCTTTGCAGAGGGAGGTGTGACATTTAGAAATATTAAAGCTGCTGTAGCTTTCTTTTAATCTTGATATGTCTTTAAGTAAATTCGCCGTATGGGAACAAATTGAAAGAGCTTTTGAATGCTGTTTCTCTAATCTCCACAACCTGACTTGCACCAAATAAAATTATCTTCAATGGGAATGAAAAGACAGAATGACTTTGAGGACAAGACCTTTCACCATATGATTATGTGGAAATTAGGGATGGTGAACTTGCCAGGGACCTCCAAGCACTGCATGAATAGAAGGTAACAAAAAGGCAAAATATTGCATAAGAGCTCCCTGAGAGACAGCTCAGCACCAGCTGGTCAGGGGGAAGAAAAGGCATGTCCATGCTCCAGGGGCAGGTCACATTAAGCTGTGGGACACTAAGGGTTTCTCCAGGCTCAGGATCCATGCACTGTGCTCCATCACTTGGTGCAGACAGCTCTTAAATCCACTTTTGTCCTGCTGCTGAATTCTCCCTTGGGGTGATTGCCACATTCACAACACAAAGGGCAGGGCAGGACCTTGCCATAACTCAGCTTGTCTTGGTTTTCATGTAACTCTCACGTAAAACAAAAGCCTTCCAACTATAACATTGTTTGTTCAATGAGATATTTGAATTAGCACAGCTCTACATGCAGCCTCTTTCTGAAGGGAATGCTGTACACACTCTGTCCTTCAAAAATGTACAGAGACTCTCAGAATTCACTGTTCTACGTACATTTAGCAGTGACACACAAGTATAAGGAATGCTGATTTACAGAAAAAAAGAAGGTTGGTAGTGCTTTTTTTTTTTTCAGAGCAAAATGAGGTCACGAAAACAATTCATCTGACATTTGAGCTGCTCTCAAACAATGCACTTTTTGTTTGTCAGGCTGGAGAGAAAGAAAATGGCTACTTAAAAAAAAAAAGAGTGGACAATGTGAGAGGGCAAGGTCTTGATCTTATGCATCACCGCTCTGCAGTTGGTGGAGTGAGGTAGAGAACGGACCATAAAAATAAGTAGCTGTTCCATTATTTTGTGATTCTCTTCCATGTTTTCATGTCAGTGAGAAACTGCAAGTAGTTCCCTTAAGCAGCTCATAAATGTGAGCAGTAAAGAGCATTTAGGTTTTCCTGTTGAAAGGAAATCACCTCTGATCTCTCTTGTATCAGTGTGACCCACAGACCAGTGTGACTAACAGATGACTGATGACGTTTTCTTTCTTGCAGTATGATATTGTTGGACATTCAGGAGATGGCTACAACATCGCCTTGGTTGAGAGTGGGAAAATTCCCAAGAACAATAAGCAAAGATTAGAGATTCTTAAGGTAAATCCTACTAACAACCTATGCTGGGTAACTAGGGATTTTATGACTACGAAGCATAAGAGTGAGATAAAAGACAGATAAGAAAGCATCAAGCTGACGCAGAGCCTTTCAGAGATTGTGCCAAAATAATGGAGGTTAGATATGCCTTATTCTCACCTGCTATGTCATAAATGTATCATTTTGACTGCTTATCAAGGGGTGTAGGAAGTTCCAAACATTATACAGGGATATACGTAGTCCTACCTAAAGAACATGGGGGTACTACTAGCACGGATAATTTGAACCATAGGGGGATCCCAGGTCATTGGTTTAGCCTTGTACCTTCAGGAATTAGTATGTCACAGTAGCAGTGGGAAAGTGTATCGACGGTAGACTGAAAACATGGTAAATCACAATTGCAAAATGAGTGTATTTATCAACATTTTATTGCAATAGTATGAAAAATATATATATCAAGTGTATTGCAGGATTTACATATTTTGGCAGCTTGATGCATCTTAACTGTGAGCTTCCTTCAAAAAATATTTTAAAAATATTTGGGTTAGAAGGGCTGGATTTTCTAGCACTTAAAATTCCTTGCCCTCTGCATAGGAAGCAGCTTCATCAACGCTGACAGTGTATTTATGTCATAAAACCTCAAACAAAATGTTTCCGCATTTGTGAAACTTGCTGCCACTGTCAGGAGTCAGATATTTGATACTAACCATGACACTGTTAGAACTTGGAAGTCCAGTGAAAATTATAAACAGGTGGGAGAAGAATTAAGAAACTAATCCCTCTTTACTTTCTTAAATATATAGCAATAAAGTTACTCAAATTGCAGCATTTCAAAGTATTTTGCACTCCTTAGAGTGCTATCTAATTCTGTCCATGTGTGATTCACTGTGTAATACAGCATATGACATAAAAAGCTGCATCTTCTGTGGTATCTGATGCAGTGCCCATAATTCTGAACGTGCATCCCTTAATGCATCATAAACGAATATTTGCTTCCTTCCGTGCCAGCCAAAACAAATGTTTATTCATAAAGTCCTCTTACATATTTGCACTTGGCTATGTTGTGCACACAGGTCATGCATGCTCATGCTCAGTTCTGCATGAGTGGAGATCATACCTTGGAAGGCACTGAGCATGCCATTCGGGAAATTGCCAAGGAGGATGCTGATGAGTATTTTGTTATTGTCTTGAGCGATGCAAATCTGGAGCGATACGGCATTGAACCATCAAAATTTGCCCAGGTCTTGACCACCAACACTCAAGTCAATGCTTTTGCCATATTTATAGGGTCTTTAGGAGACCAGGCAGATAGGTAAGTTTTCTTTACTATATTCCTAGTATAACTGTTTCCGTTCATCATAAAGTTAAACTGCGCTAGGAAAAAACACCATGTAGGAAGCACTTCTGTGCTGGATGGGTCATGGAGCACTGGCACAGGCTGCCCAGAGGCCGTGGGGTCTCCTCCTTAGAGCCACCTGGACGTGGCCCTGGGCACCCTGCTCTGGGTGTCCCTGCTGGGGCAGGGGATGGAGCAGAGGGACCCAGAGGGCTCTGCCAGCCTCAGCTGTGCTGAGATGCTTTTAATACAGTGAAGGTAGGTATAGTTGTCCATGCTGGCACTCTCCATTGTAGTTTTTGATGTACAAGAAAGAAGCAGAGCTTGTGCCAAGGAGATTGGTTTGTGGGTGAATGGATACCTGTGTCTTCCCTCCTGGAGGACTTGGCAGAGATGTGATTCCTCTGTAAGTGCCCAGTATAAGGTGTGAATGGATATTGGCCTAGGAGGAGTCATATAAGCAAGAAAAGCTGGAGTTCAAAGGTCTTTAAAACTTCCAAAAATTTGACACAGATACTCCCCTTGTGTTAGAGACCTAAATTCTTTGGAGGGTCTGAGCCAATATGCTTGCGCTTAGTGCTATTACACAATTCTACTTGAAACTCGTAGGGTTCAGGGAAAATAAGGAAGTTCTGCCCAAGCTGATGTTTCACGTTTACTGAGGAGCAGTACACAAAACAGGAAGCTGCAGCCACAAATAATAACACTGCTCTCTCTGCTTCTGTTCATGTTTTTGACAGGGGGAGAGTGAGGCATGCCCCAGAGGGAACTGGCCCTCAGTATGTAGTTTCAATCAGTAAAGGTTTGAAGGAGTTTGAAAGTTACAGCTGCACTGCCAGCACTAACCCAGTCTGCAGGTCTGTGCATCAGAGCTGCATTGTGCACTATGAAATACCACCATTCTGGCAGATTACAGTTACAGAATGCCCTTGTACATCTGCTAGTAATAAATGAAAAAAAAAAAGCATTGACCATATCCTGCTGTGTAAGGAGAGATCTTGTAATTGCCAAGCTCACTGGGTATGGGAAATGCACACAACGCTGTCACTAAGATGCATCTGTGTAAGGGCAGAATTAGACAAAGCCTTCCTGTAACTGCTGTGAGGGAAGGACAAGCCAATTCTGTGCAGCAGCTTTTTAAAAACTCACTTTAAAAGTTTGGCTTAACTTATCATTGGAGTAATGGTGCAGAGCATAAACTAAAACCTGTTTAAAAAGCAGTGAGAAAATCACTTCCAAGCCTGCTGGCTGGACATGAGGGAGATGGATTTAGTGAAGTACGTCTTGTTTAGCTTTTTGTTAAGGGAGGTTAAGCTGTGAATAAGAATGTGTCAGGCTAATATTTGCAGAGAAATATCTGTCCATCTAATCTGCTGTGGTCTAGAAGGGGAAATACAAAGAGTGCATTTAGAATCACCCGACGTGCTGAATTGAAAAAGCTGTGAGTTCAATCAAACCAGGGTGTAAATATGTAAATATCTGCCTTTCTGGAGAATGTGTCTTGCTGCCATCAGAACACCAGATGGGTTAATACCTTGTCGAGACACTGGTACCTTAATCAAAATAAATGTTATGCACGTCAGAAAGAGGACGTGAATAAAAACTAGAAATAGCCTTGTCTTGCTGAAAGGACCTCAGCGACCCAACTGCTTTCAGTCCTTCCTCCTACTGCTGCTTTCCCAAGCCTTTAATTGCACAGTGACAGCAGCACAAATGACATGTGTTGGCAAGGTATTCAGAAGGAAAATATTCTTTCTGAAGGAGCTCAGGGCTTGTGGTAGGGGGTGTAATTGGAAATGGTAATTCTCTCTTGTCCCTCATTCTGCATTGCAGGCTGCAGAGGACTCTGCCGGCAGGACGCTCCTTTATTGCCATGGATACCAAAGACATCCCTCAGATTTTACAGCAGATCTTCACATCAACCATGCTGTCAAGTGCCTAGCCAGCACCAACACCATGGTGCAGGAATTCAAAGAAAGAATCCACTCCTGCTGAAGATACGAACTCTACAGCTGGGGACCATCAGCTATTAATAAAATACATCCTGTTCTGCAATCAGCAAACCAACCCGGATCTTCACTAGAGCTCCACCAACTCTGTGTGTTCAAGGAACTGCAGTGAGGCTGAGGCAAACCTCAGGTGGCAACAGAGTGGATGTTCTTCCAGAGGGAAAAAAGATAAAGTACAGTTTGTGATCATTACTCTGGCTGATGGGTTGCCAGCACTGCAGCATCATCTGGCACGGTTTTACTAACATGGTTCTCTGGGATTAGATAATATTATACAATGCAGAGCCAGACAATCTGTTTCAGTGTTTTGTGTGTATATGTTTGAATGGGTGGTTAACCCCATCTCCAATTTAATCAGGGCTGCTCTCTTCAGGAAGGAAACCCTTCCTTCCTCTGCTGTTGCTCTCTTGTTCTGGTGGGTACTGGGGCTTCACCGCTGGAGGCTGGGAACAATGGGGCAGTCTGCAAACACTGACTGTCACATGTAAACATTCATTATCTGATCAGGCACGGTGCTCAGAGATGTCAGATCTAGAGAAAGTGGCTGCTGAGGAGGAAAATAAATGCCTCCTTCAGTTCTGCCCGTGAAAAGAAAGGGGAAGGGCTCAAAACAGTCTTGAGAGCCCACCTGCCAGCACGTCCAAGGAGGAGGTGACTGCAGCATCTCCTTTGCATGATGGATGACACAATCCTGTTTTCCTTTTGCCCAGAGTCCCTGAGATGGCGCCAGTACCTGGAGGTGCCTTTGTGATTGGTAGACCAGAAATTGTTAGCACTTTGCTAGAGCTCCTTCATGATCTGCATTGCTTGGGTTTTTTGGAGATGAAAGTGAAGGACACAATAGGCATGAGAAAGTAAGTTATTTTTTTATAAAGGAAAAAAAAAGCTCTTTTCACTTCAGCGAGATATCTCTGTTGGCATATAGTTCTTGAATATCCAGGATATTTGTAAAGATACTTTATAATTCAGTTGGCTGCTGTTTGGCTTGTCCTATGAGGTGATGATCTTGTTATATACCAAAGAACAGATATCTTGCAGTGCATCAAGAACACAGGAATACCTGAAGAATTGAATTTATCGTTTAACTAAACTGGGGTTCCACAGCACCCACAGCTTCTCTGGGCAGCTGTAGCCTGTATGCCCCAAAACGTCCTGAAAGGAGGATGTGTGAGGATGATAAAAGGCCTGTTTCAGAGGTTTCTTGGATTGTTATGGTTAGGATATACGTGAGAACAAAGAGGTTAAAGACGTAATTCCTGTTTGCTGGGAGTTAGGAGGGGAGTGCTGGGTTGATCCTGGCTGGGGCAAATGCACATACTTGCTCACGTACACACAGACATGGCTGCTTAGGGGAAGCACACATCAAAACATAAATATCCTGGTCCCGTAAACATGGCGTGAGATACTTTGTGCAGTAAAGAGCTGTCATATTAGGAATCCTGTTTGTAAACATGTTTATAGTAGAAATTCTTTTAGTACCTCTGCTTTTAGTGCCTTCAGACAGGAAGCATTGCAGGACAGTAATAAGCACAGGGGCTGTACACCTCCTAGGTTACTATTAGCATTATCATAAAAACTGATGTTGTTTAAGAGAGGCTGTACAGTGAATTCCATTTGCTTGGGGAACCCTGTAAATCACTCTTAGTGTCACATTATTTAGGCCATCTTTCAAAGCTTTGGCTTTATTCTTTATTTTGGGACATTCTGTTGTGTTTCGGTTCACATTTCACTGTGTGAAATGTAGACTGACCCTGTAGAGAGATGGGAGCAGTGGGTGCTTTCAGAGGGGAGAAGGGATGAATGAACATTTAACGCTTACTGCAGGCCACGTTTGACCTGAGAGTAGCTCTCTGAGTTGTTCTGGTGCAAAGGGAGATTTCCCCAGCTCTTACCTGCTCTGGTGAGGTTTTGAAGTGTTTAAGAAACATGTAGATGATGCAGTGAGGGACATGGTTAGTGGGAATGGTGATGATGGGCTGACGGTTGGACTAGCTGATCTTAGTGGTCTTTTCCAATTGTAATGATGATTCTATGATTCACACAGGCAGTAACCTCAGTAGCAGTGGGCATCTTGGACTGGCTGGACACAAAGGAAGTTGTGGATGCCCCATCCCTGGAGGCATTCAAGGCCAGGCTGGATGTGGCTCTGGGCAGCCTGGACTAGTGGATGGTGACCCTGCATATAGCAGGGGGGTTGAAACTAGATGATCATTGTAGTCCTTTCCCAGGCCATTTTATGATTCTATGATTCTGTGATATATATATAACTACATTACACATATATATATATATCTATATATATAGATACAGCCCAGGCATATGTGCTTCCAGTCAGAGCCAGGCACATCCTCCATGCAGGAAGGTGAACAGCCTGAGGTGCCTCTGTGTGGATACAGGGTGTGAGCAGAGATGTGGGAGGGATGGAAGCTTGGGCTCCGGCAGTTGCTTTTCCCCTTTCAATCTTTTTGCAGACATCGAGTGTCAAGCATGGTTGTAGCTGTCATGATAAAATTAAAAGGTCATAATCGCTGATCAAATACACTGATGTATTATTCAAGCAAACAGGCATACAAAGGAGATTTAGATACTGTATTTAAAAATTAAAACCAACCTGATGCCCAGCTGGGAGTACAGGTGGGAGACACAAAAATGCCAGAGCTCTTCTTCTATGAAGTCTTCATTTTTATTAATGATTATAAAACAATTAATGAAAATGGTTCAGATAACAGGAAGAAAAAAAAAAAAGCCTTGCAGTTGTGTAGACTATTGCACCTTGTCGTGTTGATTAATAAATACCATGTCCATAGAAGTGAGAATGTTAAAGCTATTGACTGAAAAATAAACATAAAATTTCTAACTGTGGACTGAACCCACAATGCGGGCTTGAAAATGTGATTGTTGTACAGAAGCTCTATTTTAGGAAAGGCTGAAAGTGCATTCAAAACCATTTTAATGTGAATAGGTTTATCTGCTGTAGGTGGGAAGGAGTCTCTTGCTTAGCTCCTCACTACTTCTTCTGGAACAAGCATGTCCACATTGACCGCTTTTTCTGTGTTTTATCATTTACTCTTCTTTCTGTCAGCACCAAGGAGAGCAAACAGAAGTTGAAGGGAGCTCATGGTGCTCAAGGGGACCAATCTCTTTCAACCTGCATGCTTGGGCACACATATTCTTGGCCATTTGTTTTTGATGGTCTTGTCTTGGTCTTTGTGTCAATCCTCATTTCTTTTCTTCCAACCTACTCTCATCTATGTTGTCTCTCATTTGTTTTATCAAAATGAGTTCTGTCCCTTTCCCAATTTCCCATGTTTTTTTTTTTGTGTTTTTGTTGTTGTTTTGTTTTTTTCCTTTTTTTTCTTTTTTTTCCAGAGAACCCCAATATCATACGAGCAGTCTGCCTACCAGCTCATGCTGCTCAGGGCCCCATCCAGCCTGTCCTTAAATGCCTGTGCCAGTGCCTCAACATCCTCACAGCAAAGAATTTCTTCCTAATATCTAACCTAATCTCCTTTCTGAGTCATTCCCCCTTGACCTGCTATTTCCCTTCCTCCTTGTAAACTCCCTTCAAATACTGGAAGGCTGCAGTGAGGTCTCCCCAGAGCCTTCTGTTCTCCAACCTAAACAAGCCCAACTCCCTCAGCCTTTCTTCAAAGGAGAACTGCTCTAGCATGGACTTTGTCTTCTAGGAGCTGGGCTTTGCACCAGGCGTTTTAACCTTTGAAAGCAGAAAAGATCTCCCTTTTTCACCATTCATTCAGAAGCAGACTATCATCAAAACAAATAAATAACAAATTCCCTTAGCCAGAAAAACTACTTTGCTTCTGAGATTATTGTGACAACATGAGCAGTATCAGCACTGAGTAAAATGTCTTAAAGTCAGCTGAATTTTCTGGAAAATAAGTGCACATGGGAAGATTTGAAAATTCAGTGTTTTTCAGGATGTGGATGTGGGTTGGTGTTCTTCTCGAAGGTGAGGGTTACGTTGCCAGGTGCTCCTATGGTCACATGAGGACAAGCTGAGCAGTGCAAGGCTGAAGCATCCCCATCAGCAGTGGGGAGTGAATAAACTTCATCTCTACCCCAGGCACATGCTCAGGATGAATTGAGGCTTGTTCGCATCAATAAGTGATGGAGGGAACTGGACTAAAAGAAGTCTGCCCCCTGAATACCGCATTTGTTGTGTATTTTTCAAATGCATACGAGTTAGTTATTGCCTTTTGGTGCAGGCCAAAATTTTTATGTCCCTGGAACCTCTTAATGAAACATTCACAGGGAACCTAAAATGTAATGCAGCTCACAAATACAAACAAACAAACAAAAAATTTATACCAGGACTCGATACAAATCCCATTCTTGGCAATGGACTTTTCAAAATCATTAAATAAGTATTTTATGGCAACTTCTCTGAATGCTCTGTCTGGCTAAAATGACAGTATTATAAGCAAACAGTTTGGGAATGGTCCAAAAACATCATTATTTGGTTAGGAGAATGTTATAGGGAGAGCAATGCAAGGGATGGCGTTGCGGATCTTTTTTCTGTTATCTAAACTAAATCACGCTCTGTGCACCATACCAACATCTGCATTTCAGCTTGGGTTGGTTTTATATCTTTAGAATCACCTACTAGAGTTTCACATCTGAGGATTATGGAATAAGGTTTGGTTTTGGAGACACGGAATTGGGGATAGGGCTGTAGGGATGCTCCTGTTGGTTTTCGCATGAGCTTCACAGTGAGAATCTTGCCTTCCTGTGTGTGTGATGCTGCAGATGCTGTCCTGCTCCAACAGTGGTCAGTGTCTGAAAGAGCTGAAATGGCTCTGCGCGTCCCTCTCTCTGTCCACAGCCCCATTCCTCCCAGCAGATGTGAAAGGAACAAGGGAGGCTGAACTCCAGTGTCATGGGAGGAGATGGGGCCCACAGCCTCATTGCATCCTTCCTCGAGCCACAAGCTGAAGCTGGCATACCCAGGCATGGGCTTTGGATGCTGGGAATTAAGCATGACTTTCACTAGGATTTTAATATGTTATATTATAGCTCTTAAGATGTTAGTAAGTTTTATGATGCCAAGAAAACATGAACAGCAGTCCTTACTCCTCTGTATTTTAGTTGTGAGATCAACTGTGGATTTTCATCCATGTGCTAATGAGTAGGAAAAACAACTCAGCAGGAGAAGAATATAGATAGAATTTTAAATGATACTTCATGCAGTTAATCCAGTACTTGGGATGACAAAATAATAGAAACAAAATGTCTGCATGAATCAAGTTGGAATTTTCTGGCTGTAACTTAGTGACAGCAGCTCAGAGCCTGTCAGCCTTTAGCTCCTGTAATCGTCCTCTCCCCTCAGTGCCTCATTCTTCCAGCAGTCCTGGGCAAATGGGTTGTTGCTTCATGCAGAGGTTAAATCCCCATCATCAGTGCATACAATCCCCTAAATGCCCCTGTACATTGCAGGGGAATTGGACTAGATGACCTTTAAAGGTCCCTTCTAACTGAAACGATTCTATGATTCCATAATTCTATTCTAAATGATACCCTTGCTCCTTCCTCAGGATCATACAGATGCACAAATCACCTGTGGTAAAACTTGTTAACAAACTGCCAGTGGCATGTGGTATTTAGAAGCATCCTTTGTCTTTGGCAGTGGTTATGCTCATGTAGAGTACACTGCCTTGGGAGTGGGATTTCCTAGCTGAAATATAAAGGGAAGCAGTAATTCCTATGGCTTTATGTAAGACTTTGTTGTGGCTTTTCATTACTTAAAGAGAGTTTAAAAAAAAGATAGATAAAGAAAGGGAAAGGGAAAGGGAAAGGGAAAGGGAAAGGGAAAGGGAAAG
>JAPSGF010000008.1:5189178-5222025 GCA_035772895.1 Perdix hodgsoniae
AGGGAAAGGGAAAGGGAAAGGGAAAGGGAAAGGGAAAGGGAAAGGAAGGAAAAGGAAAAGGATAAAGAGGATTGATGGAAGGACAAAGACAAAAGCAAATGGCCAAGAATGCATGTGTCCAATCATGCAAGTTGAAAGAGATCCTAAGAGATCCCTTCCAGCTCTGGCTCTGGCAGCACCTTTGTGTTCTTGCTCAACCTGCTCAGCATATGCTCCAGGAACCAAATGCACCTCTGCAGAGCACTGGCAGGCATCATGTCCACCACCCCAATCCAAATGTGATGGCAGGCAGCACAACTAAAGGTCACCAAGCTTTTTCCGTTCCCATGGAGGAGGCTGAAAGCAGCATTAACTAGCTTAAATGGCTGCCCTGAACAAGGGGCACATTGTTTCTCTGGACAATTTTCTTCTAGCAAAAACATGTGTGAATGAGAAATTCACTCTGGCAAAGTAGTGAATGTCAAAGTTTAGTCATTTTTCCTCAAAACTGGAATCAGTAATCTGATGACTTAAAAAAAAAAAAGTCAACCCCTTTTGAAATACGAAAGTTTCCATCAGAAAACAGATGCATGTCATTCATTTGGTCCATCTATGCCTCTTCATATCTGGCAATTGGGATGGACCTGAACCACATGGCAAGGGGCTGATTGCCATGTGCTGGGTCTCCACTTCCCTTGCTGGCGTTCCACCAACCACTGCACTGAACCACTTGTGGTTCTAATAGTCATTAACTTAGGACTCACTTGATGATCAGTAAAGGCAGCATGACCCTCAGCCACTTTGCACTAAGTGAATGGTCTGAGCTGTGCAGCTCTGAGCTTCAAGATGAGACATCAGCCATCCAGACAACAGACAGGGAGGTAGGATATGGTGCACCAGGTTAAATGTAACAGGCTTCTAACAATGTCTTCTTTGTGTTTGGGATCAGTTTGACCATCATTTCCTAGCTGATACCTTTGTGAAGTTATACCTTGCCTGTGATTTGCCCTTCCTGATGTTGGGTGGCACCAGGATCAGCACTATCATCTCTATCAACTTCTTTGACTGCACTTGTAGCTGAATGGCCCAAACCAAGCACCAAAATGCTATTTTCAGGATTGGTAGACAATGCAGACATGGCTGTCTGAAGACATCAGCTGCCACTGTCCCACTGTGATGGCATAGGTGGCAACAGCACTGGAAGACCAAGTCATACTTCAAGCAAAAGAACTGGGGTTTCTTTACCCCTCCTGAGATGACACAGCAATGTACCCTTCATGGGGCTCAGATAATTTTTCCCTTCTGAATTTTATTTGCAGACCTGGTCTTCTCCATACCTCTCCTCTCCTCTCCTCTCCTCTCAGAAAATCGTTGCCTCATTGAGCCCAGCAGGTCAAAGGACTCAGATCTTCCTTGGCACCCGCTTGCAGCCCATCACTGTCTCCATTTCATCCCAAATTAGCAGCACAAGCAAAGCTGGGAGTTGTGCTCCAAGTCCACCAGCTGTGGGATAATCAGATGTGAACAAAGAAATGCCGTGTTTCCTGGGCTGGCATCTCCCAGCAGTTCAGCCTGCTCTTTGTGGGGTTAGAAAGCACAGTGCTATTTAAGGCACTTTAATTTCTATTCTTCAGTAATTTCATGTTCATTGGAAAACAACTTTCTAATTTTGTAATGCCACACAAAAAGCACAGACGGAACAGATTTGACAGCTGCTCTTTTGGACAGCCTGTAAAAAGCAGGAGAAAAGCAGTAATTGTACCACTGAGTCTTCCATTTGTGTTGTGTTCTCCATTCCTCACCACAGATCTTTCCCATCAAGGAGACTTTTGAGGCTCTGTCCTTGCAGGTGGACAAGAACCTCCACTCCAGTAAAGCAGTTCTTTGAGGCTGATGGATTATGTCATGGGCATATCAGGAAGAAAAGTGTGGGGCAGGACTAATGGAAGTTCACTTAAAAGATGTTACTAAATGGTCTAAATGCTACTGAAGTATCATTAGGCAAAGTAGACATCTGATCTCTGAAATCAGTTTCAAGGCAGTTTGGCATCATCTCATTGATGAATTTTAAATACTCGTCATAGCTTTAAGTATCTTAAAAACTTCATATCTAGGGAAGGCAGACAAAAACACAGATGACAGTTTGACCTGAATGAATCAGGTGAATCAAAGTCACTGTTCTTAAAGTTAGCCTGATTTTTGGTTAGGTATGTATGTTCCCGGTGCTTTGCCATTCAACCTTTCTCCCCCAACATTTCATTGGTAGAAATCAGAGGTATTTCCCAGGCACTTTTAGGGCAACTTCCTCATGATCAAATATTTGCATAGCTCTCCTTTGATTTTCTATCCAGATTTCATATTATTTGCTTTTGCTCTGTCAGGCATGCCCTCAAAGACCTCAAAGAACTTGAGGAAGCTATTTTCATGAATGTCACTACAATTGAGGGACAGGTGTTGGACCGCTTGTTTCTAAGTGTTTCCAAGCTTTGTAAAACCAGCAGAAACTGGTTCCAGATGGGGAATTTAACAGTTGGGTTGCTGGGAAGGTCTGGAAAGCTTTTTCTCCATTTTGCTTTGAAGGTCCAAGCAGCCATTGGGGTGACTGGAGAAGGTGCTGGAGAATTTCTGTGCATGGAGGGTGAAGAGGAAGTAAAATATGCCACAACTTCGTGTTTCCAAGGACAGAACATCATTTATATTGGATTCAGGAGATGTAAGACAATATCAGCTTTCACAAGAGAGAGTTTGGGGTTCTGGTGTAAAAGAACAAGCATCTAGTTGTCAAGGTTAGTTAATCAGGAAAGGACAGGGCTCCTTGAAGACTGCATGTCAGAAGATAAAACAAGGGGACAAACTCAGCACGAAGAGCTCATCAAAGGCAGCTAGATATGCCATAAATTAACATACCAGATTACTTATCCAGTAAGAGGCATAATTACTTAAAGTCACACAAGAATACAGGAAATGGGATAGCAAAATAAATTACTGGTGTAACACGTCTGTATACAGTGAAATGGGGATGATCAGGCTCTCCATTAGAATCATAGAATGGCTAAAGTTGGAGAGGACCTGCATCCGTTCCCTCCGCCGTGGTGCAGTCGATACGGTGGAGGGAACGGATGCCATTCAGAGGGACCTCGACAGGCTGGAAAGCTGGGCTCGGGTGAACCTAATGAGGTTCAACACGGCAAAGTGCAAGGTTTTGCACTTGGGCCGGAAGAACCCCAGGCACCTGTACAGACTGGGAGGAGTGGTCATTGAGAGCAGCTCGGCAGAGAAGGACCTGGGGGTCCTGGTGGATGAGAGACTTAACATGAGCCAGCAGTGCGCTCTGGCAGCTCGAAAGGCAAATGGGATCCTGGGCTCCATCAGGAGAGGGGTGGTCAGCAGGGATAGGGAGGTGATTGTCCCTCTCTACTTGGCTCTTGTGAGGCCCCATCTGGAGTACTGTGTTCAGGTGTGGAGCCCTCAGTATAAGAAAGACATAGAGATTTTGGAAAGGGTCCAGAGGAGGGCCACGAAGATGATCAGGGGGCTGGAGCACCTCCCCTATGAGGACAGGCTGAGGAAGTTGTGTTTGTTCAGCCTGGAGAAGAGAAGGTTGCGGGGTGACCTCATTGCAGCCTTTCAATACCTGAAGGGAACTTACTCCCAGGAGGGGAGTAAACTCTTCGAAAGGGCTGATAATAGCAGGACTAGGGGAAATGGTTTTAAGTTGAAAGGGGGAAGATTTAGGTTGGATGTTAGGGGGAAGTTCTTTACTAGGAGAGTGGTTGGGTCCTGGAATAGGCTGCCCAGGGAGGTTGTGGATGCCCTGTCCTTGGAGGTGTTCAAGACCAGGTTGGACAGGGCTCTGGGCAACCTGATCTAGTAAAGGTGTATGTTTGGTGGCCCTGCTAGGCAGGGGGGTTGGAACTACATGATCCTTGAGGTCCCTTCCAACCCAGGTCATTCTGTGATTCTGTGATTCTGTGACCTTAAAGACCATCCAGTTCCAACCCCCTGCCATGGGCAGTGCTACCCAGCAGCTCATGCTGCCCAGGGCCCCATCCAACCTGGCCTTGGATGCCTCCATGGATGGGTCATCCACAGCTTCTCTGGGCAGCTGTGCCAGTGCCTCACCACCCTCTGAGCAAAGAATTTCTTCCAAATACTTAGCTTAAATTTTCCCTCTTTTAGTTAAAATCATCCCTCCTTGTCCTATTAGTATCAAACTGTATAAAAAGTTGGTCCCTCTCTTGCTTATAAGCTGCTCTCAGGTGCTGTAAGGCCGCATTGAGATCTCCCAAGATCTTTCTCTTCTCCATGCAGAACAAGTTCATCCATTAGATGGAGTCCCCTTCCTGTGTTCTCTCCGCTGCCAAAAACCCTCTCATAGAAGGATATCTAATTTAGTATTGAGCTCTGCTAGATTCGTTTTTACACCTGGCTGATGCTACCACAATTTTTGTGCAGTTAAACCTAACCCATGTATGAAAATGAGGGAGCAACGAACTGAGTCAGCCCCGTACCACTCACAGACTCCCCTGGGCCTCAGTGTCAGAGCTCAGCTTCATCTCTCTTCTCCCTTTCCACAGCCTGAAGAAGAAGAAGCTCTTCACCCGCGTCAACACCTTTAATTTTTTCCTAGCCAAGGACAAAGCTCCACGTAAGCTAATGGTGCTGGCTGAAGAAAAGGAGATGGCTTCTCCTTCCTGCCAGAACATTGCAGGGCCACGTCTCATGGGCTGTATCAGGTTGTAAAGTCACAGCCCGTGGCTTTTGCTGCTTCAGTGGTTGCACTTCGTTTGAAAACAGCTTCAAATGTTTAAATGTGATTTAAACAATTCACAGTGTGGTTAGCTCTCACCTCACCTTTGATTCAGATGGGGCTATGTAAAATGTAAGTGAGAGTAAAATGGCCCCTAAAATGGTCCTACTTTCATCTGATGTGTACCAAGCAAGGAGGGTGAGCAGCAACCCCATTTACCTGCTGCGTCCCTTCTGAAAGCAGCTCGGGGTTTGCCCAGGGCTGCCAGCAGTCACTGCTGCAGAACTGAGCTAACCCAGCAGAAATGCAGCCATGAACAAAGCATGTGAGCACTGTGTGCTCCTACAGCCAGTGATGCTGACCCGAGGCCTGGATGGGGGTGAAGGATGGAGAGAAAGCAGCCACCTTTTGCACAGCTGTACCGGATTCCAGAGGGATGTGGAATCATTCCTTCCTTCCACCACATCTTTGAGGAACCACTGGCCTATGAGAACCCAACAGGATTGTGCTTGTGAATCTCTAAGATAAAATATTGTTATTCAACAGCTACTTTTTCCATCTGAGGGCAATCTAAAGCTAAACCTTCTGTTCCTATTTCAGCATGCAGAGGCTTAGCTCATGGATACCATTAACAGTGGTAAAATTGGACTGGAAAGACACCCAGACAAACCACTGTGTATGTGTCAGGATGAGATTTCTCTCTGGCTGCAGTTTACTGCTAAGTCATAGAATCATAGAATCATAAGAATGGCTTGAGTTGGAGACCTCAAGGATCATCAAGTTCCAACCCCCCTGCAGGGCCATATCTAATACTAGACCAGGCTGCCCAGCTCCCCATCTAACCTGGCCTTGAACATGTCCAGGGATGGAGCATCCGCAACCTCTCTGGGCAGCCTGTTCTTAAAGTCTACATTCCTCCAAGGAAATGAAGTGACTAGGGATAATGACCTTTCTACCACTATTAAGCATCATGTCATGGCATTAAATCAACATTTTAAGCACCAGTTTCCAATTATTCATACACACTTCTGCACTACAGTGCTTAGTTTCAAAATGCTCTGTGAATGTGGGCATCTTTCAGTGTCAAGGAGGGCCTGTGTGCAATAGCAGGAACCTGAGGAGGGAGCCTCAGAGGGCAGTGCAGAGAAAGGAGCTTTTAAGGGGAGCAGGAGTGTGTTGGGAAACAGAGCTGGGTTTGGATGATGACCTCCAGCAATGGCTTTGAGCAGAAATGCTGGAGGAGATACTAGGGTGTTCATTATATACAGAAAATCAGAGTTAAGACCCCATGGCAGTGCCTTTAACTTTTGCCTGCTATGTAGACTCAATCTGAAATGAAGAATTTGGATGTGCCTTATAGGAGACCAAGGAGAGACTTGACTCACATATAACCCACAGTGACAGCATCTGGTCTAAGGTGTCTAAATCTGTGTTTAAAAGGAATATTTTGGGATGAAGGGATTAAAGCAACCCTGGGTGCTTCCCAAAACCTCTTCCTGCTGCCCAGTGCTTTGTTATAACCAGCCAGCCACTCGGATTGGACTCCAGAGGAGAGGACGGGGGGCTGCCCATAGTGAAGCAGCACATCTCAGGGAGCTGGCTGGTGATTCACATCTTCTAGAAGGGGAAGGCTTGCTGCAAAAGGCGTCTGTGTTTCCAGCAGGGGCAGTCACTCCTGAGTCATGCAGAAGCAACACCAGAGGGGTGGAAAAAAATGTTCATACAGCCATTCCCAAGCAGGGCGGGTGGCAAGTGCTGTCATCTGTTGGGGGGTGGAGGATGGGGAGAAAGGGAGAAGATGGATGAGGGAGGAGAGAGAAAGAACAGAAAGAGGTTGTCTCCTGAGAAAGTCAAAAAAGTACCTCTGTGTGCAACATACATAAATCCTAGTTTTCTGTCCCTAATGGCTTTCTGTGTGAAAATAAGAGCCTTTTGCTGTGTGCCCAGGGGGTTTTCAGTGCTTGTAACAGAACCAGAGCAGCAAATGCTTGCTAGAGGCATTCTCTGTGCCAGGACAAAGGCTGGGAGAGCTTCAGTGGCCACATCCCATGGCCCCCTTCTCCTGCCCAATGCAGAGCCAAATCTTCCTGCCCAACAGCTGAAAACCCCAGATATCGAGCAACCTTAGCATCACCAGGGAAAGGGTGGAACTCCTGCCCTCATATATACTGAAATTCCTCTTCGCATAGGAGGAGAAACCATCCACTCCAGCTCACTTTCACAGGATAATTACCAGTTTGAAGATTATTATTTCATACTTGCACCACTTCAGCAGAATTGCTAAGAGGCTGGTAGATTTGGCTTGCAAACTGGGGCTACTAGAAGAGATATGGGGTCATGCATAGGAGCTCGGGGTCCTTTTAACTTCGCTACACAACGGATTGGTGCAACACTGGCCTGAGAGCAGCTTCCCTGCTCTCTTTCTGCATAGCTGCATCTTAGCACTGAGTGGATGATGTTTCCCAGCACAGTCAGCAGCTTTCTCAGTGCTGGTTAAAGCAAGCAGTGAGCTAAAGGGGAAAAATGGTCTGAGTCCAAGCTTTGGAGAGCTGTGGATTACATACAGTCCACCACTAAAGTAAATCTTGCCTTTCATTGCACTCGCTGGCCTGCATCTGTGTTCACAGTGCCTCCAAACCACATTGGGCTGCGTGTCGCATTGTGAGTTGTTCACAGCATGGTTTTACAGTGGAGTGAGTCAGTAAGTCAGGTAGAGTCGAACTTGCCATACAACAACAGATGGGTGTCAGCATCTAGCTGTTGCTTAGGCAAGCTTCTGTTAAAGGCCTATTTTTCCCCAGACTTTAGCTGGGAACTAGATATGCTGAGAAAGCCCAAGAGGTACAAGACTTACTCCTCTTGCACCTTTTCTCTGCAGTGCTGAATACAAAGTGGCACATCTGAATCCCATATCTGGGATTCAGGATCCACATCTGCTAGCCTTGCCCCAGTGGTACCAAATGAGGGCACAAAGATTTTAGAGAGCTTCATTTTACCACTACTACCACATCTTGAGCCTCCCTTTTCCAGCTTCTGAAGGAGGAAGGATGGTTTACTCCAGTTGGTGGAGTTGGGGTCAAACTTCCTTAAAACCAAGAAGTTGACTTCCAAAAGATCTGCTCAATTTATCCAACAACTTTATGAAAACTTAGCAGTTGTTGCATTGCTTGCCAGAATCTGCAGGGAGCTTGACACAGCAGCACACAGCTGTAGGCTCCCAAACAAAGGTATTTTTTGCTCCTGTTAGAGGTAACCCAGCACCCTGGGGCTGCTCTTCTCAGAGCCTAAAAGAGGATGAAATCACCAAGGCAAGATCCTATGGGGACCACAGACAGGAGCAGCAGAGAAATGCTGAACCAGTGAACACAGATACAGGCACATACAATATAAATACACGCTTTTTTTCCACTTCTCAAGTTTCATGACATTAGATAAAGCAACCAAACAGGGCTCTGCAGGTAGGCTAGCAAATCCCACACCACAGGAAATGGGGATGTCTGAAGGCTTGACATCTTTTTTCCATTAGAATAGCTGTAAATCTGGCACCAAGATGAGCTAAGGGCATCAGTTTCCTGATTATGGAGAAAATACAAGTTAGACAGCACAGTAGTTGGAGAAAAATCCAGCAATAGCCCTTGTCTGAGGAGAGATTGGTTTTCCTCCCTGCTCCCATTAGCACAGTTGGTTTGCAACCGCACACTGCTACTACCTATCAGGGCTCCTTGTTGATCAAAAGTTGACATTTGCAAGACTGGCAGGTCTGTTCCTTTGCCATTTGGAGCTCACAAAAGCCAAGGGAAATTAATATTTATCTTGAAAGTATTTATTACTTTGGGATATAGTTCACAAACCGTGGAGGAAACCATCTGAAATAATAACAGTCAGTTAGCAGACACGTATTGCAAATGGATTTTTAATTTCACGTGTAAAGAACTGTGAGGGGCTCAGGGAGAGAGGAGCAGTGGCTGAGAAAGGAAAGCAGCCCCGCGCCCTCAACACCCCACCCATCACTTCCCTGCTACTGCAGCTTCACCTCTGCTACCAGACCTGGCTATAAGGATTGCCACCATCATGATTGATAGGACAAGGGGAAATGGTTTCAAACTCAATGAGTGGAATGTTGGATGTAAGGAAGAAGACTTTTACAGTGAGGGTGGTGAGGCACTGATACAGATTGCCCAGTCGGGCTGGACTGGGCTCTGAGCAACCTGATCTGGGTGTGCTTATCCCTGTTCATTGTGGGTGACCTCTAAAAGTCCCATCCAACTCCAAGGATTCTATAAAATGATGATTCTATGCCAAGCTTGCAGGCCAAACGTCTGTATGTGCATATGCAAGGATACATGTATGCAAACCCCACAGATCAAGACTAAGGAGGAACTGGATCCAGTCAGAGCCTTTCCCATTTTGAATACCATCTTTACACCATCTGCTTTGAACTGAGTGGAAAAAGCAAAGAAGTCACCTGAAAACTTCACCACAAGCTGGATGGGAAGTCACAGGCTTGACATGGAGGCACACCAAAAGTGAAAATTTCTGCATTAAAAATATCTGAAGGAAGTTTCACACAAATGTTTGGGTGTTTTTCTTCTTTTCCTCCCCAAACTTGTTTCATGGAGTGCACATCACAAGACAGCACAGAAGCCACGCTGTCCTATTGTATTTTGAATATCAGCCAATATTCAGTACTGAATATACACCTTTTTTAACGTCAAGCTTTCACCGTGTGGAAGCCAAGAGACATTTCAAAACAATGATGTTATTCAAAATGCCTGGGGAAGTCTGTCTCTTTGGCTTGGAAATGTAAAATTTATTTTTAGGCAAAAAGAAGGCTGTTTTTGGAAAGGTCAAGAGAAAGCACAACTGGCAGATGCTGAGGTTGGCTGAATGGCTCCTTCTTGCTAAGCCACCCAGCTGTGAGGATGGGGCAGAAAGGCAGATAGCTCAGACCCTGCTAGGAAAAAAGCTTGGATTAGCCTTCTAAACAAGGCTAGAAATGGACTCCGGGAATGAAATTGGAAAGACTGAGCCACTTCATATTAAATAAATACTAAAATGGATCTGACATTTTAAATACTTTTCCAGTTGAGAGTTCCCATTAATTTGGGTGTGTGTTCCTGTCTCATTCGTCCCCATTACCATGGGGACATACATGTGGGATGTATCCTATCCTGTAAATTTGAGCCATTTAAACACAAAGAAAAAAGGTAACAGGCAGTAAATTCCAATAACCTTAATTGTACAATTAACTGTAGAAATCTGTGGGAGAAAATACTCTCAAAGATGTAGACTGAGCTGTGGATATTGCTGGAGATTTTCTTTCCACAAGGGATAAGGAAAACTAAGAGCCCAATAAGGGTAAATGCTGTCATCCAGCTGTCTTCATGTGCACAGTTAAGGTGATTGTGTCTCCCAGTAGAAGAATTTAAGGGTCTGGGGGGAAAGTATGGCCTTTCCCTACGACACAGTTCCTTTGGATCTTTTCATAAGAATTTCAGGAGAAGAAATGTCCGGAAGAGATTACAAGAGAAGCACAGAACGCTGAGTACCATGGGAGTTTACCAAACCAGTTCCTATGCATCCATATGCTCTTGCTCCACTCAAGGTCATTGAAGTCCTATTCCTTCTTAGACCACGGACAATACTCTGATTTGCATCTTTAGGCTGGAGAGATGTAAAAGTGAAATATGTGGGAGCACTGAGATTTTTAAACAAAATTTTCTCCTCTTCTGGCAGCCCCACTGAGTGGCTGATGTTGGTCCTTGCTGCAGCTGAAGCAAGTCTTCATCGGTATTCAGCCTGCAGTTCTGCCTTGGGTGCAACTGGAAAAGAACAACTTGTGCAATCTTCTCCAAGACCCAGAATGAACATTTGTCAAAGGCTGGGAAGACTCATCAAGTCAAAGAGGTCACCCAAGCATACGACTGCAAGGGACTGCAGGGACACGTACATGGGAAGGAAGACCAAAAACACTAGACTAACCTGAGGCAAAAACATTAAGTCTCTGGGGTACAACTGCATCATCTTTCCACGACAGGATAATTTCAGTGTGACCAAGATGGCTATCCCCAACTCTCGCCAACAAAATCACTAATACAAAGACTTTGCAATTCATGTCACTCATTAATTCTGGCATAGGCGCATGGAAGACTAAAAAAGCTGTCAGAAAGTTGTGTGTGATGATGAATTTCCAAGGGACATTCTGGAAACTAAGTGTGGGAATCTGCTGGGCAACGCTGGGCAACCATGCCATGGCTCAGCCTTGGATGGAGTGACTAAAATATGGGGTTGGTGAAGTAGATGAGATTCTCAGCACCAATAAGGGGTGTTCGTCTCCACACTGATTTAAAAATACTAAAACTTGTAAAGGACCCCACCAAATAGAAAGAGGGAGAGGGAAAAAAGGAGGCTACGAGCTAGACCAGAACATCTGAAAGTGGTCTCAAAAGCCCTGAGATATACAGCCACTTTCTTACTTCAGCGCTTGATGCTGCTCTGGTGCCTCTGAATGTTTGGGAAGGCCAGAATTCAGGAAACAAGATGTTAAAGGCTTGTTATACACATTATGTAGCCCTGCACACTTCCTAGTGCTCTATATGTTGATCCATGAGAGGAGAAGTATGCAGCCTCTGGCTCTCTCCTCTTGTTTTTTTACAGCGCTGAAGAGGTTGTGATGCTCTTTGGCTTAATCTGAGAAGGGGCACTGGAGGGAATGCTTTTGACTACCTACACAATAAAGCTGGGGCTGGAGAAGAGGTCATGTGAAGCATTTTGTGGTAAGAGATAACTTGCACAGATGGTAAAAGTATGAAGAACCGCAGCATCCCTGGTGAGACGCATGACTGAAATGCAAGGATACGGGTGTTTTTTTTGATGAGTTTCTGGAAAAGCACTGAGCTCTGCAACTTCCACTGCAGTCAACAGGTCTGGAGCTGCTCTATAGCAAGTTTGGAAAAAACGCTGCTTCTTGTGCAGTGAGAGCTGGCAGGTACCAGAGACGTTTGCCAGGGCAGGGATTTCCTTTGAGATTGTTTAAGGCTGCAGAAGTGCTGTGAGCAACACACACAAACAGCTCTGAGAGGAGCTCTTGGAGTCCCTAATCCCAAACTCGGCTCTAGTTCAGACCACCAGCTTCCTTTCGACGAGCCATGGGGCGACAGCCAAGCTCTCATCAGCTCCCTCTGAGTTTGAGTTGAGGCATACTGGAGAAATTTGCCTTGTTCTTTAAGTGGAATTTAATAGAGCGTGCCAAGAAGCTTTGAGACAGCTGATGTGTGGCTACTAACGCCTAATAACCCAGTGGTGTATTTGTAGCACATTGTGCCAACTGTCAACACAATAAATGAGCAGGGATGCTGAGCCCTCTAAGCAAAATGTGCATTCTTTTTCCTATAATAAACTCTGCAGATAAGCAAAGCTACTGCTCATAAATCAGTTTTCCAAGTGCATAAAACTATTAAAATATACACAGCGTTAAGAAGCCAACTATGAACAAAGACTGCCCAGATCAGTGTTCTGTGCTGCAGGAGAGCCTAAGACAGTCAGAGCTTGAAACACTGCAGCCATGGATCAGCTCTTGGTGTAACCCTGCTTTCAGGGGACAGCAGTGAGGCACGCTGGCTTTTGGGCTGTCCTTACATTAACTCTGCTGTTTTCAGAGATGGAGTGAAAAAACGGGAGAATATGACCCTCCATTTAAATCTAACCTAGATGTTCAGCTAGTGGTCTCCTGAGATGTCTTAAATAATGTCCAGAAACCTGTATTTATGCTGTATAATAAAGCTGACACCCTCAAGCCTTTCTGGAGCACAAATCAAGCCACCAGCCCAGCCATGTTCTGGCACAGTTAAATCCCAGTCCACTGGGGTCAGTGGAAATTTTTACTACAGCTTTCAGTAGTATCCATTTGGTCCATGACGTCACTGATTATAAACCCAGAAATCATCTGCAGTTGAAATAGCCACTTGCTATGAAACACTTCCTTACCTGGTGTCTTTACAATACACACTGTAGCATGGGGACATCTTCTGGGGACTCCCCCTCCTTGTAAAGGCTATGAAAGGAGCCAAGGACAGCACCCTAACTTCAGTTTTTCACATCAGCACTTGGGTCAGGAATACCAAACTGATCAGATACTTCAGTTTCCAAGACAGAAGTGAAAGAAAAAAAGCAGCCAAAGCTCTATAAGCCCTTTGTATCAAGAGCCCTGTTTTAATCCTCAGGGTATTTAACCGGTGACTCAGAGCCTGTAAGAAGAAAAGGGTCCTGATGTGATCTGTTTTACAGCTCTAAACCTTTAAGATACAACAGTTGGTATTCTCTCACATGAATGTGAATCTACTGAGATAGCTAGGAATGTTAGCCAAGCTGCAGTGAAGTCAGTACTGTAGAATACCAGTTAAAGTAACACAGAAAGCAGGAGATCTCCCCACTGAGGATATAGTGTTTGCAATACTAGTGTGCAGAGCTGGATTTGGCTCAGGAGCTGCTGTTGTCACACTGGCTTTAAGACAATTATTCTGCTTCCAAGCACAGCAAACTGTAAAGTTGGAAGTTTCTCTCTAGCAGATGTGATGTCTAGCATATTTAAGCACCTTCACATAAATGACTCTCATGCCAAACAGGCTCCAGTGTGGCAAGAATAACTCTTGGGCAGTAAACTGAGTTCCTGTGAGCTGGTGGAGTCTGAGTTCACGTACAGAAACCCATGTGAGGTGGGCTTTTGCCCTTCAGAGAGGTTGAAGCAGCAGGCTGATAGCATAAAAGCAGCAGTAAAAGCTAAGAAAATCTGTATTTGCAGACACAGATGTTTCCCACCAGGAAGATGCAGTCCCTGTGTGTTCTCTCTTTGCAGATGCTTGATGCTGAAAACAAAGCTGAAATACAGCCACCAAGCAAACAACTGTAACGGAGGTGAAGAAAAAGCCTGGGGGCAGTGGGCAGAGGCTGAGCCCTTCAAGGCAGAGTTTGATTTTCCATTTGCAGTCACTGACAGCACTACTGTTTTCCTACCTCACAAGGCCTCACCTGCCTGTGGGTGCATCAACAGCAGCTGAAGACACACAGGGGAGAAAAATCCTTCCTTTGGCTCTCCTCTCCCTGTTATAAAAGGCTCAGAAAAATGAGCACGTTAGCAAGCTTAATGAGTTACCACATATCAGCGGAGCCTGGGTGACCGCACTGAGGATACAGTCAATAGCAAACTCAAGATAAGACACATTAGCACAAGCCTCAGCAATAGAGATTTAAACTAATCCATTTGACCTTGAATTTGCAGCAGGTAAGGAGCATACTTGTAAATAATTGTTGTGCCTCATCCCATGCGTATTAAACTGGGGCAATATGTCTGCTTAGCCTAAACCTCTCACTTTGAATTCAGAAAGAGTGGTGTTGGCTGAGAGACTGCTCTGAGTCCAAATTCTGCCTCACAGTTCAAGAAGGTCAAAACAAGGATTAAAAAGTCAGACTGGCCCACAAGGACAGTACAGCCTCCAGCAATACAGATAGAGTATCACAAGAACTTTTCTCAGCAGCGCATTGCTCAGTGACACATGTAATTAGACGATGAACTTAAATTTAAGTGTACTCCAGTGAAATGACATCTATATTAGTGCCTTTGTTCTGATACAATCAGACTTTCAAAATAGAGCATAAACCAAAAGGAATTCAGACCATCAGCTTCACCAAAGACACTCCCATATTTTGCAACTGATTATCTCCAGAGCTGCTGTACAAGTAGGCAGAATCACCACCTGTTTATGCATAAATAAGATTTAAAAAAAAACAAAAAACAAAAAAAACAAGCAGATGGTGATTTAATCCCCAACTCCATCCCCAGTTGACCTCACATTACACAAAATGAGGAACACACCCTGCTTTAAACCTTTGCTTATACAGGAAAAGTCTTCAGGATTGGGTGTCTACAAGGACAAAGTGCTGCTCTTCCCCAAACACTTACAGTAGTTCACTGACATCTCTCTGTTAAGGGAAACAGTCAGCTCTAAGTACTGCCTACAACACAGCTTCACCAAGGACAAGTCCTGCCTGACCAACCTAGCAGCCTTCTATGATGGAACAACTGTGTTGTTAGTCAACAGAAGAGCCATTGACATCATCTAGCTGGATTTCATTAAGGCCTTTGACAACATTCCCCCACTACATCCTTCTCTCCAAATTGGAAAGGTATGGACTTGATGGGTGAACTGCTCAATGGATGAGGAACTGGTTGTGAAACTGTAGCCAGAGATGGGTGGTCCATGGCTCAACGTCCAAATGGACATAGTGGTATCCTTCAGAAGTCAGTGCTGGCACCAGTGATGTTTAGTATCTTCATCAATGATATTGACAGTGGGGTTGACTGTGTCCCTAGCAGGTTTGTGGATGACACCAAGCTGTGTGGTCTAGTTGACATGCCTGGCAGATGGGATGCCATTCACAGAGGCCTAGACAGGCTTGAAGTAGCGGGTCCAGGTACAACTCATGTGGTTCAATAGATGCAATTGCAAGCTCTTGCACCTGAGTTGTGGCAACCCCCACTCTCAGTACAAGATGGGAAGCATAAGGATACAGCACAACCCTGCCAAAGAGGAATTCAGTGTACCGGTGGATGGCAAACTGGGCATGAGTCAGCAATGTGCCCTTACAGCCCACAAAACCAACCATATCCTGAACTGCATCCAAGGAAGCATGGCCTGCAGGTCAAGGGGAGGTGGTCTTGCTCCTCTACTCTGTGCTGGTGAGACTTCACCTGGAGCACTACATCCACACGTGGATTCCTCAGCACAGAAGGGATGGAGCACATCCAGAGGAGGACCACAAAAAGGTTCCAAGGGCTGGAACACCTCCCCTAAGAGGAAAGATTGAGTGAGTAGGGGCTGCTCGGGCTGGAGAAGACCTGACAGCAGCCTTTCAGTATCTAAAGGAGAGGCTTTATAAAAGAAAGGGACAGGCTTTGTTGCAATAAGGGTTTGTTGCAATAAGACAAGGCTAAATGGTTTCAAACAGAAAGAGCAGAGATTTAAACTGGGAGATTTAAATTGGCGATCAGGAAAAAAAGCTTTACAATAACAGTGGTAAAGCACTGGAGCAGATTGCCCAGTCCCTGGAGACATTCAAGGTCAGGCTGAACAGGGCTCTGAGCACCTGATCTAACTTGCAGGTGTCCCTCTCCCTTGCAGGGGAGTTGGACTAGATGACCTTTAAAGTCTCTTTCAACTCAAAATGATTTTGTGATTTGATGGTCACAGGTCAAGCATTCAGCTGTGTCAAGCAGCAACTGAATGAGCACAGGGAAAGTGAAACGCTCATGCCCAGTACCTCAAGCTACCTGACTTGAGTGATGAAGAAGCAAACAGCTGCTCATTCCCCTTCACCTAGCTATCATTTGAGTTGGCCTCCTCTCAAACACTGAGTTTGGTTATTCTGCCTCTGGAGCAGTAATATCCATGATCCACAGCCACATCTCTCACCCTACCAAAGAGTGCAAAAGTGGAAGAAGAAAGCTAAAACTTTACATGCCATTCAAGTAGCTTTAAAAACATGCCTTATGCTAGCAGTATTTCTCAAGCACGAGCTGTGTCCTCTCCCTGGCATTCCCTTCTCTGAAAGGCAGCATCCCTCCCACCCCACATAACAGCAAGTCCTACAGTAGATAAGGGAATCCCCCTCACTGGCTTTGCACAGCAAAATATGTCTTTATATGTAGGACCAGCAAGAAGAGACAGATTCCCCTCAGTTTCACAGAGGGGTCAAAAGGAAAATCTGCTCCTATGTGGAGAGTGTAGTAACACTGAATTTCCACAGGGCTCTTTGCCACAACTAACCTACCTTGCTGCTCAAAGGTTTTCTACTGTGGAAGAATCTCAGTAAAGTCCTAGAGTACACATAAGCTCATCACTAGGACTACTCCATGTTCCTGTAACACAAATTATTACAGTTCTTCCAGAACACCAACACTCTCTTAATCTCTTTAAATTTTATCACCAGCTTTCTGCATTTATACTCTTACCATAGAATCATCTGCTATTCCAAGTGTCCTGGTCTTTAGCAGAAAGCCAGCTCACCCCATTTCTATTCCAAGCGACAAGTTATCAACTAAATCTGCCATAGGAAACAAAGGAATTTTTTCTTGTTTAGGAAAATACTCCACCATCTTATACAGTCCCTCTGTTTGAAAGAAATAACAGCTCAAACAACCATTTTGAGAATGTTTCAGACTTATTGGCATGGACACCATTTCCATTTTCTTATCTGTGAAGAAAACCAGAAAAAAAAAAATCCAAACACATTACACTTCACACAATCCAAGTTCTTGATTATTTGTTTGAAAATCCAAAGCAGAGGGATGGATTTGATCGTGCTGCTTCCATTATCAAAGAACACAGATTATGCTCTCCCCAGGTTGCAGAAATAAGTCCAAATCCATCCACTAAGCCCCTAAGCAACTGGCTGGTCACTGTGCCATTGGTGCAGATGCATCCTTTTCCAGCCATGGCCACATTTTTAAAGACAACAGCTCCAAGGGGCACAATACTTGAACCATTTCTGTGACTGTTCACTAGCCTGCTACAATCAAAATAAGACCTGCAGCTTAAACAAGTCTAGCTCATTTTGTCTGAATGGATTAGAGGGCAATCACATGAGCAGCTTGGACAGCAGAGCTGAGTGTAATGCCTGCAGCAGCAGCAGGAGAGCTCACACGTTATCTTCAGTGCTTAATGCATATGGAAAGAATCAGGTTCCTTATACAAAAGGAAAGAATACAGCTTCACCTTCCACTCTTGCAGCAAGACAGCAGTGGTCAGACAGATCTTTTGAAGGGATGGAGACTATTTGGACACGAGTGTTCAGGTTTTTCTGATTCTGGACATTTGAGCATTTTCTTGATGCTGCAGTATCTCTTTAAACTCCTAGGCCTAAATTCCTGACCTCCTAATTAGTACTTAATAGAGAATGACATGTAACTTTAAAGACAGCTTTTAGACAGGGTTCGAAATAGGTGTTACTGTTCAAATCTGTACTATGTCAATGTTATTTCAGATTACCTTTAATATAAATAAAAACTTAGCTAACTTTATTTTCCTGACTGTACTAAAATTTTACATAGTAAAAAAATACTTGCTCAAGCAACTTGATAGGAACAATATGAAGTTCTCTATGAAGACAGTGTAATAAATTTTGCCTAATAAAAAAATACAGATATTTTCAAGCTCCATGTTTTCAGTAAGTGCATAATCTGTACTGATGTTTCACAACTCACATGTTCATATGAAAGGTTCAGAGATCTGGATTTCAATTCAGGGTTTATTTGTATAAAAATATATTATAATGGAAAAAAGCATTAAAAGTTCTCAACTATATAAAATTACAAATATATTTTCATAAAAGCAACTTTAAATTAAAATTCAAGCTATATTTTAAAGTAAAATATAGCTGGAAAATTTAAGTTATCTGATTCCAGCTGCTGCAAAGTAATAACACTGATGTTTGCCAGTTAAATACTTGAAGGAGTTTACAAAGGTTGTGTTCACAAGGTGAATATCTTGGGTAACAAAGTTATCAGACAAAGGCAGCAATTTTCCACGACTGATGTCACTTATCCTTCAGATGGCATCCACAGGCAAACAGTGCCAAAGATTCATTTCACATACCTGGAAATACAAAACAAGAGCAACTATGAAGTCTGTATTTAGTAAGATTGCTAGCTGCTTGACAGGCACAACTTTTTTTTTTTAATGTTTTTTAAGAAGGAATATGAAAGCCAAAAGGTTAGCTTAAGAACTCAAGTCTATTATTATTCTAATCATTCTATTACACTTCAAAAAGCAGCTACAAAAGTCTGTGTAACCTCAAAGCACGTAAATAGTGACTCCTAAGAAAAAAAGTGAAATATCAGATGGAAATTGGACTTTCCTAGAACTTCGGTGTATGAAAAAGATGGCACATCACTGTAAAACTAGTGATCCTATAAATGAGAATCTGCTGAGACAGCTAAAGGTTTCTTTGTTGGTAAGAACTGGCATAGCAAGTAGCAATTCCTGGCCTCACTTTAGATGTGCTTTGCAAGGAGGCAGTGAAGTCGGTGTACTACCAGCCCCTAGCCAAATTTGGAAATTTATAGAGAACAAAAACCCCCAACTCTGCAAAGTTTGAAGTTTCTCAGAAGATCGATCTGTCAATTAAGTTTAAGTGGTAAGGACAGTTACCTCAAGCATACAAACAAGACAAAATAAATAAATTAATTAATAATCAGGAAGCTAAAAATATCTTAATCCTGGTTTCACTTCTGAGATAAGGAAGTGGGAAGCTTGTAAGGACAGCTCTCTTGAGTTAAAACCAAGACAGATGGTTGTGGCTTCAAGAACTATGGGGAAGGGAAAATAATACCTCCATGAATACAGAAAACCCAGCTCACAGCTTTTGAACATGTGGCTCTGTAGGTCTAGTCCTGCGTTTTGTTGTTTTGGGTTCTACACTCTGGTCCGTGGGGAAAAAAATTACCCAGTATCACACCTCAAACAGCACAGGAAGAAAAAGAATAGGCAGAACACATGGTGGGGAACACAGTACTGGGTTGGCTTTTTTATTTTGTTCACCCACACTCAAATCATAATAAAGAACTCAGTAGAGCAATTGGAATATACAACTTCCACCAATCCACTGGCTTTCATCACCCCATGACTGTAATCAGTGACAAAGCAATAAGCAGTCTCCTAAAAACCTACTTACTTGCTAGTGTCCTGTCAAGATCAGCTATGAATTCTTCCAGTTCTTTTGTGTCTCCGAGTTTTGCTGCAAATTAGGAAGGGATAGTCAGTATTAAGACGTGACAAAAGAAACCACTGGAACCACACAATCCTCCAAATCGTTTTTAGTGGTATCAAATCTGCTCTGGATTGCTTTTGGAGAAGTTGATGGTTGCTGCAGTGTCCAAATGCATTCATAGAGAAAAAGGTAAATAACAGAGAACTGAAGTTTTTAATCAGTTTGACAAAGGCAAGTCAAGCCTGTTTAGCTTCCTTTAAAAGAAGACACTGAAGAAGTGAGGAAAAAAAGCTGTAGGTCAACTTTACTTGGAACAGCAAGTTCAACCTTGCCAATGTGGAATTTTTATTACTGCATTCAGATATTGCATTCATGTCCTTACCCTACTCAGTTAGCTCCTAGTCCTGCCCAAATCCAAACCTCATATCTGTGGTTTGCTAGATGTTAGATCCTCTGATCAAGATCCACACACGTTCAGTTTAAACCCAAGCATTTACTGAAGTTTCCACTGCTGAGAACATCACTGTTTCCATTCAACCAAGTTTTATTTCAAGTAGCTCTCTTATCTCACTTCCACAGTCTATCCCAGGGTGGTCCCAACTATTTCTACCTTCTCACCAGGAAGAAGGTCTTGATCTCATGTGCAACTCCTGGCCAAGTATTAACTGAGTAGTACCAGTTTAACTGAAACACTTAATTCCCTACTTCTTATTAACTATGACACATTCCTGCCTAGCATCATGGTAATTAGTAAAAGAACACTTTATTTGTTACTTGCAACCAGTCACACACTGCAGCTCCACAGCTAAGCATTTCTGTGCACAGATGGGACACTAAGGCTACTTGGTTGCTTGAGTTAGACTTGTTAGTTCTAAAGTGAGCATTCTGTAAGCAGTAACACAGATTTGAATAACCAAAGAACCTTCTGTAGCTGGGCAACTCAAAACCAAAAGCTACTGAATGACTTACGAAGAAGCATGGATGCCTTATGACACTGTATTGACCATAAACAGCAATAATACTGGCACTTGTTGTGTGCTTATCAGTAATCCTTATTTTTGAATGAAAGCAAAACTGAGAGTTAATGCATAAATGTATATCTTTGCCCAAAGGAAGAAGCCTATAGTTGAGAATTCAGAAAAAACATTGAGGATTTACATTTACCTTTACAAGGAGTTACTGATGGAGATGGCAAGCTTGGAGTAGATGCAGTTGGAGAGTTAAGTTTTTCATCACTGAGGCTGAAACTACTCCTGTAGAGTGAATCTGCACCTGTTAAAAAAAATAAAATCATTTCAAGTTAAAAATAGCACTGTCTCAAATTTTGCAATAGGATTAAATGAAAAAAAATAACCAGAAGGTTTCTCACATGGGCTTCAAAGTCTGGAGAACTGAAGTTTACCAACTTGAAAGCCAGAGGGATGAGTAAATAACCTATTGTTTGAAGGTTATTGTTCCCACACCTACTGCTTAAAAGGAAGCAGTCCTGGGCCCTTTCCTTGTCTCCTGGAAAGGAAAGCATCAGCTTCCCCTGCACTTAACATCATCTAGGTAGCATTACAGCAATTATCCTACACCTAAATTAAATCTCACAAGGCTGGAATGATTCACAGTATTCTGGGAAATGTTAGTTACCAGAACTTTTCAAAAGTTATTTAAAAAGTTAATTAAGAGCTCCAGGAGAGAAACAATTCCTCAGAAGCATCATTATTATATAATGCATAAAGATATCATTTGCTGTGGCGGTAACGTACAGAAAAACGCAGCTTCTCATTAACAACAGAAATACTGACCTGCCCAACTGCCTGCTGCCACACACACTGCAAATGCTTACGTGAGGAGCTTCACCCTGGAAGATCTCCTCTCTTATATATATTGGGCTATCACAGTATCATCACGCCTTGCACAGTTCCCTCTGCTATTTGCTCAACTCCTGCTACGAGTCCACATGCTACTCACAGCACTGCACAAACAAAATGGCATCTGATACCTGAAATTACAGCTTGGCCAAGTCAGCTGCTGGTATTTCTGGTGCAGAAGTGGGATGATGCTTCATATTAAGTTTTCATCACTATCTCTGCAGCTTCAGTCTTAAATGCCTGTTTTCTCTAAACCTGAGAGGATCAGAACTAGTCTACTTGAAACTTCTGGCAGATTTGAGGAATACAAGGCAGAACTGAGAGCTTCAGAAAGAAAAACCATTGAGGAAAAAAAAAACCAAACTCTTAAGTGCTTTTTAAAGTTGGTCCTACAAAGATTAACTAAACTGCATAAGAGGTGAGAGAGGGAATCTGACTCTGCTCTGCATCACCATCTTCTCAACAGCGTTGTACAATGAAAATGAACCCTAGCCACATTAGTGGGATTCAAGTAATAGTTAAAGATATGACAAATGTCTTCCTGAAATTGAGCAACTTTCAACTAAAACCACATTAGTTTTTAGCCAAGATGCAAACCCTATTGAACAAGGAACTCAGAATGGAAAATTTTAACTGGGATAAAGGCCCTGCCGCTATGAAAAAGCCAAATAACACCTCACACAAACAAGGCAATAGCCAAGGATACAACCCAATGAAACACCAACAGAACAGACCAATGATGAAACACAAGTCTGAGGTAATATTTGGGAAGAACAGACTGTGAATTTTCAAGGGATTTATTGTAAACGTTTGGTGAATTCACAAGAAGTAACCCAGAGAACAACTATGAAGTTGAGTACATTTGTACTGCAAAGCCCATGCTACTGGTATCCAGGCACCAGACGTAGTGATGCTGGGAAGCTATTACAAACCAGTGCTTCTCACGCATTACATCCAAAGCTCCACTTGCTTTTACCTATGGCTGAAATAAAGGCTTCTTTTTGAGAACCCTTGTGAAGGCAACTCAGATTTCAGAAGACTGGCGTGCCATTTAAATTGACCTCAATCTATTCATGCATTTTTATTTACATCCGCACACACATACCTGAATTCTTCATCACCCTGATTCCTCTTGTTTTTTTCTCTGTAGTCCTTCTATGAGCACTTGAAAGTACTGACCACTGACCTCACAATGTATTAAAGGCAGGAAAAGGTGAAAAGCTTTCATAGAACAGAGTTACCCTCTGAAGGGCTGTAAAATTAAACCATTTCAAGCATACATGGCTATGTATCTTTCACAAAAAGCAGAGTGATGTTTTAGGTAGTGCCTTTGGCTTACGCTTGCCACCAAGCAGCAGTGATTTTGGTGCTGGGAATGTGAACTTTATAAATAAAAAATGAAAACAGAGCACTGTTAAAGTCCTGTGGTACCCACAGCACAAAACCACCAGCTTTGTAAGTGGTGTAAGCTCTGCGGCAGGCAGCTCTGGAAAAAAGGACACTCGAGTCCTGCCACAGTCCAGGCTCACTCACTTGCCTTCAATAAGGGGCTCTGGAAGACTTCCATTGCAATGCAAATACAATATCCCTTGCAACTTAATAGCTGGAGGCTGATGCCAAGGATCTCATTGCTGCTGCCCTTCTTGATCCAACCCCTTCCCTCCCTCTGCGATGCAAGTTCATCTTGCATTCCTTAGTGGTTCTGGCTTTGCAGTTGGATTCTTCTGCAGTTGGATTTTGGAGAGGGTCCAGAGGAGAGCCACCAAGATGATCAGGGGACTGGAGCACCTCCCCTACAAAGACAGGCTGAGGGAGCTGGGCTTGTTCAGCCTGGAGAAAAGAAGGCTGCGGGGTGACCTCACTGCAGCCTTTCAGTACCTACAGGGAGCCTACAAACAGGAGGGGAATCAACTCTTTGAAAGGGTAGATAACTGCAGGACAAGGGAAATGGTTTGAAGTTGAGGGAGGGAAGATTTAGGTTGGATGTCAGGGGAATGTCTTCAGAGAGAGACTGGTGAGGTGCTGGAACGGGGTGCCCAGAGAGGTTGTGAATGCCCCATCTCTAGAGGTGTTCAAGGCCAGGTTGGATGGGGCTCTGGGCAGCCTGGTCTAGTATTAAATGTGGAGATAGGTGGCACTGCATGTGGCAGGTGGGTTGGAGATTCATGATCCTCGAGGTCCCTTCCAACCCTGGCCATAAAAAGACCTTAAAATCTGATAGTTAAGCAACTGAGTTGATTTACATGAGCTAAACTAAGCCAATAGAGGCAAAATTAGGGGGTTGCAACAGATATGGATGTATTTTACTTTGGCAACATAATCTGTAGTTAGCACTGACCTTTGGTGTTCCAGTATATAAATAAACCACAAAAAGAGCAAGAGTGCAGTACCATGAAAGCATAAGCATGTTCCCATGACGTGAACAACTGGAAGGTTCTGGACAGTAACTAACTGAAGGAGGAAAGCCTCAAAGGTTGTCTGTTTTTAAACGAGACAGAAGAGACCAGCTGTCTGATTTCTTTAATATTATGTTATTTATAGAACCATAGCTCAGCACACAGTACAAAGCAGCACTGGAATCAGTAAAAGTTTTTTTACTATAATTTGCAATGAGTGAAGTTGAAGAAAAAATACCTCATTTCCAAAGTCTTCAGAGAAAAAGTTCTGCAATTCCACTTAAGTCTGCAAACTGTGAATTCATTACGTAACAACGTTCAGCACTTAATGAATAGACTGCGTAATTAATTGTGAGTCAGAACACAGATACTTGCTACAAATAAAAAAAATCTGGGTTTGAATGCAACCCATAGAAGTGAGAAATATTCAGCGCACAGAGCTCGCTTCACAACATGCATGCTGTAGCCCTCAAGGAGAAGGCTTGGTTCATCACAATCACACTTACATTTCATTGCATTGTTCAGCTGCTTTTGCCCAGCCATCAACCATCTGTTACAGCACAGCCACTGGAATCTCACACCTCTCACCATCAGTGTGTGTACAATGAACAACGTAAGAGATTTGAGATCACATAGCTAACAGACACAAGGAAGTGACCTTGGACGTCTGAAATTCAGACGTGCGAGATCAACTTCCCATTATTTCAAAGCTTATCATCTTATTCCTCCATCATGCTTACTACTGGAGAGGCAGTACTGCCAGCTCCAGTCATCCCCTTCCCTAAGGTTTCCTTTCTGAAGGGCAGGAAAGAAACAGGTGTGCTAGAGAAGCAAGAACAGGAAACCTTACCAAAAAGCACAGTTCTCATTAAATTGCAATACCCGGCAAGAAGCATGTGTATCTGACACTCCTTGGTTTTCTTTCCCTTAAGCATGTCAGTAGCCTAAAACATTATTCAGATAATTTTTGTCCAGAGAGGTTGTGGATGCCTCATCCCTGGAGGTGCTCAAGGCCAGGTTGGATGGGGCCCTGGGCAGCCTGGTCTAGCATTAAATGGGCAGGCTGGCCCTGCATGTGGCGGGGGGGTTGGAGTTTGATGATCCTTGAGGTCCCTTCCAACCCTGTCCATTCTATGATTCCATATTATTTGAGTCTTGCTGGTTTAATTTTATTTTCTTATACTGGGCGAGGTTGCAGTCACTTTCCTGATGTCATTTGGGATGTTCTGGAAGACAGCTTGTCCCCACCCTAGCCATCTCATCTCTAGGCTGGCAGCTCAGTCTAGTCAGTCATTTGGAAACTATTTCATCTCTTCACTCATTTCTGTCATCTCTCTGTAACTTCCCTACATACTGCAATAGATCACATGCGTAAACTGGCTTCTCAGGATGAGTGCTGCAGTACTAACAGTGGCTGAAGCTTCAGAGAGGCATCAGCCCAACCCCACAGACTTCCACAGACTGTGACTGCTTGCACCATGCCTGGCATTGCACATTAGCCAAAGTGATTCAGCCCCTGAAACTTACACCTGCTCGGCATTAAATTAATGAATTAAGAGCTCCAGATGCACTCGTGATCTTTCATTGTTTAAAAGCCAGGAGGTATTGGTCAGAAAGCATTTACACATCCCTAAAAATAGCTATGCACTGCAGGCTATATCAGTGCAAGAACTGAATTGACACGTTTTATTTTGCAGTGTTGTTTAATAGGCAGACTGGAAGCCAAACCTGTTTTAGAAAAAAAAAAAAAAAGAATCTGTAGCTGATGTCTAAACACTTCAGAGTATACCATCAGATGATGGTAATTGGCTTCTAGGTGTTACTGAAGCTTTGGTAGAATGCTGAAGCATTTTGCTTCTCATCCTCTTACAGTATTCCTCTCTGTTCATTATTGTAAGCCTAAACTCGACTGTCCTGACATTAATATATGGACTGTGAAGCAAAGAGGACACAGAATTTGCACAGGCAAGCCTCTACTCTTCCACAGATCATCTTAGTTGGAAGGAACTCCCAAGGACCATTAACTCCTACTCCTGGCTCCACACGGGGCCACCCAGACATCAAACCCTGTATCTGAGAGCAGCATCCAAACACTCCTTGGACACCAGCAGCTTGGGATCGTGCCCACTGCCCAGGACAGCCTGGTCTATGCCAACAACCCTCTAGTAAACAGCCTTTCCTTAAGGCCCACCCCGTCCCTCCCCAGTATAGCTCCAGGCCCTTTTCTCAGGTCTTAAGCTTATTCCAACACACCAGCAGCAAATGATAGCTGTAAAATCTGTAAGTTCTGCTGCATTTATGCTAGCAGATTCTAACTAGACTGCACTCTCTAATCCAAATCCTATTTTATCATAATGAACATACATAGCAAAAAAAAAAACCAAAGATATCCCTCAACTCAGAGGCTTCTGCATAATCAATAACCTGGAACACGAAGCTGCTATTCTTTCAGTTGAATTCAAAGTCAAAACAGAATTGGTTATTCATCCAAGAATGTCTGTTGGACTGAACCCCCAACTGCATCATGGTTTCCAGCAGTGACTCAATCAGCTGTTGTGGTTAATGTAACACTTGTGTGCCAAGCACTAACATCATCATGAACATCTGCACATGCTAGCATATTCACTACCATAAGATCTTGAGTCTAGTGTGTTACATGTAATGCTTAACCACAGCCAAGACAGACCTTGTCCAAAGATCATCTAATCAAACATCAGGACGAGATGTGGGAGAGCCAAGCACTGTCACATCCACTTTCCAAAGTAGCATCTTCAATCTTTTTTTTTTTTTTTTCCTTCTCCTTAAGAGGTCAGAACACATCATAGAAATTTTTCCATAAGTGCTGTTGGTGCCATCCTCGCCAAGAAGAGATTTTTAAAATGAAGAAAAAAGGAAAAAACAACAAAACCACACAAAACCCCCACAAAGCACTATTTGTGGGTTTCACTGCACTGAAAACAATCTTTTGCAAAACCTTCTGTTCAAATTAAATGGTCAAGGCAGAAGCCCTGGGAGAGTCCTTTCCTTACCATACTGTAAAACAGTATTTTTATGATCATTTGCTATCAGTTACTAGCTTCTAGAAAAGTAGATTTTAGACCAATTCAAGTACACTGAAACTGAGTTACGACAACTTAAAACATCAACCCCTCCCCTACACACACACCCTCCAGTCAAAGATACCACCACGGGAGTGGCAGAAATCCTAACCTTCAGCCACTCCACATCAGCAGAGATGAGATCAGTACATTATCTTCTTGTTGGGAGACTAAAACGTAACAGCCAGAACTGCTCTGTAAACGTATGACAAGATATTCTTAGAATAGTCTGCAGCTCTGCATAACAAGGTTTTGCAGAGACAGAGTCTTCACGAGCAAGACCATAACCCAAACCATCTGCAGATAACCTTGTTGGCATTTCTTTTGCCTTGTTACAGATGCACTGCAATTACTTGCTCTTTCAGCCCAGCTTCTCCTTGATCCTGAAGTGATGTTTAACCCACATGTTACCAAGGGAATAGCGAGGTCATGAATTCAGCACTGCACTTGTGCTACAGGACAGAGACCAAACGAAAGGCAGCCCTAGGGAAAAAAAACTTCAGTCTGAATGGAAAGAGCCTGGGTAAGGAGAAAACTCCCCACACCTATTCTTGAAATAGCCACAGGGAGCATAGCTGGATTACATCAGACACCGGAGCCTGTTCTGTACAAGGAGCTCTTCATAAATCCACAGTCCCTCTCCAACCCTACTCTTGCTTCAAAAGAAGTTGCCTGCCTTGAATGAAGCCTTTTGCAAGGGTTTACTGGGACTTCTCTAAGGTGTTTTACTCCTTCGGTCTAAGTGTTTTACTGGGACTTCTCTTCTTCCTTTTCCTGTAAATACACCCTCATATGGTTGAGGCAGCTGGATCCTAATAGGTCTCTTAGTTCATATGAGCACCCAGTAAACTTCCAATTCCTCCATAGCCATTCCCATTAGACACGAGTAAGGGAGGAACCCAACTACATACCAGGACTGGGCACTAGACAAGTTCCTAAGTGAAGATCCTTTAGGACTTTGTACAGAGCCAACTCTTTGCTACCCCAACTCTAAGCCAACTCTGTGCTACCCCACTGATGTATTCAGTCTAAATCAGTTCACCCCTCTGATAAGTTATTATTTTCCAGATCTTCCTGAAGATCCCATCTGCTGATTTGCAAAAGCATGCAGCCTCTCACTAGATCTTCTGCCCCATCAGGACACCAAGTTTGTTTTCCCCAGAAATGCCTTTCCTTTCTGCCCTAACAGAGCAATTAAAAGCACTCAAGTGAGTCTTCCCAGGACAAGGAGAAATGGTGTTGAGGGAGGGAAGATTTAGGTTCAGATGTCAGGGGGGAGTTCTTTGCAGAGAGCGGTGAGGTGCTGGAACAGGCTGCCCAGAGAGGCTGTGGATGCCCCGTCCCTGGAGGTGTTCAAGGCCAGGTTGGATGGGGCCCTGGGCAGCCTGGTCTGGTATTAAATGGGGAGGTTGGTGGCCCTGCATGTGGCAGGGGGTTGGAGATTCATGATCCTTGGGGTCCCTTCCAACCCTGGCCATTCTGTGACTCTGAGTCAGAGCAGACATGCCAAGTAACCACAGACAGTGGCGTATCCTCTTCCATAGACACAACTTAAGTTCTTGATGCTGTTTTCTCAGGGCTTTCTGCTGTTTGCCTACATCTCACCCCCTCCCTTTCCCAGCAGTAAAGCATTTCCCCAGACAGGCTCCCGAAGCCATCAGCTTAAGCGCCCCTTGTTTTCCATACGAGCAGACGGCGCATCACAGCGCTGCAGACCGCACAAGGAACAGCAACACCAGACACATCGCGCGATCATCCATCGCATCTTCACTTGGCCGACGGCAAAATCCAAAGTAACTCTAAGAAAGCCCTCTGAGCAGTTCGCCCGCAAGCGCAGACAGACAGACAGACAAACAGACAGACCGACCGACCGACCCGCACTCACTCTCGGAGTCGCTGAGGCCGCTGCCGTCGCTGACGCTGGCGCTGCTCCGCCGCTTCATGAGCTCCAGGTGTTCGCCGTAGCGGAAGCGGCTCCGGCCGGCGGGACAAGCGAAGTCCTCCAGCACCGCCTCGAACTCGCCCAGAGCCTCCGCCAAGCCGCCCGCTTCCTCCGGCAACGCCGCGGGACGCCGGCCGCCGGCCGAAGGGGAGAAGAAAGCGGTGGCCGAGCGAACCGCTGCGTGGGGAGACTCGAGCCCTCCCACCTCGTCCCTCCGCCGCCATCCCTCACGCTGCGCTTGAAGCGGCTTCATGGCGGCCGCCCCGCCGCTGCCGGTCCGGCTGCCGCCGCCTCTTATAGCCCGCCCGGCTCGGGGGCTGAGGGGAGGGAGAGGGAGGCGGTGCTGCCCGCTGCCGGGGGGGAGGAGGGCGGTGCAGGTGCGGCGAGGAGCCGAGGGCCGTGCGCCCTTGTCGGGGGGTTTTCCGCCTCTGCCTGGGTGGATTTCGCAGCCAGACGCTGGAAGAGCCGACTGGGGAGGAACAGCGGTTCCTACTTGCTCGGCAGTAAAGATGCTTTGTGTTGCTGGAGCTTCAAGGATGAGCCCGGCACGTCCTCAAATCGCTCTCCACGAGCGCTGGGTACTTGCTGTGAGGCCAGGGTTTGGAGAACACTCGGGTCTGTCCCAAAGTTCGCTGCTATCCCAAATGAAAAGGTCACCTCTTTTCCCCTGATGACCGCCATCCAAAGGAACCTGGGCAGGCTGGAGAGGTGGGCCCACATGAAGTCAATGAGGTTCAACGAAGCCAAGTGTGGGGTGCTGTCCTCAGGTCAGGGCAATCCTAGATATGTGTACAGACTGGGACAAACATTGAGAATAACCCTGCGGAGAAAGACGTGGGTGTTCCGGTGGATGAAAAGCTTGATGCGAGCCAGTGGTGTGCATTTGCAGCCCAGAAAGCCAACTGCATCAACAAAAGGGGTGGCAGCAGGGCCAGGGAGGTGATGGTGCCCTTCTGCTCTGCTCTCATGAGACTCCATCCGGGTGTGGGGCTGCCCGCACAAGAAGGATGTGGAACTGTTGGAGAGGGTCCAGAGGAGGCCATGAGGATGATTAGAGGGCTGGAGCACCTCTCCTATGAAAACAGGCTGAGGGAGCTGGGCTTGTTCTGCCTGCATGAAGGGAAAGCTCTGGGGATACCTCACTGAAGCCTTCCAGTAATCACAAGGAGATTATAAACAGGAGGAGGACTGACTTTTTTTTACAGTCTTACAGTGATAGGACAAGGAGGAATGGCTTTAAACTAAAAGAAGGGAGATTTAGCTTACATACTAGGAGGAAAATATTTCCTCAGAGGGTGGTGAGGCCCTGACACAAGCTGTCCAGAACAGTTATGGGTGTCCCATCCTTGGATGCATTCAAGGCCAGGTTGGATGAGACCCTGGGCGGCCTGAGTTCCTGGGTGGCAGCCCTGACAATGGCAAGGGGTTGCAATTGGATGGGCTTTAATGTCTCTTCCAACCCAAGCCATTCCGTGGTTCTGATTCTCCAAAGAGGCAACATCCTGTGTTTTATTGCTGTGCGATGTACCGCGAGCTTCACGCGTGGCTGTGGCACATCACTACACTTCAGCTCACTACACGCACTGTGCTAGAATCTGCCCATGCTGTCCTGTGGTTGTTTCTTGGCTCGATCCATCATCGAGCTGTGAACACAGCCAAGGGGCAGCTGGATTAGAGCATCACCAGAGTGCACAGGAGCAGGTGGAGGGTGAGACACAGGGAGCTGCTCAAAGACATAGAGCTGCAGTCTGTGCTGCTTCAGCCAGGGTGCTCTACAGTGGAGAGGTTTCCTTAATCAGAGCTGAACAATATTAGTTTGTCCTGAAGTCGGTTAACATGATGCTTATACGTGCCACAGCTGCCACTGATCTTGTGCTGCCTCTCAGTCTTTTAAAATAAAAGCTGGCTGAGCAGCTAAAGTATCTGTTCTGTAAAATGCCTGTTGGGCAAGATGCTGTCACATTTTGTTACAACCAGTGGTACTGAAAACAGACATCAGGTGCTATTCCATGCATATGCGTCAGGAGCTATGATTATATTTGTGTGTTGATGAGGATATCTGGAACTAAAATAGAAGTGTTGGGAACAGGGAGAGGGAAGGAAAATTATCTCTGAGTCTTCTCGAATTTCAAGTTGTAACAACATTTTGAGACATATTGTTACTGCTCCTCAAAGACAATTTCTCCTCAAATAATGAGAAAAACAATGTTCCAGACAACAAACAATCTGTATTTAGCAGATTTGTTCACCTTTCCTTACCAGCTGACATGAAAGCACTTATTTATTTTTTCTATGGATCAAAAGAAGTCCTTGTGGTAATGTTCAATTCTTATTTATTCTGTGGTTTCCTCCTTTCTTGTGGTCTTCCTCTGTTTTCCTCTCTGCTAATAAAAGTGGTTACAAACAATCTTTTTTTAAGACCATAGTGAGCAAGTGAGGTTAAAAAGTGGAGAAGAGATAAGAATATGACGTCAAGAGCACGAGAAGGATGAAAGACAACAGGAACAATGGAGAACTACAGGGCATGTGACTAGGAAGAACTTATGGCCTCAGAATATAAGGACTTGGCCCCATATCTGGCCTCAGTTCTCTCTTGCCCAAAAACCTACAAGGTCTTAGGCCACAATATCACAAAGAGTGAAGGCTGAGGCAGTACAGCAAGGCTGGAATTGTTCAACAGAACCTCTGCCACAGAACAGGGAACAGCCTCTTTTACTTCTTCCTTCCTTCCCATATCCTAGATTCTCTGCATGCCATCTGTAATGGGTTTGTCTCTCCAGTTTAACACACTGGAAGAACAGAAGGCTAATCAAGAAAGAAACTGAGCAGCTTTCTATTGGGTTGGGTTGAACTGTCTCAGCTGAGCCAGGTGAGCTCCAGAGCTGAAAAAAGCAGAGAGCAGAAGACTGTGGGCAGGGAACTGCTTCCAGATAACAACAAAAGAGTTTTTCCCTGGCTTCCTTAATTGATGTGGAATACTGAAAACCAAAAAACATAAAACCATGACAACTGCTTTACACACAGATTTACTATTTTTGTAATCATTTCTAGGCATGCCGAAGAAATAGTTCCCTGAACTTCCTTTCTTTTCTCTTTTGTGCTTGGGGATCTTCTTTCCCTAAGAAATCCTTGGTTATACTTGTCACTCCATAGGCAAGTGTCAAAGCATTTCTTCCACTAGATATTCACATCACCTACCGCAGCTCTTTCTGTCTCCTAAGCAACTGTGGATCCCACTGATTGCAGCAGATACACAGTGGGTGAATTTTAATTTTCTGCATAACACTTAGCTTATGCGTGTGGAATTAAAGACTGTCTTTTGTGCCTTTTTTGTTCTATGTTACAGTGCATATGTATCCACAGGTCACCGTAAGGTTCATTGAAGGGCCTCAGCATGCTCCAGCTGAGTTTGATGCCATTGATGCCAAGAGGAGCAGCCAACATCTGGCAGAAGGGATAAGTCCCTTCTAAGCACAGTGCCCTGAAACACCGCAGATGGACACGTCTGTCTGCTCTTGTTTATTGGTGGAAGCCTCCAACACAGCCTGTAATGTAAACTTCGGCTACTGAATCCCTCCCTTCTTCTAGTCAGCAGTCCAAGGTGTATTTAAAGTGAGTTTCTTCTTGACCATTCGACACAGTGTCTCCAGACCTTCCTCAGCTGGTGCTGCAATGTTGACAGTGGTTTCCTATTGCATTTTTGACCCGACAAACTTGCGAGCCACAGAGCTATTTAAACCAATAAATCTGTTCTGTAAATATTCTTCACGGAAATACTTTTACAACACCAACAGGTACTCTAACACTTCTGGGCTGCCATGCTTATAAGGTGCTAGTCTTCTCAGTGAAACACCAATACTGGGCACAAAACCTTGTCTTGATGTGCAAGAAGGGAATCCTAGGACTTATTTACACAGACATGGATGCTGCTGCTGAAGTGATACGGTGGTTTTCAAACCAAGGATGCCTACAGGTTCATAGATAATGAAGCATTTGTGTAAAACAGGAAAAAGAAAGAAAGAAAGAAAGAAAGAAAGAAAGAAAGAAAGAAAGAAAGAAA
>JAPSGF010000008.1:5222035-5321944 GCA_035772895.1 Perdix hodgsoniae
AAAGAAAGAAAGAAAGAAAGAAAGAAAGAAAGAAAGAAAGAAAGAAAAAAGAAATTTACTGCAAGTAGGGCACATGCAGCTCCATTGGAAACTGGAGAACTGTAGAAAGGGGGATGGGTTGCACGTCAGAGACGGTTGAAAACTTCTGGTGTAATCCATCACTTCCTTTCCCCACCTCAAAGATCAGGAGTACCCCAAGGTATTGATCCTGTTGAGTAAGTACCATGTGCTCACAATTAAAAGCAGATGTTTGGTGAAATTTCATCCTGTGTTCTCACTGGTATTCATCTCAGACAAAAGCTAGGGTGTCAGATCTCTGCCCGTAGAAGCAGTCTGCAGCTTTTCACATATAATAGCCAAGAATCTTCTAATAGATTTCAGCCTGTTGAAATAATAATTATTTTAAAAAGTAGCATTGCTAGATAGTTAAAGCAGATATTGCATTTAAAACCCAGGAAAGACCAAGACAAAACCATTGTTGTCAAAATTATAGCTGAAGGAAAGTCAGGGAACCCAAAATTTAGAGAGCCATGAAGGAGAAAAAAATGAAAACTGTCACAGGATGGAAAGGCACAGCCAGACGGACAGTAAGGGAAGTCCTTGAGCCACAGAGCAGGAATAGCCCAAGCATCATAGGTACAACTTGTCCCCCAGCTCTGAATATCAAGGCCCTGCCCTCGGGGTGCTGCTCTGGAGAGCGAGCCAGTCATTAACCAACAGTCTATATTAATACATCAATCTATTTTATCCTTCTCGCTGCAAGTACATTTGACTGTTTGAGGAAATCGCTCAACTTGTTCTATAATGAAGGTAGCTGCCTAATTAAAACTTGATGGAGATCACCCATGCATTTTACACAGGCTACGTAGATGCTAACAGAGACACAGCCTAGCATAGCTAATGGTTGGGCTAAATACATGCCAATGACCTGCAGCTCCATCCATGACAACAGTGGGGAGCATGCATGACTCACAGCAGTATAAATAATCTGAGAAACCACAAAGAAAATCTTCTGCCAGAAGTTTCTTTCTCCCAGCCTTTCCTGGTTTTCCTTAAACCTGAACCTGGACCACAAACCAGCACAATTCCTTACGTTTTCCTCTCTCGCTCTGATTAACAGTGCTGCAAACTCATGGACCATCTTACTGACACCGTGGCCACAACCGAAGCAAACATCTTATTGCTAACTTCTGCCAAAACCAGAACTTTCCTTCTGCAGCCCATTACTCTTATAAACTTCCTGCTTGTGAAGTTTACCTCTTAAATGGTAGGAATGTAATATAATCGTTTTCCTCTGCCTTTTAGTAACTTGAGACAGTAACTCTAGGAATTTTGAATGGATATATTTAAATAAGTTATTTACATGTGCCTATGGTGGTTTAAATGTAACCACAATTGTTCCAGTTGGGTTAAAAGTCGCTGGAACTGAATGGTGTAATAGTCATCCATATTGAAATCACTAGAAGGGACAGCGCAGTGTAAGCTTCTCTCCACAGCCAAAAGATAAGCAAAATTGCTGAAGAATTTGGAATTTCTGGGTCAAGGGACTTTGAGTATTGCATGGGATGGGAGTAGAGTTCAAGTAAGGAGAGGGTTGGCGGAGAGTAAACAAGATAAGAAAAGTTTATAACACTGTGACCGGATTCAGTTTGGTGCCTTCTTGAAAGACAAAAGGAATAATGTCACTTAATGAAAGCCCTGCTTACTCTGCTGCTTTATGAGTGTGATGGCTTCAGTGTAGCAGAAACCAACCAACCAAAACACTGCTTGAAAGCTGTCCGGGTGTTTCTGAATCTCAATGCAGGAGGAAGGATGCTGTCTCATAGACTTTCTTCTGTCAGTACAAAGAAATAACCAGCGTCCAAGCAGAGAAGAAAGGTCAAAAAGACAAGAAGACAGCAAGAGAATGTAAGCAATAGGATGCTGACAGGATTTGTGGTGTACCATGAACTGGAGAAGCTGAATCAATACTTTTCTGCCAGTTTTGCTTCAAAACCATTCATGAACATCACTCCAAGATGTTTCAGATATGAATGAGAAACTGTTTTCTACGTGCTTTTGCTCTGAATTATTGAGAAACTGAGGAGATGAGATTGCTGAATACTGCGTTACTTAAAAACAACCAACAAAACAGCATTTTGTCAAGAAGGAATGTTGACTCAACAGCAGATAATTACATGCAGGAAACAAATGGAAATTTATGCCACAAGAGGCTTGTATTATATGAAAAATATCTGACACACAAACCACTCTGGAAACAAATTGTAAGTCTTGTGAACTGAAACATATAAGGCAGCTCTTTGTATTAAAATAAGACGTCTCCCCTAATTCATCTCTTCTCTAAGTAAAATAAAAGAAATAAGGATCATAAATCAAACCGATTAATAAATACTTTGGTAAAAAGTATTCTTCTGGCCAAAATACCTGCCTGAAAAGATATTAACCACGCACAAGCAAAATATTTCTTAGATTTCTTTAGAGACACTGAATTCCCTCTGAGTCTTGAGTTTGCTGCTTTTTTTTTTTTCTAAGATTTACTTGGGGTTCTATTTTGTCCATCTTGCTCTTGTGCGACTGGACCAATTCTTTGTCATTTCTATGATCCAAAAGCATCGTTCTCTTGTATTGAACCAATCTCAACTCAGACCAGTATGGTCACAATCGAGGTATTCAGGAATTACAGGGGGTGCTGGATGCCATTCCCATCCATCCTACTGCATCAAGCTCAGAAAAATTGAGTTTAACTTCCCCTCCTCCCCTCATTTGGAATTGGGGCAGTAGGAGGCAGAGAATAAGCAATAGCACTTGTTTGCTGAAGGCATGTGGCTGCATATGTCAGAACAGAAGTGCAGCTCTTTATGTATTTGTGTTGCTGTAGTGCCAATCAAGGGCTGGGACCCCATTGAGCCTGTCACCATACAAATGTGGAACAAAAGCAGTAAGCCTTGTGCTTCAGTTAGCCAGTAAATCACCCTCCTTTAAGGGACAGGGATTTGCATATTTATGGTTGGGAAATAACCATGCTTTAGTAGGTTGGAACCTCTCTTGTTAGGAGCTCACAGGGGGTTGTGTAGTTGGGAAGAAAAGGATCAGTGTTACAGGCAGAGACCACGTACCTCATCCAGCTCTTTCCTCTGAGACGATTGCTTTTCAGTTTAAGAATAATTCTTAAAGGTCGTGGGTTCTTTCCCTTTTTCTCAGCCTTGAATAATTTTTGTGACAAGCTATGGCAGGATCCTGTCTTCCTCACAAATGAAAGTTAAGCAAACCATGCTCTAATTCTCCCAGCCAGGGGGATGATCTGTGACAGCAACTTCTTCCATATGCTCATTTTCTATTTTCCACTATTATTCCCTAAATAACAGGATTTCAAAATCACCTACTGCCCAATACCCATTTATTAGGTTTTTTTCCTACTGTAGGGGATTTGCATATTAAACTAGTTGGAGTATTCATAAAGTAATAATAATAATAAAAAAGAGTATTAAGAAATAATAGAAATAAAATACTGCTGGAAAATCGTAGAATGGCCTGAGTTGAAAAAGACCTCAAAGATAACCCAGTTTCAACCCCCCTGCCATGGGCAGGGTTGCCAGCCACTAGACCAGGCTGTCCAGAGCCACATCCAGCCTGGCTTTGCCACTGCAGACACCCAAAAATTCAGCTCTGTGCATCCAGATCTATCCTGCTATGGTACTGAAAAATGTGTATTGTATCCGGGATTACTGAAGCCATAACAAACTCCAAAGCTCACATGCCAACTTAGAGCACGTACTGCCACTTAGATAGGGTTGTATTTGCCCTAGCACTTGATGCGAAGGTAAATTTCTTGTTATGAAGAGCAGGGTTATAAGCCCTCAGCATGAAGCATGAGACAACAGAGGGAAAAAGAAGGGAAAAAAAACACATCTCCTCAGCCAACTTGTGCGGCGGTGGGTCACATATCCAGTCAGGCTGGCACCACAGCCCTCAGTCCTAAGGAAGACCAGGGTTACTCTCAAGATGGGCAACGCTGAGGAGTTGGCTGCAAATAGATGTACATAGAGGTAGCTTTCCTTCAAATCAGTTATTTGTTGCTGTGGTTTCCCCAGTACCCTTCACCCCTCAGAGATGGGAGAGTTGTGGACTTTCCATTAGGAAGAAACGTGCATGGCCACAGCCAGGCCTCTGCCTCAATAATCCTAGCAGGAACATGGCTTCCTCCCAAAAAACACACTTTCTATGTTTGGAGGCAAGGGAGAGGAATTTTTATCTTCCCCGAATGGAAGACTGTAAACAAAGCAATCACATCTTGATTCACCTATGTGTGGGCATCTCCTCAAAAATTTGCTCAGACATCATTGCCTGCACTATCTGCCAGTTACTGATAGACAACCAACCCACGTTTGCTGGGTTGGGTCCCTGACAAGCTGTAGATTTGATCCCACTCACAGAAGTGAACAGCAAGTGACAAGGTCTGTAGCAGGGGGAGAGGCTGGAGGAGGGATGCCGCAGGGAGAAAACAACCTGCTGCTCAGCTTTTAGAAATGAAGAAATCCTCAGAAAGGCTGAAGGTGTCGTGTGGTTGTGCATCTTTCAGCACGTTACAGAGGAGCCTGCACATCACAAGCAAATGGGATTTCAGCCTTACACATCTTGGTATCAAAATAAGGAGGGATAGAAGTAGGCTGCCTACAGTCTAAGCTAATTCATGGGCAGACACACTGCCCAAGCTGACTAACTAGATGATCTCTGAGGTCCCTTCCAACCCAAGCCTTCCTACGACTCTACAAGGAGGCACTCTGTGCTTGTATGAAATACAGTCATGCGTGGATTAGGTAAAACTTGATTAGACAGCTCTAGTGATAACAGATTCCTTTGGTATCTCCTACACCGCAATTCACAGAGCCAGGACTCTGTTTAGTTAGTTTGCTGATCATGGATAGGTTTTAAGGCATACTGATGAGCCAGGTCTGCCTCAAGCTGTGCACTTTGTGCAGAGAACAGGCAGGCAGCTCCTGCAATGAGCATCACCTCCTGGTCGCTTCAGGTTGGACCACTTATCATACACAAACCATCCTGGAAACACCACGTTTTCTACTCCGAATACCTGAAATACCTCTGTGAACCTCTCAAACCCTGAATCTTCTCCTGAACCCTACCAGCATGCTCTCAAAAGCTTTGTCTAGACTTGAAGTATGTTTAAGAAAAAAAAAATAGTGTGAGCAATGAACAGGCAATGTATTTAGTCCTTGATGGAGCGAATGCTAATCTTTGAGGCTGTTCTGCCTCTCTTCCAAGGCCCAGGGGGTTAAGGCAGGAGCTAGGCTGCCCAATGCTTTCTGCATATGAAGTGAGGTCTCCCAGAAGGTTATTCTGACTGGATGGGGTCTCAGATATCCTCTGCAGTGCCCTCTGCTCTCCATCAGTTGGCACATTTGGCCAGGCTCCCAGCTTCAAAACTCCAAGTCAAGGCCTATGGATACCTGGCCTATATGAATATGAGTCTGATTCAGTCATTTAAGCAAACGACCTCTCTCTGCTGCCTGAAGGAAATAAAGACATTAAACATTTCCCTGTGTTTGTCCTACAATATCAGAAAACACCTGAAAACAGACAGACGGCTGCAGGCTTTCATTACTATAAAAACATTCTAGATGCAAGACTTCCCTCTAGTGGAAACGCCACGAGCTGACAGCTTTGCATTGAAACCTGCATACAGACAGGAAAAAGCAAGGCCAACACCACTTAAAATCATGATGGTGAAACGATAAATGCCAGGTAGCATGGTTTCAGGCTGAAAAGAACCCTAGGGTTCAAGCTACCACGTGCGTTCATTTTCGTTTATCACACAGACATTTTCGTTTATCACAAATTACCACAGGACCTGTCCAGATAAGCAGGTTCAGCATTCTGCAGGCAGCCTCTCACAGCACTTCCATTGCATTTGCATGTTCTCATTCAGCCTGGACAGAAAATCCCATCTCCAGGTAGTTCCAGGCTGCTAATGCAGTCATCACCTCATGCCCACCTGGAACACAGATTAGATTTGAAGGATGTCAGAATGCATCTCAAGATCTTGAAGTGTTTGCATATACTATTATTCGTATGCATAGTTTTTAGTGCTATTAATGCTATTGATATGATTAATGTTTCTTGTTAATCTATCAAATCTTGCCTGCATAGAAACATCAATCTGCCGGAGCAAAACAGTACTATTTATTTGATTAGTCAAAGCTTTTAAAAAATAATAATTAAAAGAAAAGAGTATTTGCAGAGGAATAGGTGGTGGTGAAAATAGGAAACACCCTGAGTCACAGCTCTTACCTATTCTTTCTGGCTTGCCTTCTTTCAGAACAGATAACCGGACTCAGATCTGAGATCAGACAATAGGGAGAGTCCTCAGGGGTGAAGGAGATCTGGGGCTGTTCAGCTTGCAGGTTACCTCCACAAACTGACTGAATCTGGGTTGTCCACAGATTCTTGATGCATTCAAGCAATTATTTCAATGTCAGCAGACTGATAAAAAAAGATCAGCTACCTCCTGGCATATCACATTTGCTACAAGAGCTCAGTAAGCTGAAATGTGAAATACTGATTAGACATGTACACACTGTTAGCATTTATATATTATGGCATGCTTCCTCTTGAAGACTTATTGGGCCTGTTCTGCTTGATGCCTTGTCTAAATTCAGATCTACTGAGGATACCAAATTTTTTCATAGTATTTTAAAGAAAAATGCATTTGCTTATCACAGACTTAGGTTGGAATGGACCTTAAAGATCATCAAGCTTCAGCCCCCTGCAACAGGCAGGGCTGCCACCCATCAGATCGGGCTGCCCAGGGCCCTGTAATCATTTGCTGTTCTTCCTTACTTTTGTTATTCATGCCATACTACCTTACACTTTCTTTGCAATGATTTATACCTGTAAAGACAGCCCCAAAACTCAGCAGCTTATGCCTCCAATACATCCACAGGAAAAGTAACCACACACTGGGTGACAGAAGAATCAGTCCCTATTTTCTGGCTTCTCAGAATGGGTCCTACAATTCTTGAAGTCCAAAAGTCAAGACTATCAGTTTTCTCATGCAATAAACTGCTAAAAAGATGAGCCAAGTGTTTTCGTTTGAGTTTGATCTGAAAAAATGCAAGCTTAACAGATGCTGGAGGACTGGAATAGCAGCTTTACCTTTCCATCCATACTGCTGCAGCCTTCTTTTGAAGATCTGAATTACATTTCTAGCAGCGCCGTGTCATCACACTAAGACAGAAAAGACTGTACCAATGTCTCCACTGTACGCAGGCTGATAAGTGGTGCCAGGGGTCAACTGAGTCAAAACAACCCCATAATGTTACCATTCCCTGAGACACCACTGAGAAAGATGTTCAACAGCAAATGGCGTGGGGAATACATAACAAAAATGTCCTGCTGCATTTCTAAGGGCAGTATATTATTATACATGAATTATGTATCAGTATGATAAATATACTCTTTACTTTTCAACTACTTAGAGAGTTTGGGTTAAACCAGTGAATATGCAACTGAAAATAAAACAAATTAACAACTGTATAATGGGCTGATGTTTGATGTCCATAAATACACAAGAACTCCAAAGCAAAGGCAAGTGTGTACAAAATAATTTATTACAGCATAACATATGTTGGCAATATTTTACAGTGAGTTTTCCATTCAACAATTTTGAATCTAAATAGATGACACACAAAAGAGAATTTTAATTAGAACAGTTTATTTGTCTTAATAAAATCCCCTCTTCGTGAATTCATATTTGCCTTAGAGGGGCTAGTTAATATTACTGAAATTATTTACACTGCAGTGGAATAAAAACAAAACTGACTGAATGATTCCATTACAGTTTCCAGAAAATGGATTTTCTGTACAAGCCACAGTATAGTTATATTTTGATAGCAGTTCTTTATAGCATGTAAAGCTGTCATATGTAGCCATTTTGTCCAGCATTATGCTTTAAATAGGTATATTAGATTCAAACTTCCATTTTCATGTCGTGTATTTAATAGTCAATGCACCAGAATAAAGAAAAAGATTCATTGTGATCTGTAGTCATTCTCTTTGTGCTCTCTTGAACAGTTTTTAAATATAAAACACACTCCTCGCATCCTGCTTGCTTTGCAGCACCTAAAGCAATAGTATTTAGGCATGAGAAGTGCTAACATATTGGCCATAAATTCACAATAGACTTTTAATGGAGGTAATACAGTAAACTTAACAGTGAATTTTTAGGATGTAGAGGGGAACTGTATCCCCCATTACTGTACCTTATGCATTTACCCAATATTGGAGCAGCTTTTTTTAACTTAAGTGTCAGTAAGTGAACAGATGGGGATAAATCAGAAATGAGAGAAAAAAGGGTAAGATGGAACAACAACAACAACAAAAAAAACAAAACAGACAACAGTATTAAATCCATTGCATTTTCAGGATGTTGCTTGAGAATACTCAAACAGAAAATGTTAAACTGATAAACTTAAGAAATAATAGTTATGGAACACAAGGTAGATAGAATACAGTTTTCAAAAACCCTTAGTTTTTTATACAAACCTAATCTTCATATCCATCAACACCGGTTCCATAAGACACACACCTTACAAAAACATGCAAACCGCCAACATTCACTGTGCTTCAAAAGAAACCAAACTGAGCAAAGATTAAAAAATAAAATTAAAAAAAAAATAAATCCTAAGAACAACAGTAGAAGATGAAGAGGGTAATTCAAGCAGCACTTCCATCTTAATCTGCTAAAGATGCTCAAAAGATAATTTATTAACAAGATATGATCACATTCATATGTATATGCGATGACACTTGTGAAAGCAGTCTAACATCCATCATTTTTCTTTTTGTGAGGGAGGGCCGATGGATTATTAAAAGACTTAAAACTGTACAAGTATAAACATGAAAAATGCTGATTAAAGATCATGTTTACATAAATATTGGCAGTTTTTGTTGGGAGGAACAAAAATAACTAATAGTATACTCCATTTCATTAAGCTAACCAAATATTTCATTTTAGACCTGTTAAAGATATTAAAATGCAACCTGGAAAAATAACCCTGATCCGTATCCAGCCAGCATGTAATGACAGTCAGAGTTTTGTCTGCGTGTGCAGGTATGTAGGCACACACACGGGCTTGCATATGCTACTTCATATTTCATTAGACAGTAAGTCGTGGTTAATGGCTGTATGATTCACAGATGCAATGCTGCTATCATCTTCGTTTGTGGCAGGCATAAAGGCAGATGTAAAAGGAAACAGTTTATGACACGCTGCTTGATATTCTTCACATTGAGTGTGGCAACTTCCAAAACTGCCGTCAAGCAATGCCTCAAAAACCTTGGTTAATGTCTACAGAAAGAAAAGGAACAGTTAATAAATGTGATTTACAGTCATTTTAATACTAAAGAAATGTGCCTTTAAATTTTACTAATCTGAACAAACACAGGTATTGTGTTGGTGTTCAGATATAATTACATTTTTCAAAGTTCAAAAACCTCGCTCTTCTGAATATTAATTTAGCATGACATATAAAGCATGTATATTATCATACAAGACAAGTATGCATTATTTTATACGCTTGTCTCTAATACTGTATTTTTTACCTTCACATTTTTGTCTCTCATGTTTTTATCCAATCTAGTAGCCACAGCAATTGCTTTTTCTTGCCTTGATTTGTCCAGAAAATACATCATTTTTGCACCTAATCACAAAGAAAAAGAAAGCACAACATTGAGATAATAGAATTACTAAATGCAATGCTGCATATACACATTGAATCCTGTACAATTACCAGGACAGAGTAACTGTATTCTCATAATAACATGGGAAGAGAAAGTAGAACCTGGAAAACATCCAATAAGATGAAAAGAATAGAACATCACAGCTGAAATAATCAAGAGCAAACATCTGCTGAGATACCTGTACTTGACTTCCCAAATCCTGAACTTGCTCAAAGGGAAAAGGGTGCTCGTATTTCTCTCAAGATGTTGTTCTGAAAAACAGCTCTTTTAAGTTTGGGGTGACGTACCCCAAACTCTTCCTCTAAGCAAGGCAGTCAGTTCTCTGGAGCTAACTTGCTCCAGTGAACCCTGACAGAGCTTGGATAACTTTTGCAAACTAAGTGAGATTAGTACTAGAAATTGAAAAAAAAAAATCAAGTTTTCTTAACTCCAGCAGCTATTCATAACTTTTCTACAGAAACAATATGAATTTGTCATATTTGCACATTTTCATTGTTGCCTACAGAGCAGAAAAATAAAGAAGTTTATCATTCTATTTTTATTTACGCTATTGCTACTTGACAAAGTTGTGATATATCTGAAACATTCCAGTTGAACAGAAAACAGGAGAAAAAGCACTGCTTTAAACATGTAAGATTTTTATAATTACATTTGCTAGATGCTTTTGTTTTGCTTTATATTTTCTCATTATTTCAACACTAAAAGCTGAAACAGAAGAGGTGACATTGTTTCCATGCTTAAGCTACCAAATCCACTATAGGTGTTCTGCTATTACACTTCAGAGAAGTAAGCAGCAGGTTCTTTATGCATTTAATGCAAGATGAGTAAGTTGTGTGGTTTTTTTTTTGTTTTGTTTGCTATAAGTGCTACAAGCAGGCAGAGAAAAGTAAACAGGCAAGTTTCTGGCTCTTTCCAATTGACGTATAATGAAGAAATTGATTGGTGACATGAATCACTGAAATCAACACATTTGCACAGGCACTGGAAAGTTAAACAAACCTGAAAGTTGGTGCTGAATGGAGGTAGCATTGTGTTTGAGAAACTCCTCATTAAAACTTTCCAAATTTTTATTGACAAAGATTTTCTGCATTTCTTGAGTTAGGACCTTGCTCACAATTTCTGGGAGGTTACTATGGTCAGATACTGGAAAGGAGCAGGGTAAGAGGGAGAGATGGAAAAAAAAATACTTTTAGACAACTGTAGAAAACAATGTGAAACAACAAATATCACTGCATAGCTTTTTTGGTTTTTTTTTTCCTAATTCACAATTTTGTGCTCAGAAACAAATTTCAGATCAACTTTGTAAGTCAGCACTTCAGTATACAGAAATCTATTAGATTGATTACATTTTGAAAAATGTTTGTGGCAAATACATACACATTCTGATGAAAACATATGCTTCTAGTCAGAGTGATTTTCAATCACCTATCTGTGAATGAAGTCAGCAAGAAATATTCAACCAGTTCGTCTTTACACTGTCTTGTGTATAGTTTATCATCCTAAAAAAATTAAGACTTCACATTTAGTCTGATAAGCTCATATATACGGCAAAAGGAAACACTTGGTTTGTTAATGCTTCTTCTGGGGAAATCTTATTGTGGCCTTCCAATATTAGAAGGCAGTGTATAAAGAGGAGGGGGAGCGACTGTTTACACGGGTGGATAATGATAGGACAAGGGGGAATGGCTTTAAACTGAGACAGAGGAGATTTAGGTTAGATATTAGGAAGAAGTTTTTCACACAGAGGGTGGTGAGGCACTGGAACAGGTTGCCCAAGGAGGTTGTGGATGCCCCATCCCTGGAGGCATTCAAGGCCAGGTTGGATGTGGCTCTGGGCAGCCTGGTCTGGTGGTTGGTGACCCTGCACATAGCAGGGGGGTTGAAACAAGGTGATCATTGTGGTCCTTTTCAACCCAGGCCATTCTATGATTCTACGATTTAACACATTTATCAACTCTATGGTGCTTGTTCAGTTTCTATTCTTTTAACTTCTTTTTTTTTTTAAATTACTTATTAACAGGTTTCTAAAAATCAAACCAGTTGCATGTAAAAAGAAGAATATCCATTTACACAATTTCATTTTAGCTCTATACATGCATTACAGATGCATTTATATACGAATTATTCATACAAGCTTTCTGCTGTGTGTATTTTCTGCTACCTGACACAAGAAGCTCACAGCACATACTTCGCTTCAGTCAGAATCTCTCTCCCATATTTGACACTTGCTTTCTTAAAACATCTAGGAATTCCAAGGGACTCTGGAACACCTGCTTCTCTGTGAAATCTAACCAGTGACTTACTGGGTCCACCTGCTGGATTAATGCAGGAAGAAGTACTTAAAATTCATGTATATTGTACCCTGCATAGCAAAACCTGTGCTTTCTTAGGTATTGCCTAGAAAAACAAACCATTTTTGTCTTGACTTCCGTTTGTGTTTCAAGAGTATATTTCCACAGGATAAAAACATGTATCTATGTATTCACTCACATTACCTCCTATATCTTTATACATACATATGTACGTACTTCCTATACACATACCAGCTTTAGAGAATTTAATCAAGCACTCATGAAGCCACGGATTATTACTGTTGATAGCAAAAGCTCTTTTGACAGACTGTAACATTAACAGAAACTTTCCTGTGGGAAGGAAAAAAAAACAAAAGCATATTGAGATTAAAAATATGCAACTTCTAATTCTCTGTATTAGCTACTGTTTTTTTTTTTTACTAAATCTAGTAAAAACATTAGAAATATCAAGGTCTACAGAGAAATCAAAAAGATTTACTTTTTGCACCTGAACTTCTTAAGAATACAGAAATTCCTATAGATCAAACTGACAAAACTACATAGATAATGCTTCTGTTTGGTTTCGTGTTCCCCTAAAATCACACTATGGATGTATTTCTGTAGCATTCATCAGGGTATGTTAAAACTTATTTTCCTCTTTGCATTTTGTATTGTATATGCCTCACGATTTCTGGATATCACGTGGGTCCCTGCTTCAGTCAGTTAAGGAATTACCTGTTTCAGGATGTTTTAGACAACAGTCAACAGGGGAATTGGACTAGATGGCCCTCAGAGGTCCCTTCCAACTCTAAGGATTCTATGATTCTATAACAGTCAGATAACACAGGTCACAGCAAAGAATTAAAAATGTGTAGAGCAAAAATAAAAGCAAGTGATACTTTACCTTTTCTAAAGTATATTTCAAATGCTAATAAATGGGTGTCTATGTTATCTCCAATAAGATTCTTAAGTGGAATAAGGAATTTAATGGCTTCTTCTAATGGATTTTCTGCCTGTTAACAAACACACAATGAAAGTAAAGAATACAAATAAATGTCGACACAATCTGCAATAATAGTTTGTTATTCAGAGCATTTAAACAATCAGAGGCCAAAGGTGAAGTGTTCAGGCACTATTCAAACAAAATTCAGAAAGCTAAGATTTCAGAGTGTGTACTCATGACTTCATATTGACAAAGGCAACAGCAGTGTTAACTGGCACCACTCATGTAGTGCAATTAGTTATGGTCTAAGCTAGCAGTTAAAAAGAAAATATGACTACCTCAGGCAAAGAGTTTAAACTTCTGAAAGTTACTTTGATAAAAGAAAATTCTTTACACTTAAGGAAACACTGGCTCTGTTTTCATACTTCGTGGACTGCAATTATTTCTGTTAACTTTTTTTCTCTTTCTGCTGTATGAAAACTAACAGTACATTGGGCTAGAATCATCTTTTTGTTCAGAATCTTAGTGGAAGATGGCTTACATTGCAAGAACCAAGATTTAAAGCAATAATATAGAATTAACATAGAATTTCAATTTATCAGAGAAAGAAATTACCATTCTTCAGTACAAGTAGACTATAAATAAAAGGTATCTTTGCTCGCCAAAATGATTTTACATAAATTGATGAACTATTTTAGAATAACTTGATAATCAATCTGTATTATAGGTTTGTTAAGATAACGACCCAAAGGTAACAAAGATACCATGCTAACCCTTTCCAGTTTTTCAGGAACTAGTTCTTCCCTAGGTCCACTAGTTTCCTCTTCCTCTTCATCACGCTTTTTCTTTTGATTCTTTTGTTGTCTCTCTCTTTCTGCATGCTTTCTTTCCTCTTCAAGTTTTGCTTTCTTCTGTGCTCTTCTTTGCTTGCTAAGCATCTTCTTCAGTTCTTTGGCTGAGAGATTTTCTATTAAGATGAAGTAACAAACATAGTAATTATTTCATTAAAGTGTGTGTCTCAAACAGCACTCAGGAATGCCACAATGCTCTTCCATCCATTTTGATACACTTTTACTTGCCAGAGTATCATTGCTGTATCACCACAGCATCCAACTTTACTACTGGGTTACAACACAACACTTGATCTTGTTTATTTACTCTATGAAAATTAAAAAAAAAAGCCTCAGCTACTTGAAAGATTAACTACAGGAAGCCGTTAAATCCATGTGACAGATTTTGTCATAGAAAATGAATAATGACTTTGAAACTTAATACTGAGCTCATGTGCTGACTATGGCTCAGCTTCTTTCCAACTTTCTGTCTAAAGCATCCTGACTGATTTACGCTTCAACTTAAAACAAGCCTGTTACCTTTCATTAACGTGTCTGATCCATATACAGCCTTGATAATAGCTTTCATTTTCTACATGTCATCATTATAGCTAAATGGATGAAAGCAACCAGTACAGTTTGAAGGTAAAATTTCTGGTATGTGTTAAATATTGCCATTATAGGAGACTTCATGCTGTTTGATGGGTTCAGATTTATAAATGAAGAATACACAAAAAACAGGATTTCCTACAGGCTCATACAGAAGTGAAAAGCCTTCACTCTTCCCCACTCCCACTCCCACTTCAGCTGGAATTACACTAATTTCCATTTGGTCTTCTGTCATATTTCACAGATAACAGGATTTGCACAAATAATGTGGCAAGGACCAGAAGAACAAGCTACTGAGGGACATGCATGTTTTTCATGGCAATGGCATCACATCTACTGGGCCCATCCTTGGTGGAGCAAAGAAAGAAATGTTTTACCTATTCATTCCGCCTCCATGGATAAGCCTACTAAATTTCAACTCAGCACGCATATGAACTACATGACTTAACATTCTTTCTCACTTTAATTTTTATTATATACAGCTATATTATATCCAGAATCAAAATTAAAGTCAGAGAGGGAAATGATGAGTTGAACTATGCTGTGAAATGTGACTCTTTTTATATGTGCTTCATACATATAAATAAAGAGGGAAAGAACTTATTCACTTCAATAAAAGGTAAGACTCAATAAAAGGCAACACAAAGTGACATTCTGGGTTTTGGGTTTAACTCAACGTTTTTTTGTTGTTGCTCATGTCAAATATCCTTCCCTTTGCAAAAAGCTAAGTATTAATCTCTTTTGTCAACTGCTATTGCAGAGTTGACAGTCACAAAGACTCCACAAAAGAACAAGCAGCTATTTTCTTAAGATAAAAAAAATCTTCATAAATCACTTGTCATTGAATACTCTGACATTCATGCCATGCACAACTGATTTCCAAAGGTAATCTGCATTCTCTTTAAACACTAGTTTCAAATGAATTCACAAGTGTATTACTTGTGCTAATACACACTTGTCCACGTATTTTTTGGCCCCCAAATTATATGAAAAATCATAAATGTAGTGCAATGCTAACTAGTATTACTGTAACGTAATACTACAGAATCTGTAAAGATTAAATACTTGTTAAAATACAATTCTTACAGCAAGCCAGACTGCTTTCCCACCAAACCTATCCATTATGTTTTATAATTCACCAGTTATTGACACTTATCTTCTGTTTAAATTGATAAATGGCTGAATTCAATTTGATCTTCCTCTTAAGATCCTGAAATACTATTCCTCTCTCAAATACCCCAGCTGCAGCTAGGTTCATTCACACACTGGTTTTATAATATGATGTGGGGAGAACAGAAGGGGAAAAAAGCTGTACTGCGTTATCTATGATTTCTTTCCAGTTACTGATCAAATAATAAGCAACAGAAATGGAACAAGGCATTTATGTTACAACTCACTAATTCTATAGCACACAACTTATATAGCTTAAAAAGCTTTTACTTTTCATACACATATGAGCCTCCGTTATAGTCTAGATACCTGAATTCACTTCTTGTTCTTTGCTTTCATTGGTAAGAGGATTATCATGAAGCTTCAAGTAGATTTCAATTGCTGATCGAGCAGCTTTGAAGTAGAAGGCATGTTTCCTGAGCACATCTTCTAATCTCAAAAGGTCTACATAGGCACGAAGAGTCATCTTTCTCATGCAGTATGTGTGGAAGTCAAATTGATCATCCGTTATCTCAAAAAAATGCTTCAAGGAGGGGAAAAAAAGGAAACCAAGTCTAAGGCATTTCCCTGGCTTACTCTATTTTTTAAATAAATGGAGATAAAATTATAACTGATACTACAGGCATTATTTAACAAGCATAGATCTATTCTTATAATACTGAGAATCTGTCAGTAGGAAGAATAAACCCAGGAAAATCTCATTTTGTTTGCAAAAACGATAATGATAATGTTCAAAGGCTTAGGCACTCTTTAAAAGCCAATTGAAATATGATTGCTCTTATTAAAAAACAATTAGCGAAGAGACAGCATGAAGTTATTGTAAAAGTGGTAGGTAAGAGACATAACATTTTATTTTGAATCCTTTTCACTATTTCACAATAGTTTTGCACATAATAGATAACAGATGTCATCCTTAGCTATTACAATAAATCACCAAGAATTAATCTGTTTTAGGAATCTTTAGAAAACTTGTAAGCAAAGAAAACTGTGCTGTTTACAGCTGCAAATATCTTTATTAACAGGAAAAAAATAAAGTGTTTTTACCTACTTACCCTTTCTACTTCGTGACATTTTTTCAAGGCTTCGCCATATTTCCCTAGCCTTTGATAAGCTGCAGCACATTCAGTCTGGAACCACATACACTGCATCTCGTTTAGGTTTTCCATAGCAGAAGTCCCTTCCTGAAATAAGTGTTATTATCACTTTTTGCCATTATAGTTTACCATCTTTTTTCAAATATGATTAGTTATAACTTGTCAGTAGGAAACAACTTGCAATACCATGTAAAACGGATGTAACATCTCCATAGCTGAGAGCACTACCTAGTGATGCCTTCATGCTTCCTAAGTTACAGAGGGATACATTCAAATGACTTTAAAAAATAATTATCTGAAGCAGATTAGTGTGTCAACATATCATTAAAATTAACTCATGTTTACATACACAGTCCTACAAAAAAAAAAACAAACACCTCAACACCTATATACTTACTGCTTTATCACATAATACGGATAATTTTATTATTTTAGAACTTGTTAGCCTGACAAAACCCATCTGGATTCATACTTCATACTTTTTCATGGGAAGTAATCTGTATGTATTTAATATTCAAGACCGAGAACAAATTGGAAGCACAATCCAAATATCAAGAATACCAGTCACTTAAATCAGAACATTTTATGACAACACAAAGAAAATCCCATTCAATTCATAATATTTAAATATTTAGGAACAGATCTATCCTATCTTACTACTATGCACTTCTTGTCCTTGCCTTCACACAAGCATACGCAGTGACTTCACAGAATACCAGAATGGCTTGGGTTGGAAGGGTCCTGTGAGATCTAGTTTTTATCCTCTTGCTTGGACAGGATTGCCACCCATTAGATGTAGCTACCCAGGGCCTCATCCAACCTAATTTTGAATGCATCCAAGGATGGGGCATCCCCGACTTCTCTAGGCAACTCATCCCAGTTCCTCATCACATTCTCAGTGAAAAATTTCATCCTAATATAACATTTAATCTAAATCTCCCTTTTTTTAATTTTAGAACTATTCCCCATTGTCCTACTGGTATCAGACCATGTAAGAAGTCAGTCTCCTCCCTGTTCATAAGCTCCCTTTAAATTCTAGGAGGCTGCAACAAGTTCTTCCCCGAGCCTATCCTTCTCTGTGCTAAACAAGTCCAGCTCCCTGAACCTGTCTTCATAGGAAAGTTGCTCCAATCCTCTCAATCACTTTTGTGGCTCTCCTCTGGACCTGCTCCAACATCTCCATGTCTTTCTTGTTCTGGGGACCACAGGCCTGAATGCAGTGCTCCAAGGGGGTCCTTACAAGGGCAAACTGGAGGGAGGCAACCACCCCATCATCCTGCCGGTCACTCCTCTTTTGATGTAGTCCAAGATACAGTTGGCTTTTTGGGCTGCAAGTGCACAATGTTTGCTCATATCAAGTTTCTCATCCACCAAAACTCCCAAGTCCTCGAAAGCACCCCTGCAGGGAAGGAGTTCTCTCAGTCTGTACACATACCTGGGATTACTGTGACTCAAGTGCAATAACTTGCTCTTGGCTTTGTTGAACCTCATTGGGTTCACGTGGGCCCACTTTTCAAGCTTGGATCTCTTCCCTTATATCAAGTGAATCACTCAGCTTAGTGTTGTCAAACTTGTAGAGAGCGTATTCAGTCCTACAGAGCTTTAGCAGTCAAGTTTCAAACGGTTCCCAGAAATACTGAGGAAGCTTGGATTCACTTTCAAGTTTTTTCACACTTAAGAAGAATTAAAGAGCCTAAACACTTAAGAAGAATTAAAGAGCCTAACTTACATGTGTGTTTTAGGAAACCCCACCAAGTAGCTGTCCTTCATAGTCAGTTACACAAATAACAGGGAAACCCAGACTTGATGAACCTAAATTTTATATAAGTATAAAAACTATTACCACATTTAAACTGTTTGCCCTGCTATTTATAAATGGAACTGCCTTACAAAATTGGAGTCTGTAGCACTAGTTTTAATGAATGAACTGTTCAAGTCCAAATTACATCTATGTAATATAATTAAGTCATAATGAATGTAGTAGCTTGCACATTCCTGTGCAGTTAGCTCAAATTATATTATTGGCAAATGGCAGATTTTGCAAACAAGGTATTCAGTGGAGGCATTTTCAGAGAGATACTTCAGAAGTGTGTCACTACAGAAGTACTTCTGGACAAGTACCTCTGAATAACCATTTTCTCAAAATTTACTGGCTCTTCACAGTTATTTATCACCAAGTGCAAACTATGACATGCTTAATTTTAAAAATGGACACTTGAAAAAAGATAACTTCCTGATTTTAGTCAAAAATTAAGACTTACATTAGCAAATTAAACAAGAACTGCCAGAGGGAAACAAAACCTCCCTCCACCATAACAGGAAACTTACCCTAGTGAATTTAGAACACATCTCTTCTGCATCCTTCACCATATTTGCTCGCAGCATGTATTTAGCACATTTAGAATTGATAAATCTGTCAGCAGTATCCAAAGATTGTGCTTCATCCATCCATTTGGCAGCTTCCTTCAGGTTACCTACATGCTGTTGGAAGAAAGTAGTTATGGAGAAATTAAATAACTAAATTTCAAGATAAACTTTATATTGGCCAACTGTTGAAATCTATAATTACTGGTATTTCTCTTTCAGACATAACAGGGACAATATTCCTCTGCTTGTCCCCCTCACTCTCACACCACATTTATAAATATTTTTTAAGAACATCAACAATTTGCTTTAAGTTGTGACTCACTTCACAAAATCTAAACAGAATAGAGGAGTTTTCATTTTCTGATTGACAGCACAGAGCACAAGAAGAAACCCACAAGAAAGTCAATACACACGGTGCTATCCACACATTTACACCAGTTTCGTGGGGCTTTTTTTGTTGTTTTTTTTTTGTTTTTTTGTTTTTTTAATTTAAAAGCTATATACTCTACACATCCAAATTCACTTTTTACCTTGTAAATTTTTGCTTTTAAGTAGAATAGTTCTATTAATGTTGGAGTGCTTGCAATTGCAGCATTAATGTAATCCAAGGCCAAAGAACACTGGCCAAGTTTGTCAAAGTGCTGTGCCAGGAAATAACGAACCCAGAGCAGCGTCGTTGGGGGCTCTCTCTCTCCATTTTCTGGAATAAAGCAGAAAAGGTTTAATTAACCAATTAAGACTGAACATGGCACTTGAAAAACATACAAAAAGAAATGGTAGCAAATTCATCCAGTATTTCCTATAATGCTTTCATTTACTAAACATTCATTTATTACACTCTTCTCTGCAAAAAAAAGTTTCAGCATTACAACAATTCTTCATAACTGCCATAAGGAGTAATTACATCATAATTATGACAAGAATCAATACATAGAAACTTACCACATGGACCAAAAAGGTCACATGTTCTCAAAGAGGCTTCGTAACCAGTAACAAGTTCTTGGATTGTAGAGACCTGCATATAAAAATAGCAACTTAACTTCAGCTTTACTGTTGTGTATTGTGTACGTACTTTAACACACCGAAAAAATACCTGGGCAAAATTTGAGAAGCTAATCTAAAATAATTACTCATTAAAAAAAAAATACTGTAGGTATCATTATTTAACTTAATTTCACTTTCAGAAAATATATTTGATCATGTTTTAACTGGGGATATTGCAGAAAGCAGGTGTAAGCTTTGGCAGTATACTTACAGGGGGAAGTGATTTGATCAGTATCCTTCACAAAGTTACTTTAAAAATTTTATTTATTAAGGTATAAGGCTTCAAATGCCCAAAAGTGAGCCAACTGAAACAAGATGCTTTGGAAAAGGATGGGCATAATAATGAAGATATGGGCCAGGCTGTTTTAGTTTTCTTGCAGATGATAGGCACTGCTAAAGATTTATTATTTTATTATTAAAAAGGCATTGCTGCTTGGAATACTGAGTGCATCCCTTTTACATACCCCTTATACACTGATTAATGCAAACACCTTCTGAAACCATACCTTGTCAATAGTATCATTACTCATTCCAAAGCTAAAGACTCAAAGTTCACTCTTAGTTTTAGTCTCACACTACTAAAGTTTGAAATCTACAAGTGTTAGTATCTATGCTTTTCATGATAAAGAACTATTCCAGAAGCAGATCCATGGCTTATAAGTGTCACTTTGGATTTTTAAACATTTTATCATTCAGCCTGCTGTGTTGCAACATCTGAGACATGCCTGCCATACTTAGCGAGCAGATAAAGCCTCTTAATGAAACAAGAACAGTACCAACAAAGGAGGAATTATGACCCATGTACGTATACCCAAAATGCTGAAGGGAAAATGAGATCTTGAAAAAGGAGATCTGTCTATAAACATAATAGGACAACAGCTACATTAACCAATCAAGTCACACTTATAGGCTGTAAAAACCGAAATCAAGAGGTAAAAAAATAAGACGATCCTACATTAAAAATATGAAGCTGCAATAGTAAAATGTGGAGAGAGCAGAATTACAGAAGTAGGATTTGTCAAAGCCCCACTTCATGATGCACTTGGGGAGGGAAATGAACTTTGTTCCAAAAGACCAAAGTTTCCAGGAGATCAAAGCAGCACAGTAGGCAAGAAATGGTGTTTGAAAGAGCAGAGGTATTAGGCTCAAGTCACATGCAGCTAATGTAAATGTCTCAAAAAACATAAAATGTACAAGCAGATATACACGTTCTAGAAAGCTCTGGGCAAATCCCATAAGAGTTTCTGGTAACAAAAATCTCATAAAATACAATACAACATTACTAGACTTCAAATAATTACCAGATTATAAAGAAACAGTAAGAAACCACAAATACATGGACGGAGGCAAATAACTGCATTAAGCTGTTCCCTGGCATCAGACATCTGTTTGCTAAAAGAAACCTCCAGCACTCTCAGAATATCTTTGAAGACTGTCTTCCCTGAAATGAACTTACATGCTGAAGTAGGCAGTTACTGTAGCGGGGTTCTAGTACAAACACAACAGAGTGCTGTTCTCTTGCTGCTTTTCACCACAACTTCAGAGTATTCCCACACTTTTCATCTGACTGTTAATAAACTTAAGCATCTCCCAGTTTTGCTAGATCTCAAGTGAACTGTGTGAAGGGAGAAAAAGACCCCTTCACCTTTAGAAGCCAGATTGCCAAGTTTTAAGTATCAAGTTTTTCTTCTTCTGCAAGCAGATTGAGTGTACAACTGGATAGAGACCATGCTACCACCAAAAAGAATATTTCCCTGACTCCAAGGTACACACGTAGCCAGACCCTGCTTTGGGTCAGAGCTGGTGACTGTTTCCAGGCTTACAAATGATTTTAGTCCCTGTTTTGTCCCACTGTAGAGATGACCCACTGCCAGTGGTGGGCAAAAGACAGGCAGTACCATACAGAAGGGTCACAAGTCAGTGTACAGTAGAAGTGAAAGGAAACCCTCTAATCTCGAGGTGACTGACAATACCAAGAGACACCATGTCTTAACAAACGCCAAGTTCTTCCAAATTCAGAAATCTCTTGTGGTTTTGGGTTCTACACTCCAGTGCTGGAGTTTTTATGAGGAAAGCTGGTTTGAGAAAACACCACAAGGATCTGAAAAACACTGGAAGGGTTCAGTAAAAGCAAAAACTATAAAACTGCAAGACTGGTGATTAAAGTATTATAGGTATTCTTGATGAAAACAGTGTCATGTTTCTCATGACTCACAAAACTTTTAATCTTCTTTTTTATTTTGATAGTGTTTTGCCTCAGTCTTCCTAGCAACTTAGAAAGATGCTTTTTGGTCCATGGGCTGCTTCATAGAACTAGTCTGTAAGCTAGAATCATCACTTCCATCCTGAAGTATTCAGTATCATTTTGAAGCAACGCAACATTCTTCATAAAAATCACGTTAAAATTTCTAAAGAACAGAAATCAAACTGAAATACCTGAAAATAGCATAGTACTCATCCTGATTAATTTCAAATAGCACTCTCCCAGAAAAAAAATTCACATTTATCTTTCCCATGCATCTGAAAAAGTATAAGTTAATACAAACAGTACCTTAAGTCATCAACAAATCTCCTGTTCTGTTATGACAAGAATGGATCTATCTAAATCTACAGCTGGGCCCAAATACTGGACAGTACAGTAAACCTACATACTACTGGTGGAAATGCATTTTTACCTACCAAATAAGCCTCCGGATACAATCAGAATTCAAACCTCACACTTCTCCATTGGTTGCTACCTACCACTTTAGTATCATCACAGAAGAACAATGAACTAAGCAGAATGAATCCAAAAATGAGAAAAACTCGTTTCCCTTTCTGCAGCTTATGTCTGTATTAAATCTGCACGTGCTCAAAAAGCAGTATAGATTTTACAGTAATCCTGAAAGTTCCACACACCTACCTGAAACAAAGATTCCACAAAGGTCAGAGTGGCCTTTCAGTTCAGTTCCATGCAATTTATTTCCATTGAGAGGATTTTTTCCACTAGCAAAACTGGAGCCTATTTCTTCAATTAAGTATTTAAGAGTTAGACTGCAATGAATACCTGCTTATCAATATTTTACGTTAAATGTTAAAACGTGAGCAGCAGGAACACAACTCACTCTAACATTAATTCTGAATTACCTTCCTGTGAGCACTAGCTTTTGTATTTTTTCTATTTTGTCCCCTCTTTTGTAACAGACTACAAGGCCTAAGGAAAGATTGTTTTCCAAATAAATGGCTGACAGCTAGAATTCTTTTACTGTCACTTGCAACTTGGGTGGCACCTTTGGGCAGTCATTAGGTGGAAATCTGTGCCATACACTGTATAATTTTCCTTTAGGCAGAGCAAAAGAGGGCTATCACACACAGGAACAATGATATGGGGATGAAAAATGCAACGTTAGGGCTACAGTAGCTTAAATTCTATTTTCTTTTTTTTGTTTGTTTGTTCACATTAAGTTGAATGAAATGACAAATAGAAGTAAAAAGGAACACATTAAGGAAAGATTTTTAAGAGGCAAACATATAGAACAAAGGTGAGGTGATCTATGCAATGGAAGATGACGAAACAACCCACTACAAAAAGCAAATACTTAAATCATTATTAATTTAATTTAATATACTATAAATTTAATTGAAAAACATTAGTTTTTTAAAATCAAAAAGCATCAAACTCTACGGTTCATTACTAAGAAAGTCAGATTACTAAATTAATTGCATATCCTCTTACTGCAGCAGCTATATAAGATACTTTAACAGACTTTTCTTTCAGTGAAAACCGTCAAAAGAATAACTCTATTTCATTCTTTAAGGAAGTAACTGTAAGAAAAGAAACTGAATATAATTACCAGTACCAACACAGTTTCAGTTACTGCCACTGTAAATCAGCACAAAATTATCAGTACTTCTAGCGCACAGCTTAAAAACTGCTTCAGGCAGTTTCAGAAGCATCCCAGACATTTAACATTTGGCACTGGCTTGCATCTCTGTCATTTGGATTGCTTGAAACGTGTAGTTTTTCTCTACTGTTCTCAAGGAATTTCCTCCTTTTGTCTTTCTAACTATACATCTTATTTGCTTCTGCAAAAGTTTTCTTATTTGATAAATCTTACTAAGTTGTTACTTAGTATGCTTATGTAGGAGCTTCCTCAAGCACACACTCAGGTATTACAAGAGAGAGAACTGGGAAATGCCTTCTGCATACTTAGATCCCAGCTTGAATTACCCAGTGAGTTTAACGAGGTTAACTTTTTCTTCTTCTTCAAGCTACAGGTTTGGGCAGAGTATCTGAATGACTGTGAAGAGGAAAGAGACCTGGGGGTGGTGGTTGATGCTCGGCTGAACATGAGCTGACAGTGTGCCCAGGTGGCCAAGAGGGCCAACGGCATCTTGGCCTGCATTAGAAATAGTGTGGCCAGCAGGAGCTGGAGGTAATCATCCCTCTGTACTCAGCACTGGTGAGCTGCACCTCAAGTACTGTGTTCAGTTTTGGTCCCTTCACCACAGGAAAGACATTGAGACCCTTCAGCGTGTCCAGAGAAGGGCAATGAAACTGGTGAGGGGTCTGGAGCACAAGTCCTATGAGGAGTGGCTGAGGGAGCTGGGATCGTCTAGTGTGGAAAAGAGGAGGCTCAGGGGAGACCTCATTGCTCTCTACAACTTCCTGAAGGGGGGTTGTGGTGAAGAGGGATTTGGCCTCTTCTCCCAGGCAACAATCAGGACCAAGGGAAACGGCTGCAAGTTACACCAGAGGAGGTTTACATTAGACATGAGGAAGAATTTTTTCTCTCATAGAGTGGTCAGGCATTGGAATGGCTGCCCAGGGAGGTGGTGGAGTCGCCATCCCTGGCAGTGTTCAAGAGGCGTCTGGATGAGGAGCTACGAGATCTGGTTTAGTGCTTGTGGTAGCAGTGGTGATGGGAAGATGGTTGGACTAGATGATCTTGCAAGTCATTTCCAACCTTGCAATTCTATGATTCTATGATTCTAAGCAGCTGCACACTCCACTGCAATCAATCCTAAAATAGTAAGTAGCAGCTTTAAGAAGATGCAGCTTTCCCAGAGACAAGTCCAATCTTGCCTCTGTGTCAAATGCACAAGCATCTGAAATTTCAGTGTTTCGAATATACATTGCTTTTCAAACAAAATTTGATGGATGCTACAAGTCTGAGACCCCACAACAGGGCCAGAAACTTCTACATATGGGAAGGCTCTGGCTAGGCCATTCAAATATTGCCTAACAGAGGAAAAATTAGCCAACAATTCTTCAGCTTCCAGTCGCTGCTCCATCACAGCTTAAGAATTAGCTCTATTTTTCCACCTTATCAGTTACAGCAAAATCGCGTTTGCTTAAAAAAGCTTCACAGAAATCTTTCCTACACTTGAACTCACCTGCCCCAATAAGTTCAAATTATGCTGTAAGAAAAAGACGAGCTTCTCTATTCAAACAGAATTTTGTAGCAGTACTTTGAATGGAAAAAGAGCCAGAAGCGTGGGTGCTTCTCATTCCTTATCTACAAAACAAATGCGCGCCCACTGCCTTCAAGGCACTCAACTCAGATGAATTGCATGAAACCCTAGGTAGCAAGAAAAACAGTAGTAATATCCAGGAATCAGAATTGTCTTAGCATTGCTAAGCATTTTTCAATAGTTAGCGGCCTGAAAGGTCAAACACAGTGTTCTGGCACAAGTATTGTATTTCCAGGTGGAAATTCCTTTCACGTCAGAGGCAGATGTTACACAGACCATTTCTGAACACTGGTATACAGACAACTTAAGTCAACTGTAACCCCTCATGAGGAAGGGGACAGGCTGCTGCCAAGCTTTTCCAAATGAAGGAGTAATTTCAAAGAATAATCTTCCCCAATATTGATGAAGCACTCTGCTTTAAGCAAGAAGATTTTTACTGCAGAAGGACCTGTGAAAGAGGGAAAAGGGCAGGTACAAATGGATAGAGAAACCAGTTGTGGAATTGTTCATCATCATCATGATGTTTGCTTGAAATGAACTAGGATGTTTCCCAAGACAGAACCTTGCAATTTGGCTTGTATGTCAAACTATGACAACTCCTCACGACTTAAGATGTCAACATGAGTGGTTTTCATCACCAGAAAGGTTGTTTTCTCAGCTCATTCTGAAGATCCACAGTGGGAGGACTGCATAACCAACTTGAGCACTTGAAAAAAAGTGCTTAGGTTTTGAGTAAAATACGTCAGAGCATAATTGGGTTTCATACTACTTTTCCAACACAGTAGAAGAGGTATCCACTCAACTTGCTGAGAATATTGATGTCTATGTGAAAAACAAAAAAAGTTGAGTCTTTCAAAGTATCTAAAACCATCTGCAAGTTGTTTAGCTACAGAGCACTCAAAGGTCGAAACAACGGTAGAACAAAACTTCAAAACAAACCTCACCACTACAAAAGCTGGAATATTTGAAGACTAAATGGCAAGCTAGCTTTACAACAGTAGAACTGGCAAGATATTTTCCTTGGGCTAAAGGAAAGTCATGTTGGCATTAACAGATTAATACCTGTAGCCAAATTTATTAGAGTACTTTCATAGATACTTTAATCTTCTACAAGACAGAAAGTATCCACTGTGTACCCTGAAGAAATACTCTAAATTCCTGTGGGAAATGGAGGAACAATAGAAAGAGAAACTACATCAAAGCTTCCAAGTCTTTTTACAGTGAGATAAAGTGTTTACAGCACACAGAAACAGTATCAGTGTACCCTGAAAAATATTTCAGAAATTAGTATCTATGAAGTTTAGGCGAAAACAGAAAGCAGCTGCTGGCAAAGGTTTTGGGTGACTGCTTTTTGAACAGGCCTTATGGCTGGTCTGTGGTGTATACATAAAAGCTGAGCTAAACCACCCCCTTGAGTTGTCTTCTTTATCAGTCCATCTTTGAGATGGTGGAGATTATTTACACATGTATACAAAAACCAGTCAAAACTACGGAGCTGAAAACTGAGGAGATTAACCACAAAATAATGAAAGGGAATACAGTGAAGTGTGGTTTGTAGCTTTTATTTTGACACAATGTACCATTCTAAACAGCTTTCTTTAGATACAACTTGAACTAAAATAAATGGTTCCTCTGATACGAGGAAGAACATCTTCTAAAGTGACATTTCTTGAAAATTCGTTTCTGAACTCCATTTGCTCACAGCAGCATATTCACAGCCTCCATGAAAATTGTTACTTGATTATTTGTGATGGACAGAAGAGACATACAGATTGGAAGGAAAATGCATCCTCTCCTGTAAGTTCCTAAAGATAATTGAAAGGAGAATCCTGGGTTTAAAGCCAGCTACACTGTACTCAGAATGTAAACTTCCAACCCAGAGTCTCACCTTCACAGATATATATTCTTAAATCTGAACATTCAGGCCTCAAAAATATTTATGAATGAAAATATTTCAAAGCAGCAGACTATACCTAGCACAGACACATGATGTGAATGATAGTATTTCAGTCCAGGGGATTCTGAATATACCTCACTGGAGAGATACACAGAAATGGAAGAAGCTTCAAATAAAGGAGCTAGCAATCAACTCAGAAAACAACAACGAGCTCACAAATTCAATTAACAAAACAGAACAATAACAAAAACAAACAGGTCCACAGACAAAAGAAAGGCTTTGCTAAAGCTAACAAAGACAAGAAGCATCTTCATCTATAGCCAAGAAGTGGTTGGCATGAATGGAGATTTGCTTTTCATCGAGGCAGCAAAGAACAGAGCATGCCAAATATAAGCCAGCTGGCACACCAGCACTGTACAAAAGGTCTGAGTTCAGGCTCTTATGGCGTATCCATACAGGAAGGTGTACATAGGCAGCTACTTGAATAAGCCATTTCCTGTGGCTTACTACTATAAATTCATCTAAAGGAACATCCAAGATGATAGCATTTATAAGTTCACAGAAAAGAAAAGCAAGAAATGATTTCAGCAAAAACCACACTGCTTGATTTTTTTAATACTTCCTACAAAAGCAGTAAAGACACTCTACGTTTACTGGTGGAAAAAGGAAAGATATGGGGTACACAAATAAATGAGCATCTCCGATTATATTCAAGGCAGCTACACATTGACTACTTGCAGCCAACTTCCTTTGACTCTCTTGAAAAGTTTCTCTTCCACACCTTGTTAAGTATACAATTGACAAGGTCCGTTGAAGCTGAGGAACAGTAACTGGTATAAGATCAGTCTCACATTAAACACAGACTTGAAGATGACTATGAATACAAAGGTGGGTCATGAATTTCAAGTGACTCAAATCTAAGAAAATAAAAATTAAAAATAAATGTAAGGATTTGTTTTAAAGCAGCACTCTTTGAATCCCTTTCTTAAACTGTTATGGCATCTGAATAACAGTGCTGCTGTTAAGGTACCATTTGGGATGGAAAAATGCAGGACTCAGCCAGGCTTGGAAATGAACTCGTAAATTCCATATTGCTGGGAAAATCCTGTAACAACTGAATTATTTTGATTAAAAATTTTTATTAACAAAATCAAACATGACTAGGTATTTAAATTGTTTCAAATTCAACTGCACATCTAGCTATTATTATCAGTATACTAAGCAGTTTAACTTGCCTCAAAAACCTGGTGCTAACTTCAAAGAAAATTATTGAACATGAACAGGTTTAACAACACTCATACTCACTAGAGTGGGAGCACCCTATTCTGGCACTACCTGCAACACTTTATTTCTTCTCTCCTCTATTTATTTTAAATTTTTCCTTACTTAACAAATACTGATACTGCAGAAGTAATGTCTCTTGCTATGAATGCACCAGATATAAACCAGATTCTGAACAAGGCCACATACCAGATTTCCACTCCTAGAATTTTAACTCAGCCATCTTACTTATCTCTCTATAGCTAAACTGGCAGTTGGCAGAAACACCAAAGTATTCCTTGGTTGAGTCGACCTTCATCTCAGAGTTACTTCATCTTAAAATGTGGGGAGATTCAGAGCAGAAGTAACATTGTTCACTTTCTTACACAAACCACCAATAGTTCAGAGGGCATCCGACTACAAAAATGGTTGCTACTTGCTTTAACTCCTTTAGTTTGCTATATTAAGGAGGGAAAGTGCCATCTTTCTTGTAAGAGGTAAAGAAAAATCTTCACTGGAGACAGCCTACCTTCCTGTGTAGACAGTCTTACATCTTTTTTTTTTCCCCCCCTCAAGACTGTTGTTTCTGATGTTTCTTCCAGCCAGACATTCTCTCATCCAGTATTTCCTCACAGACTCCAAGTTTTAAGTTACCCAGAAAAAAGGCACATGCTTTAATATCGAGCTTCAATGGAATCAATGCACCTGCAACACAATCGACGCAAACCTTGATGTTGACTAATTAAAGATCCTCACTCTTGGGATTTTTATCTCGTGGATATAGAAATCAATGTGTATGGAGAACCAAGGAGCGCTTCTGAATAATGCTCAAGTACAAAGAGAATGACTGTCATGCAGATGAGGGCTGGTAGTATTTCAAAACCTCCTGTGAGGAAAAGTAAGGTATAAGGCTGTTTGTAGTTATTTGTAATATAGACGGCAGTTTACAAAGTGTGAAAGTAGCTACATCTCATGTGTTCACATATGCTTAAGGTAATTAGCTGCCAGCAGAACAATTCTGTCAAGGGCCACAGCTACAATAGCCATCAATAGTAGCTTTGCATGAAAAACAGAACTCAATCTGTTGTGGGCACTCCTAAACACAAATTTTTGCTTCTTGACTATGCAATCGAGAGACTACAGCTTCATCTCAATACAGCACACATTCTGTCGACTGTGTATGACGACTCACGTCAGCATATGTAGTTTAAATAGTTAAGTGTATTTATTATTTAAAAACTAAAAGCCTGACAGATAAATGCTTAATAAGACTGTATAGTATATAGTGGGCTTTTGAAAATAAAAGTCTAGTGTTATAGAAAACTTGAGAATTGATCACTTTGCTTAAACTTTTCTTTTAAAACTTAAAAAAACTGAAGCACCAGACAAAGAGTAAAAATCTGTACAACTGCATACAGTACAAAAGAGCCTTGTGATTGAACAGCAGGTCTGCTATACCAGCAAAAAGAGTAAGACATCCATATGAAAATACTTAACATACATGCTGTATCATACTGAAACATTCTTCTTGTAAATGCTCCATGGTTCCTTAGAATTTCTCACTCACATATCAGTACTTTGAAAGGTTACTGCAAAAAGCTTCACAAATCCTGAAAATGAAACTCAATACTACTTCAAAAATATCAGCTATCCATAAAAATCTCATCTCGTTCACATTTTTAAAGCCATGTTTTATTTAAATATTTCGAAGTTCTAGTGGAAAACAGAATACCTTGGTTAGAGGAGGAAAAAAACCCACAAAGGCACAAGTTTCTGTATGTAGAATGATGCTGCCTTTTCACTATAGTCTTCTGTCTGCCATGCCTATAACTGACTCTTTATTCAGTTACCTACAATTCCCATTACTTTTAAGCATTGGCTAAGTAATAGAGACAACAAATTCACTTTGATATGTAAGTTACCTTTATGGTGTACTTATGAATCAGTGATGCAGAAATTCAGTATTTTGTGGCAAGATCAAGAAAATCAAATGAATAAATAATCTCCAGAAGCAGTTTTAAATGATATTTTTCTGAACTAAAATGAACTATTTTTTCTAGAAATAAGTACAGTTCCTCAAAGCTTGCTGTCAGCAACAGCCCTGCTACACAGAAACATCTCCCTAAAAGCACATGAACTTCATTTATTTTAACCATGCAGTAGGATCTTACAAATGGGAATAGTTAGCCTTTATTTTCACATCTTTGAACCAACCATCCTATAGAGATTGACACTACAGAAATGGTTCAATTGCTTAGAAACGTAAAGCTAAATAGTAAAAACAAAGAAAAACAAACATGAGTAGAAATTGAAATAAATTGCTGCTTGCACAAACACCTGAGCAGTTCCTTCAGCAAAAAAAAAAAAAAAGACAATTAAAGGACCTGGGCAGAATGGACAAGTGGGAATAGGAACCACTCTGTCCATAAGTCTGGGTCATAATCCATTTTGAACTGCATGACACACACTCATGAATCAAATCCCTTAGCAGCAGCATCTGCTGGAATCACAAAAGCTGTGCTTGTTACTCTCTTTGTCAGCATGCAGAGCATGCTATGATCACAGCCTTTTCTAGGGTAAAAGCTTACATAAATTAAAAATCCAAGATGAAGACAACAAAGCTTGGGAGTTGTGTTACTACCTTCTCAAAGAACAGGTTGGTTTAAGGTAAAAGACAGTTTTCTCTTTAACTGTATGTCATTGCATACTGTACTACAAAGTACCGCATAACTTCTGTGAGTATATGCCATTGCCACTGCAGATTGTAGAAGGCAAAAGTTACTTAGCAAAGTGAGTATGAGTTAGAGGTTGAAGTCAAAGTCACTAAAGACCCAAGTCCATTCATCTCCATAACACAGAATCTAACTGTTTAAAGCTGAAAGCTTAGGATATGGTTATTTGTCAAGCATTGCAGAGAACCGCTCCACTGAGCATCCCAACAGCTGTTGTGTATTAACACAATTAACACACTATGCAACAATCCATTGCAATACTGTATCAATCATTCCTGTTGTATACGTTACAAACACCAGCAGGTTTGCCCAAGCAAACTGTCTTCATCTGCAGGAAATTCATGGTAAGCATGAGGTATTTGACCTGGGAAACAACCCAGATAATTATGACTGAGGGCCAAAAAGATGATCAGAGCTGGAATACCTCTCCTATGAAGAAAGGTTGAGAGACTTAGGCCTGTTTATCTTGGAAAAAAGAAAGCTACAAGGAGACCTCACCATGGTCTTCCAGTACTTGAAAAGCATAAGCAGGAGGAGACCAATTTTTCTTTTTTACACACTCTCAGTGACAGAACAAGGGGGGGGTGGCGTTAAACTAAAAGAGATGGGATTTTGGTTAGACGTGAGGAAGAATGGATCAGTTTGCCCAGAGAAGCTATGGAAGCCTTCAAGACCAGGTTAAATGGGGCCCTGAGCTGCCTGATGTAGTGGGTGGCAATCCTATCCATGGCAGGGGAGTTGGAGCTAGGTATCTTTAAGGTCTCCTTCCTAAACCATTCTATGATATGATTTTGATGACTTCACTAGAATTTTACTGGCATCTCACCTCCGCTTTTCCTTCAATACAATGAGAGCACATTCAGCATCAGTGAGCAACTCCATCAACCACCTGGCTAATTGATTTCTAAGAAGCACAGTAAATCTTTATACAACTCTTTACCTAAAGGAACAGGAATATAATCACTGACAAAACATCAAATGCACAATTATTACACTGTTAGAATGTGCACTGTGGAAAAACCAGAGAAATAAAAAGGGATGCTATATATGCCATTTGGAGGATTCCAAAATGCAGAATGATGAATGGAGGACTGTACTGAAAAAATGATGAGATTCCTTTCTATCTATCAATAGCACCCTCAGCCTAACCAGATCACACACTTGAATAAGCAACCTACTCTTCTGTAAAGTGCCTACCCTGCAGCAGCAGTTACAGATGCTTCACTTGCCATGTGGCAAACCATGCGTGTTCTCACATTTAACCTAACACTAATGCAAATCTGCAGCTATTCACCTGTATTTGAAGTGAACCCATTTCTAAAAAAACAGATCCTGTGGAAAGTGCTTATTTAACTCTTCATGAATGGTCTGAGAAAGGAGAAGCAAGAAACATTAGGAACTGACTGGGAGCTTTGCTGAAATACAGATATAAACTCACAAAGATACCAAATCACAGCATGCCAATTAGTTACCTCAGTGCTCCTGTCTACATCCATTCAAGGCACGTCCATCTTTTACACTTTTGCGCTGTTTACTCTAAGATCTTAATGTTGTGAGGCTTGTGTAAGAAGCATTAATCCTGATACTGAAGTACAGTTTATGGAGTAGCTTGCACTCCAGCAAGTCAAAAGGTACAAGCTGATCTTAAACTTGAAGGTAAAACTCTGTATGTAAGTACTTACACAGAACTATCAAGGCTAGAGAAGACCTCTGCAGATCACCTAGCCCCCTTCCCTTTACAGAACTAGGCTAGCTGAAGTCAGTTACTCAGTGCTAGGTCCAGTCACATTCTGTCACCATGGACAAGGGACTCTCTCAATCTGTTCTTGTCATTGACAGATGTCATGTACTGGTGAGCTCAGAACTACACCCAGCACTCCAGATGCACCTCACCAGGGGACTGAGCAAGATGGCCTCCCCTGACATAGTGGTGCTTTTCCTCAGGCAGCCCAAGGTGCTGTTGGCCTTTTTTGTCACAAGGGCATGCCATTGGGTTAGTTCAGTTTGCTGTTTATCTGAACCTCTATGTCCTTTTCTGCAAAGCTGCTTTCCAGGGTGAATAACCACTTCAGTAATCTTTATTGAAATACAAGTATAGGAGGACCACACTATTTTGATTAAAGCAAATACTTAGGAAAAGATTAACTGAATGAAATAATGTAAAGAAATGTCATATATCCTTTACTATAAAGTATGTACAGAATCCTGTGTATAGTTTCAGTATTCCTGGAAATATTGGAGTAGTAAAAGCACTCTCTGCCTTTAACACCCTTTGTTTAAAAATCATATTCCGTGATGCATCAGGCAAAAGGATTTGAAACTGTTCAAACAACAAAATTCAATTAAGGATCTGGAAAAGGTATTGTTCCGCCCAAGGTGTACATAAGACATAAACTGTATCTTTAACAATCTTCCTGAAAAGATAATTGAGTAGCAAAACCAGAAAAGAAAAATCTACATTTTCTTATTGCCTCATGATGACTGCATACTTTAGAAGTATTTGCATTTATTGACTCAAATGTATTAAAAAGCATTTCATTGATCTCCACAGAGATTGTCAACAGATGTTCAGGTGAGAAGCCAGAAACTAAATGCAAAAGCATCTTTGGACCTGTTACATGTCTAGGTAAGAAAAACACCGTTTCTAAATCTCAGCATGCAAATTAAAGCATTTTCTTGATTTACAATGCCTGAAGCATGATCCTAAGATGCACTCAAGGTACATATTTAACTTAGTGAATTATTCCTTTTTGTATTGAGTAATGTAGTAAAGATTCCCCGTGTCTTAACAAACATGTTTCCAAGCCCCAGAGTTGGATGTGAAAAATCCAAGGCAACAACTTACCATCCATCCCCTGAGATAAAAAAAAAATCTCTGTATAACACAGGTTTTGCATATTTCTATACTAAATTTGAGAAACAATGGTACAATGGCTACAGATACAGGCACACAATTGAGAGCAACCTGAGTTGCCTCCTGTGCTTCCTGGTCAGATGAATTCTAAGTGGTAACATGGATGTCTTAGCTGGGTTTAGATGACCAAGCCACCATGTCTTTGTACAATTTGAAGTCTGTGGTGCTGTGATCCCTGTCTTGATTCAACAACTCTGGCACACTATTTGTGTATTCACCTGTAGTATCTACTGTCCTTCACAAACCTTGTGAGAACATGAAGAAAAGTGATCCCACTAATGCCAAGGATTTGTTTGCAGATGGATTAACCCTGAAGCAGCTCGGTGAGCCATGTACTGATGTGAAGAGAAGGAAAATTGCATGACAAAAGGGGCAGTCGAGCAAGCCACTGTAAAATGATGTTCTATTACTTAGACAAGGTGGGTAACAATTATGAAGGTAGTTATTGACTTAAAGAAAACACAGCTTGACTGAATTTCTTCCATCTTCGATAGCTTATAGTATTATTACTGTAAATAAGTTGACTAACAGTAAGTAAAAACAAAAAGCATCTACTGCACACTGAAACATCAAGATTTTACATTTCTAAAGCATATGAACTTATCTGAGGTGTGCCAAAATTGATGCAAGTTCTTACACTACAACAGTGTCAAAGTCCTCCCTCACCTTGATCCCTTAAAAAATAAAACAATAACAAAAAAATAAACCCACAAAAACACATTTTTTTCTTCCACTAAAGAAAAAAACCTCTGTAAACAACAGAATGGATGAAGTCTGGCTTTCTATAATTTTTAACCTGCATACTCCATGCTGTTCCTTAAATTGTGCCTGAAAAGACAACAGCATGTAGTGCTGTGCTTTGAGCAGCCTGCTGAGTGCTAACTCATAACTTAGTTTAGGAATTCAAACTTACTGCCCTTCTGAAAGAATAAGCATCCTTGAATCACACTTCTGGTCTCTCTAGCACAACTCAAAGAGTACAACATAAAGTACCAGGAAGGATTTACCTCTTCTATGAAGAAAGGTTGAGGGCAGGCTTGTTTAGCTTAGAGAAGAGAAGGCTCCAAAGAGACCTCATTGTGGCCTTCCAATATTTGAAGGGAGCATATAAACAGGAGGGGGAACGACTGTTTATGAGGGTGGATAGTGACAGGACAAGGGAGAATCTTTTTAAACTAAGTAAGACAGTGGAGGTTTAGGTTACATGCCAGGAGAAAGTTTTTCACTCAGTGGGTGACATTCAAGGCCAGGCTGGATGTGGCTCTGGGCAGCCTGGTCCAGTGGTTGGCAATTCTGCCCATACCAGGGGGGTGAAACTAGATGATTCTTGTGGTCCTTTTCAACCCAGGCCATTCTATTAGTTTGTCAGCCAATTCTCAGAACACGAATGTAGTGTTTTGGGAACTTGTAAATTAATAATTGCTCGAGTGCTCTCGGATTTGGTTACTCGTTCAGCACTTACCTTTAAGTCTTCAGTTACTTAAGGAATCATTGATCAAATCAATACTGAAATACTAAAAACACTAAAACCACTAAAACATTCTAAAAGAACTGAACTTTAACTCCATAAGAAGCCCTCCTCAAGAAAGTGGGAATTTCTCCTGTTTTCCACAATTACTTCCACATTACTTCCACAATTGCCACAAATACAGCAAATCTGTTTCAGATCATCATAACAACATGCCTGTTGAAAACTAAAGCATAACTTCCAACCTGTAACCTTGGTATTTGTAGTCTAAGCAGAATAAGTACAGAAGAGTTTCTATAATTTCCTTGAGTAAGCTTCATTTTGATCCTGGCTCATCCTGGAGATCTGCAGCACAGTGTAGCTGAAGTACCTAAATTACTACTAAGCACTAGCAGAATATAATCAGGTTTGAAATTGAAATATACCAGTAATTTCTATGTAAATCACTGAGCGTGAAAAACCACCTCCAGTCAATTAGATACCAAACAACATTTACCTCAACAACTTAGCAAAAATTTACTTTTCATATAACCACTTTTCCTCTATCCCCTACAAATGGGAAGAGAGAGGTAAACATCGGATATCAAGAACCAGCTACTCGCTATAGTTTAGATTCCTCACTCAGGTTTAAAAGGTGTTAACATCACAATGTTCAAAAATACAGAGAAATCTAAACCTCCTCCCAGCTGAGCAAATCAAGTTACATTTTTTCCCCATTATACATCTATATTATTGCAGGCACTTAAATTCCTTTCACATCTGTGACACTGTGGCACAATTTTGTCTGATTTAAGTACATACAATCTGAAGGCTTCTATTAGTCTAAGCATCACTTATGTTACCCCTTCTCCTGCAACCATGCTATGTGAAAGACTCTGGACATCCCTAGAGTTCATGAAAGAATTTTCTAGGCTTACATACAAACTCTTTCATATAATCATCTTATCTATATGTCTCAGACTGCAATTGGAGATTACAATTGCTTCTGAAAATAGAGGACGAAATGAACATTTCCAACTCTTCTAGAGAACTTATTAATTTCTTAATTATTATCTATAAGGCACAACATGATCTTGAGTACAGTTCTTTCAGTTTCCAGTGAAAAATGTACCAATAACTTATGTTAGAAACTAGCATTAAGCATCACCTTAGATAGGTTGGATCCAAGGTATATTTTCCTAAAAGAATCAGCCACACTTTTCCTTTCTATAACCCCTAAACTTATAAGCGCTAAAACTGTCAAACATGAAAATTACTGTTTCAAACAGATTTCTGTTGCGTTACATGAATACTCAATGACGTGAAATGCAAAATAGATTCCCTTCGAGGAAGAGAAGCAATAGAAGGAAAAGGAGAGTGTTTTTGCACAAGACAGCACTCCACACAAATTACTCAAGGCAAAAAACAGGTGTCAAAATATTTTTCCAAGCACAATGAGCCTGCATCTTTTACATTTTCATACATCATTATCAGAGGTAAAACATTTGCAGTCCTTATTTTCTTCTGTCTAGGTATTCAATGCGTTGACATTTAAAAAAAAATTCAATCCAGTTTCTAAAGTTTACACTGAAAACACGCATTACCAATATGCATCGTGGAGAAAGCTTGTACTGAACACCATGCCAGAATTTCTTAAAAATTATGTCAACTTATAGGGAAAGTACAGACAATATCGAGCTGTTAGAGAGGGTCCAGAGAAAGCCAGGAAAATGATCAGCGGGCTGAAGCACCTCTCCTACAAAGACGGGTTGAGGGAGCTGGGCTTGTTCAGCTGGAGAAGACTGTGAGGAAACCTCACTGCAGCCTTCCAGTATTAAAAAGGGGATTATAAAAAGGAAGGGAAAACACTATCTTGGGTAGATAATGATAGGACAAGGGAAATGGTTTTAAGTTGAAGGAGGGAAGATTTAGGTTGGATATCAGGGGAAGGTCATCTGAGAGAGAGTGGTGAGGTACTGGAACAGGCTGCCCAGAGAGGTTGTGGATGCCCCATCCCTGGAGGTGTTCAAGGCCAGGTTGGATGGGGCCCTGGGCAGCCTGGTCTAGCACTAAATGGGGAGGCTGGTGGCCCTACATGAAGCAGAGGGGCTGGAACTTGATGATCCTTGAGGTCCCTACCAACCCAAGCTGTTCTATAATTCTATGAATATTCTCAAAACAGAAGTGTTTTGAAAAATGATGGGAAACTATTAAAGTCAAGAATAGCTACAGCTGGCTGATAAGCTTCATTGTGTATTGAAGTTTTTCTTCCAGCTATAAAAGCTGTTCCTAACTGGAATACCAAGTGTTCTTATTGCCTGTAGTAAAAACTGAACATCTGAATCAATTCTTTTATTTGCTGCACATTTTATTAACCTTAATTTGAATTATTTTTTGCACCTTTTGAAAGCTTGGAACAAATAACTCAGTCTGAAATAATAGTTCCAGTGTGATACAATTTTTCCAAATCCAGGAGAATTTAAAAGTGTAAAAATTATAATTAAGATTATCCAGAGACTGAAATAGGAAATAAGCCTTTGTGGTAAATAGTAACAAATATGTATTGATGCAACACAGAAATATACGTAGAATATTAGCCATCTGTATGATATTTTTAAAATCATTACTTCTGGTGACATCATAAACCATAAGCTGAATGAATCCTGACACACTTGCACTCAGAGTACACATATTTACTGGTTACCTTTGACCTTCAAAAAATAAAAAATGAATAAAGATCAGTGCATCCTGCAACCGGGCTTCAAGTATTTTGAAATCAACTATCCACAGAAGTAAAATAAAAATCTTGTCACAGATTAAGCATCACCAAATGATGATTCACATATGACAAAACAGCACATTAGGGAGAAAAATGTTCAGCAGTGGTTGTTTGTAAGTAACAGTAAAATCTAAAAATAAACATTTAAATTATCTTTTAGAAATTCAATACAGAAGACTTCATTAAAGCGAAGTAAGTACTAAATTTTACCTTTTCTGGATTGTAATATAAAGATTTCAAAGTAGTAAACAAGGGTGGGCAGCCTTTACTGAAGTTAACCCTCAGGAACTTATCCAATAGTTCTCTAAATTTTTCACCTAGAAACAAAAGCGTATTTGGTTATATGTCAGTGATTGCAAGTGTTATATAAACATTAGTACTCCGTGTACAATTCTGGATAATTGAGTAACTGAAAAACTGCAGTTAAGGGTTTTTATCTTTTAATTAAGAAGATGCAAATATGCTCTGGATTAATTAAAATTCAAAAAACAGAAAGTAAAATGCTTAACTTGCTAGCATTTAGACCGATGACTGGAAGACATGGTAACAGTCTTCAAATCTGTAACAGCTATTAAAAAGGGAAGGTATTAAAAGTATTAGAAACTGCACATAACAAGGGTATTCAAATAAACACTGGAAAAAATATAGTGGTAAGAATAACTAAGCAATGGAATGAATTACCTTGGAGATCTTGTAAAAGCTTCATCACTAAGTTTTTATTATTAAATTACACAAATGTGAGTTAGCAATAGCACAAAAATTATCCCACATTGAGGAAGAAGGATGGATAAAATGAGCATCTCTCTTCCAGACTTTTTCTTTCTTTTTTTTTTTTTTTTAATAAGTAGGACACAACTTCAAATATAATGATTGTTTCTGGAATCAGAAACAGGAGATGTACTCAGAAGCACCATATCCACAACACTTAGTAAAGCTAATGAACATTTCACTACATTTTCAGGTTAAAAAAAAGTCATAGTACTTGCAGTTTCATGTTCCTGAGAAATGCTGTTTGTAAAACAAAGCTAGACTTCAAAGAGAAGGCATCCAATAATAAAAAAAAAAGACAGCTGCTCTTCATGTTTGTATCCCTATGGAAAACAATGATTGTTTCCAATTGTTTCAATTTATTATTTTTGCTTCACTTTGCTTTAAATAATGATGAGACTATTACACTTGACAGATTACTGTTGTGGACTTCTCAGTGTGTAAGCACAATGCTAACATATACTCATAAGACTGTTGAAATAAGCCTCAATTTATTAAGAATGCATTAAAAAAATTTGATTAACACATTGCTTTAAATATCCAGGAAAAGAAGGCCCTACTGTTTTGCATGTAACATTCCTAATGTACTTCTACCAATTCCAATTGTCCAATTCTAATTGTCCTTGTTATTGGCAATGTTACTAATACAAAGTTATAATAGAAGTTCTTTCCTTAGTAAAACAAACTGCTAAATACAGGAACTTCTATCTGTGGATGAGGGATCCATAACTTGACCATAAGCCCAGGCTTTATGACAGGTGGTTTAATTAAAAGTTTTCTCACTCTACAAGGAACTGCTCATTGGCAACCAACAACTAACCAAAAAACTTCATTCTTAATTTCTTCTGTTGCAATGTTCTTACTTATATTCTTGATGGAACAATTGTAACTTAGAACTTAGCAAAGTTCAAGTTTCCATTAAGTGCGCCTTTTTTTGTTTGTTTTAAATAGAAAACAGCTTTGAAAAAGAATAAAAAACATGTAAAAAAAAAAAGATGCACCCTACCTACAACATAAAGCTCAGCATTCACTCTTTAACTGATACACAAAACAGATTTGACAGCCAGAGACAGGAACAGAGAATCTATAGCAATTAAACAGATGCTCCAAGAAGGTGGTTCCCAACAGAATCAAGGATCTGATTTACACCAATTACAAGGTTATTGTGATGGGATAAGGTAAGGCCTGGGAAGCTTCTGGTCGCTAACCACACTGGGACAGCAACTTCATTAAAGCAAATTCTCTTGAAATTTGAAAGTACGTTTCCACAGAAGTTTGTCTCTACATCTAAACATCTGCATTATCAACTTCAGCCAACAACATTTCTTATCTGCTCAATTTATAAACACGAGGCATTTGGAACACAAATGCAGACCTATCAGGTGATCTTCTGCAGGCTCAAAAATCAGTCTTATCCAACCTGAACAAATCAGACTTCGAGGATCGACAGAAGAGTTTTAAATCAGGGAAATTCTTATTTATTATGAAATCCAAGGAATCAAATTCACTGAGAAATTTTTCTCAAATTATTTAATTGTGAATTACTTGGCTTTTGAAATAGCAGGAACAACTGATGCCTATAGCAAAACTCATTTCTACTTGAATGAATGCCAGCTGTAAAACTACACTGTCTAATGAGAGAATAACCCAGAACAAAACATACAGTGAAGTCAATAAAGCACACTACTAATAAAAATATGGAAAATCATTTTAAAAGAGACTAATCATTTGCTGTGTATTGGTGTAAACAACTGCGTATCCAAAGAAAAAATCCTCTCATGTGGCTTTTTAATAAAATCTAGCTGAATTGAGATGACCTCTGTATCTTCAAAAAAACGTAAGATATCTGGGATTAACTAAGGCACAAGGTGTTAATTTCAGGGCTAACCTCTCAGACAAGTCTACTAGTTATGTTTGGCAGTATTTAAAGGTACAGTGTATGCAATGCTCAGTAAATGAATGAAACCAAAAGCGAACCTTAGTTTCCTTTCTCCTCTCTTGGAACAGTACAGTTTTGTGTTGTTTTGTTTTTTCTTTAAACTATACCTTCAGCTCTGCAAGGAAGGTTTGTGAGCTTTATTTCAATACAACTTATGAAAGGATATAATCACTGAAAATAACTTTGTTATAAAACTAAAAATATAACAACCCATTACAAAACACTTTACATCTGCTTTTTGTTCCTATTCTCCTTAAATTACCAGCAACAAGTTGATAGATTTTGGATAAAAATGGCTCTAGACAAAAATGCTGTCAGAATCACAAAGGTGATTTGGTATTTTCTGGTACATTAGCAGTATTAAAAATGTTATGAAATTCATGCTACCTGATTATAATATGCATCTTTTAGAACTGTTTTCTGTGGTTATAAATTAGAATGTAGGTTAGCCCATGTCAGTGCATGTGTACAAGGACACAGAGCCCTGCCTCCAAGTGCAGCAAACTCCTTGCCTTTTTTTTTTGATGCTCTTTAAGTTGATGATGTAGAAAAACAACACAATCATTCACAAAAAAACCTGGACACTATTCTGTACAGTCATTTTATCAATGAAAACAGCATTATGTAGTTGATATCACCATATCAGAGTGTGTGAACTTTTTCCATCAAATCGTAAAACATAACAAATACTTTTGTCTAACCCAGAAAAAAGCATTTGTCTAATTTGTGTACATGCAAAAGTAGCTATTAAATGCACATCTAACAGCCTACCCAAAAATTAAGAGAAAAAAGCAAAAAAAAAGTTATTATGGAACAGATATGCAACTTGTTACCTGAAACAAAGTTTAAAGGTAATCTTCTAGGTGAAACTGCTCTGGGATGCCTTTTACTAACTTCTTCATAAATCTGAAGCCTCTCTTCTAAAGTGCCTATTATCAGTAAATACAATAGATATAAGTAACAGATCAAAATCTATTCTTCTAAAGGTTTAAAACGTTGAGAACTGTTAAGATTCAGTATATATTTTGGACTTTGAACAATTTTAAACATTTTAAGCTCTTTTTTTCCCCAATTAATCAAAAATGTGAAACAATGAACTGAAATCACTAAGACAGAAGTACCAGCATAATCACTGTAGGGGTAAACTGCAAAAAAAAAAACCACCCAATTACCACTCAAGTTCAATCAAACATTAATATTTGTTTTCTTTCAGTTGTACACTGTGCAGACCCATTCATACAGCACTTTGTTAATGATAGCTTCAAAAACCTGTTTTTCCACTATGCATTCAGGAAAATACACTGTGTATGCTATTTGTATACCTCCAATTTAGAAACTATACAAGCATGTCCTTATCATAACATCCTTTGGCGGCAGCAAAATTAGAGCACAGCACTGCCAGCACAGACACTGGGCACCAGAAGTGTCAATACCTTCACATTTAAAGTAGCTTTATTTTTCCTAAAGATTTTCTTCCCACTCCTCCCCTTTCCCCCATAATATGCTTTGGAGCTCCAATGTGGTTAGAACTTAAAATTAATCTGGTTTTTGAAATGCCATTTTCATATAACTGCAATCAATTTTGCTTAAATGTTTTCAAATTCATCAAGCAAATTAAATAAAAATGAATGTTTTTCACATCAAGACTATGGCACAACAGATGTTTAATGAATATTTCCAGTTTCTTTTCTAAGAAAAATGATTTATGTTGTCTCTGAGCTCTGATATTGGGGAAGGGGGGGAAAAAAATATGTTACCCAGCGGCTCTAAGAGATGTGCAGTTCTAATAGTAACACTAAAGTAATGTTTGAATTGGAACTAAAGCATATAAAAAGCCTAATTGAAGTCACAAGTTGGAGCTCCAGAACTTACCATGGGGGAGGAAATAGTCCTAAGACCACCTAAAAAATAAAGTAGCATTATTAGTTTTATAAATTAGTAAAGTTTTAAGCTATAATGAATTTTCATATGTCACATAATCTACTGTATTGGTTACTTGTTAAAAACTGTTCATTCATATCAACATATTACATCAAGCAGAATAATCAATTTTGGATGATTAATTTTGAAATATTAATAATTACCATCTTCAACTCTAGAGATACACTAGGAAAAACATTCAAAAGGCAACAGTAGTCTCTATATAAATGCAACAAATATAATCATCTTCAATTCCCAGGCACATGCTGTATTTCCAGACATTATTAAACCCAAAACATAAAACCTTCCCGGAAGCTAGTTGAGAAATATAATGCGGATCTTGTATCTATAAACAACATGCTTGTGGGCTTATGATTTATGATGTCATCAGAATTATTCCAATAAAAGTCTCATTAATTAGTCAGCAGTAAAATACAAGGAATGTATTCTAGTGTAAAAGTAGACACTTGGCAAAGTTACTATTGCAAAGCATTTATTTATAGTATACATGATTGCAATATTGTGGGATTTTATTTTATTTTTTTTAAATCCAATTTAGGTATTTTCTTGAAAAGGCAGACCAGCAGTAACATGAAATAGCCCTGGGAGCAGGAAATAAAAAATAAATAAAAATCAAACAAAACCAAAAGGCTACGTCACATTTATCACCTCTTTTTCCAAAGAACAAAAGAACAGTCAGCTTCTAATGAAACTTTCTTATCTTTAAGAGGATATCGAGATTAGAGGTTTACTAATTATTTCCCTACATGTGAAAGTGGTACCACCCAAACAAGTCTAGAATGATAATTTTACTTCCTGGAGTATCAATAATACTCTGACAATCAGATTGATAAGAACAAATTGCAATTTGGTTTCAAAGCTCATGCATGACAAGGAAAGGTCCTTCAAATGAGCATATTAAATGCCAATGCCAGCTTCAGCTCCAAGAAGAAAAAGACTTGCTGTTGCTGATTTCATGCATACAAGTGTTTATCCACTTTTTAAATGTTCAATGGAAAACAACTGTATCAAGTTTGAGATTAGACAGTAAATGATTTTCTGCTGAGTAAAGCTTTTTGAACTCAATTTGCAATATATCATGCAGAAGGTTTTAAGTATGTCCTGGATTGTAGGTATTTTCAATGTACCAGCGCATTTTAACTTACTAGGTTGCAGGGACTTTTCCAGGCCTTCATAATAGTACCAGTTTTCTGCATTGCGCTCAATTAACTCTTTGTATACTTCACCAGCTTCTTTTAGCCTTCCCAACTTCAATAGCATTTCTCCTAAAAACAAAGCAGTAAAGAGCCATGAATTATGTGAGAAAACACAGCGTGGCAGTGAATTTACAAAACTAAGTGAAAAAATCCAGATTTATTATATGTAGATACTGAAAAAAGATATTTTTACAGAGGCATTTACAGAAATGACAAGTGCTACTTGAAGTCATCATACCGACAGCTCAACACAGTTTGGAGCATTAAGCACTGTTGAAAAACAAGAGTTGTATGTCTTTAACTATATATTTAAACTAGTTATTGGGTTTATTGCAAAGAAACAAAGAAACTTCCTTTCAGAACTATATAACATCATGCTTAGCAATAAAAAAAAATATGGAGAAAGTTTGTTTGAGCAGATGGTCACTGCCTGATGACTAGCTGGGAATTGGTCTGCTTTTAGAAGTGCTGTGTAATTGCCTATGCACTTCCCTTTTGTTAGCTTTTCTTCCTTTTTCCTTCATTTAAGTTAATTTGATCTAACCCATCAGTTTTCTCCACTTCTCTCTCCTGCCTGATGAAGGGAGACTGCAAGGCATGGGAATGAGCAAGCAGCCAAAGAATACATGCTATTACACTACATAATTGTGCACATTCAGAACCCAGTACTTCAAACCCAGAGAACAACTATGGGTGGTTTTAATTAAAAAAGTCAACTTCAGTATTTACTGAAGGCAAGGACTACAAAAATCAATGCATTGGAGAACTCACAAAGGAAGTATTTTGTTATTTCAGTTCTAAAAAAAAAAAAGAAAATCAGTGTTTGTACTACAAACACAATATTCTTCATTGGAGTAAAACTGGATTATAATAGCTTTGATTAAGAAAGCCACTTATGCAAACATTAATACCACCACCATTAAGATCCCCTTTGTTCCACTCTCAACCCAAATTAAGCTACCTATATCCACAATAGGGCAAACTACCAAGCACAACACTTGTAGATCCTGCATTAACAGTTTCCCAATATTAGTTTTTCAAAATTAAAGATTTCACATTTATTCTTTTTAACACATTACTGTATCTGAAAGCTGGTAGCAGAAGTTTAGAACAAAACTGGCCGAGACAAGAACAACTTACCTTTGATTTCTTCTACTATTAGTTTATCACATATTTGCTTTTCGTATGTCTCTATATGTTCTAGAGACTCTTGAAACAGATCTGCCTCTCTCATCACTTGATTTTGATATAAAATCAGTTCGCTATATTCATAATCTATTTTATTTGGAGGAATCTAGGGGAAAAAAAAGCAATCGATTAGCTACCACATGCCATCTGCTTGTATCTCAACTATATGCACTATTACAGAACACAAGATTCAGACAACACAATGTATCAAGTCTATATACCCTTCCAAGCATTCAAAAAATGTCGAAGTCCCAATATTCACAAATTCAAATCATTCTGGATGATTTTAACACTGCTGACATTCCTGTACTTCACTTTTCTCTATCACCGTGTCCAGGTCAATAAAGACAGAATCCTTGCATTCCCTCAGAGAAAGATCTCAGCGATCTTGTTCCTTCTGAAGGTCTCACGTATTCCACAGTAAGTTTGACCTAAGCTCTGCAGCAGGTTCCTTAGATTTCACAATACTGCATTTCAATACAACACAAATTCTGAAATAAACTCTTTGCAAAGCATAAGGAGCCACTCAAACATTGGCCACAGCTTGAAAACTTGTATTTTTTTCATGTAAGAAACCTGCACTGTTTTTTTCTAGCTAAACTCTCTGTACTACACTTGCATTCCATTGAAAGTACAGCTCACAAGCAATGCAGTGTTTTCAAACAACAGGTAATTATTTTGAGGTCTGCATACATATAGTACAACTCGTGTGCCACGCATTTTCCACCAATGCATCAGCCGTTGAAAAAGGATGACACATTCAAAAGTATTTCCTTCTCCCTTAAATACATTCAGGCAGTCATAAGCCTTCCTAGAGTCATAATAATTTCATTACAAATGTTCTTCACTAATATACACAGACGTAGTAAATTGCAAGGATTTCAGAGAGCAAACACAGGAGCAATGGACAAGGCCCAGCACATCTTTATAGCAGTTCATTATTATGAAACTGAAGAAGAAAAGGCAGTCACAGTCTATATGTAGGAGTCATTTTTTTTTTTTTCCACTGTAATAAAATAGATAAACAGCAGCTCAGCTTGAAAAACTACAGATTTTCTTTCCCATGACACCATACATTCTGTTTATTCCTGTGCAAACAAGACTTCTGAGTCACACTGGTCACCAAATGGTTTACAATTACTGTTCCCCGAGTAGAACTTTTCTATCAACTTCATTGAAAAAACAAAGAATTTACTAAACAACAATAAACAAAAGACATTTAACTGGTTGAAAATAACATTCATATTAAAAGAATACTGTCCTCAGCTATTCCTTCCTGCTCTTCTAAGTACAATCCAGCTTTGAGATTTAACATTGCTGCTTACATACTCCTTGAAGAAGCAATCCAGAGGAAAATTTATAGTATGGCATATTTTTAAGAAGGAAGGACAGCTTAAGTAAATACAGTGTCGTAAAGAAGCACATATCTGACAATGAACACCAGGTTTGGGGTTGAAAGTAATAGCATTCTTTTATTTATTTTTAACTGCTGACATATAGCAAAAGATGGTTAATGGAACGAAGATGTTTAGGCCTTGCACCTACTAGAGTTAGCAGCTAGCAAGAACCCTATTCTTATCTTCTATTTCTTCCATCTGCATCTCCACTTCTGCTTCTACCTTTGCCCTTTTTTTTATATCCCTATTATACATCAACAAAAACAGTGTTAACTGGAGAGCATTATCTACTTCCCAGAAAGGCCACACACAATAAGCATTCACACGGGCTGTCTTGCTTATCAGAACTGCAATACCACAGAACTGACACTGCAGAGCATCCATTCTTTTTCCTTCACTTCCTTTATAAAAATACTGCCCCTCCAATTCAATACACTTATGTTTAAGTTAAGGTAGCACAGCTTTCTGGCACATTATCAACCACCTTTAAATGGCTTTTAAAATAAAGAGAGATGATCCCAACAACCTTAAAAAAATATAGGGTAGATTTAGACTAGATATAAGGGAAGAAATTCTTTACTGTGAGGGTGGTGAAACACTGGAACAGGTTGCCCAGAGAGACTGAGGATGCTCCCACCCTGGAAGCATTCAAGGCCAGGATGGATGGGGCTTTGAGCAACCTGGTCTGGAGGGAGGTGACCCTGCCTACAGCAGGGGGTTGGAACTGGGTGATTGTAAAGGTCCCTTCCAACCCAAACCATTCTGATTCTGTGATATCAAAGCTGAGAAGTAGATATCAATTAAACTTCCTTTCACTGTCCTGGCTTGGCAGGACTAAGAGAAAAGAAACTGTGAAATGACAAAGAATCACTGACTTCCTTCTCAAATATAGGACAAGTCCACTGGAAACTTACTGTGCTTTGTCTCCCAGAGCAATTTCAGATAGATTTTCAGAAAGGTTTCTTTTTAGAGAAAATTTTGAAATCTTATCAGGTTAATGATTCCTTAAACATGCAATTCATTGGAAGACAAACAGCTTAAGACCTCAGTGCTTAATCTGAACAATAGACTGTCTCAACTGATTCTATAAAAAGCTCCTCCTCATACAGACTCCATTGCTATTGCCAAACAACACATCTTTATTCCTCCCTCCACCCAGAAAAATTACGAGCCTTGCTGTATATGACATGCCTAACCTTCTCTTGAGCTCAATTCTGCTCTTTCAAGAGAAAGTTCTTCCTCTCCTCAAGAGCAACAGTAAAAAAAATAATAATCTATTTGACAACTGCAGCCACCCTACCACAACTGTCACTAAAATAACGTGACAAGATGCAGCCAAAACATACCTAAGAACAAACCTCCAGAACTCCTGAGGTTTTCTGTCCATATCTGTAACTGTGGGCCTGATGCAGAAATTAGAAATAAAATAAAAATGAAGAATAAAAATTCTGCTCTGGAAAGGAAAAATGGGATATAGAACAGTAAAACAAACTGCACAATTGTTTTAAACTTTGGTTCCCAAAGATCAGATTCCAAAGCGACTCTTAAATCATTCAATTTGTACAGCACAGGCTCCTGAATTTTCTGCACTCAACTTCATCACCTGTTTTTGGCTGAAATATTGTACATCTGGCTAATTTATAACTTCCAGATGGCAAGCGGTGTTGATCTAGATCTTGAAAGACTAAGACAGAAAATTTGCCATTCTTAATGTTATCTTATCCATTAGAATAAAACTGTCACTGATAAAAAGTGATTTATCATTTGAATTTGTTGTTCAGCCTCCAGCCACTATTTGTCCTTGGTTTTCTCCTTTCTAAGTAACCTCCCTTGTTATCATTCTTCCCAAAAACTCCCCCAAAATCCATATGTACCAGAATCACTTTTTTTTTTCTCCACCCTTTGCTAAACAGCATTTTCTCTAGTGCTCTCATCTGTCCATATAGCTCTTCATTTTCCATTTCTCAAGAGGAGCATCATCAGAAAGCCATAATCTCCCAGTAATCAGACCTCAATAGAGCAAATGCCTGTTTCTTCTCAGAAATGAGGGTCTTTTCCTGCCTTTCACCCAGAAGTACGCACCGAGGGACAATTTTACAGTACTAAGCCAACCCAACCATAGCCTGGACCAACAGAGCCAGTCTAATTCCCTCCATTATTTCCTTTCCTTCTCCCCTCTCACCTCACAGTTCAGCCAATGACTCCTTCAGAACAGCGATCACATATCTGTCTTTTTGCTTCCTGAGCCACACGAGCCAAACAGTGCTGCACAGAGAAGCAGTGGGAACACACTGGATGTCAGATTGCTGGTTTTGGCAATGGCTTGCAGTTAATTAGCTCTGTTATTCCATAATACTGCATCTTAACATACTCACTATTCATCTACAATCAGTAAAATGTCTGTCCCTTCATTTTCTTAGTTTTAGTGCTTGACTTTGGCTGCATTAACTCACATTTTAATGGACAAAGTTGCCTGAGTAATCCAAGTAAATGGCTATGATCACCCACATCGTTATTATTTATCAATTATTGTGACAGCACTATTTCACATTTACTTTTTATTCATTAACAGAACAGGTAAACAGTATCAAACCTAATACAAATTGCCATAAAACTCCTCTAAAACATCAGTTTGCTCAAGACTCCCATTCACCAGTGGCTTAGCAACCCTTCAGTTTCAAACACTGAATACCAGCACCATTTGAAAGTGATACACAATACTCCAAGTCAGTCACAAAAACACATCCATTCAAGTAAAATACAAAGTATTTGTATTTTAGTAAATACATACAAGCAAATACAAAGCGTGGGGTAAGGAGAGAGGTTTAGCAAGTAAAGCAAACAAGAAACATACTTCTTCAGATTTACAAGTATAATAAGCTAAATCATTTTAAGCACACAGCTTAAATACGCAGACATTGCACTAACAGCATACTTGGGAACTATGGAAGAGCCAACGTGGGGCAAAATTGAGCTGTGATTTTGCTAAGGCTCTCTTGAGTGCAGAGAACCGAAACTATTCATTCTTTAGCAGCTGGACTGTATGTGGGTTTGCATTTCTCAGAAAGCTTCTACAGCAAAGCACAAAAGCACAGGCACAAAACTTTCTCTGTTTGCAAGACACATGGAAACTAATGTGGTCATCTGTAATGATATGGAGGAGAAAACAATACAACACAACCGTATCTACCAATCTCAAAATGCTTCACATAACTCATTTTCTATAGACTCACACTGTCCAGCACTTATGGTATATTTCTGTCCTCTAATGCTTAAACATCTTTTATGTTGTTGGTCTGGCAAATATTATGCTAAGCAATAGTAAAAGTAGTTCACGTTGCTTGTATTATTTAAGTATGAACTCTCATTTACTGACATTTCCCAAATATTTCCAGTCTTACAAAAAATAGCAGCAGAATTTCACATCTCAGGATTTATTTTACTTTTATTTTTTTTAAAGGATTCTGATAAATTCCACAGAATCAACTGTTTTAATATTGCTATCTATGGCAGATGGTATTCAAATCTGGCTTGGTTACTACACTGAAGAGTATATCACGACTGCCCTCAGACAAACATATTTACACAAAATCTTTTAGAAGAGGCAACAGCATTAGCAGCATCACTTCCACTCTCTCCAGAGAGTCAAAACTAATTTTAAGTGCTCTTTGATATTAAGAAAGCCTCAACTTCTTACAATTTGTCATTTGCAGTTTTTACATCTATTGTACATTATTCGTAATTACAAAATTCATTTCAACACTGAGCTCAGATAGGGCTCTGCTGATTCATTAGTGATACATAACTTCTTGGCTGTCAAACACCCAAAAAAAGACCTAATTTTTATTTCAATAGATTAGGTTCAGCTTTTATTCAACATTGGAATGACAGCTCTCTAGTAACATCAAGCTATGTATCGCTGGCATACAAAGCCTTCTACTTGACCATGACACATGATCAACACACAAACACTGGTCTCTCTCCTAGCAACTGCTGATTTTCTTTTCCTAAGTTAGTCTACTTCTGGCAGCACAATAGGATCTCAAATGCATCTATCTCAGACAGGATGTGACATCTTTGTTAAAACAAAACAACAATCACAATCTATAGACCAGGTAATATTTTAGCACCTGTGCAAGAAGTTCTCAAAAAACACAGTTTTAATTTCTCTGTCACAGATTAATCCACTGTTCTCATTCAGCCAATGTTCTGTTAATTCAGACTTGATAATTCCAAGTCATTAATAATAGAAACTAACTGACCCTCCTTTAAAAAAAAAAAGTTATACTCAGGAATTTTGGCATTGCACCACTTGATTTATTCAAACAAGTTTCAGCAACACCAGATCTTCTGGGCTGCACCAGAAGAGGAGCTAGGGGAAAGAAAGGTACGGACTAGCAGGGTCTGTGGTGATAGAACAAGGAAAAACGGCTTCAAGCTCAAAGGGGATAGATTTAGGTTAGATAATAGGGAAAAAAAACTCTTCTACAGTGAGGGTGGTGAGGCACTGGAACAGGTCACCTAGTGATGTGGTTAATGTCCCAGCCCTCGAGACTTTCAAGGCAAGGCTGGATCAGGCTCTGGGCAACCTGATCTGGGACCTGATGTGGTGTCCCTGATCATTGCATGGGAGCTGGACTAGATGCCTTCAAAGGACGTTTCCAACTCTAAGGATTGTATGATCTTCTTGAACATAAGGTTGTCTAACTCTGTTTTCTTGTAACCCTGACACCAAGGACTGGTTTTAGGTGAATAATACACAGACATATATAAAACAACAGCAGTTCCTTTTCATGATATTTGTAGAGTTGCAATGAAATCCAGGTTATGGTAGAAGAGACAATGTGCACGCACACATCCAACATTGCATGGTGCTTCCTGAAGTTTTACCTACTATAATGAGACAAGACCAACAGTGGTTTTCTTTGACTACAAGCCTTGCAGACATTAAGTTATTTCACATCAGTCTACCTGACAACTTACTGTCAGGGAACAAGTGATCCTGTATAATTTGCATCAGCTGCTAGCTCTAGGAGATATCTAAATGTTCAAAGCAAAAAGTTCCAGAAATAATAGAAATGTTTTCCTAATTCTTAAATAGTTCATAATTAGGTTTCCCTAATTATGAAAAACTAATTCATAGAATGGCTTGGGTTAGAAGACACCTTGAAGATCGTCTAGTTCCGATACCCAGTTCTTCAGATTCTCTCTTATCTGTAAATAATTTTCTGAATAGAATAGCAAGTCTTACCTGTTGGGTTTTTCTAAACTCTTCAAGTAGTTTTAAGGCCATATCATAATCTTTAAGTAAGTGGTATGCAATTGCATATCCGATCCAGGAAGCTCGTTGTGTGGGGCGCAGCTGAAGTAACTGGTATCTTGTCTCCTTGAGTAAAAAAGAAACACATTAAAAAAAGAAAAGTTAAATTACTACATTATTACCATAAACTATCATAAAAATCTACATTTTAAACGTAGTAGTCATGGCACAACAACAAAAAAAAAACCAACTATTTTTTAGTACATAAGAAGAGATGCTTCTTAAAATGACACTTAAGTCCAGCCTTATTCCCAAAGACAGAACACTGACATTTCAGAGGTGTGTCATTATGAAACACAAACTTGCTGGCACTGGAAAAGCTGTCCCACCTTCTCATGCCCAGGCAGAAAGTCCTGATACTTATATTATAGCAGTGCTTCTCTAATCTCTCTTATTGAGCCATGCCACAGCTTTAAGTCAGCTGTCCACTTTTCCTGTATTTGCAAATTCAATATGATCAGTGAAGGAGATCACCTAATGCTAAAGCCCACAGTCCAGTCCTCTAACACTTTGGCAGCCAAATCCATTCAGCCACTTTGAAATCACTGACTCAGTTCTTACAGAAATTTAAAGCTGTTATTCCTGATAAAAATCTGCATTTGAATTGAAGAAACCAATTAGTACAGGGCAAGTTTCCCACATACTCAATAAAATGGAGTGTATTTTTCTGAAGGGAGAAGGAATCACTATATAATAATAATGCTCTCAAAACAGAATAAAAGCAGTTCCATGATCCCGTAAGTCATATCAGTATCCAAAATACTTTAACATCCTTCTTTTTTCCTACTCTCCTTTGAAACAGCATGACTGGCAAAAATTTCTACAGACTTTCAGAGTAACCTGGAATTATTTCTGTGATTTTTTTTTTTTGCAAAAGCCTTTTTTGTGGGATAGTGATCTCTAATCATAATCCCTCAGACTTAGAGCTATTTTATTTCCTTGCTCATTTTTCTTATACCATTTTAAAAAGTTCAGTGGAGTGAGAATGTATTTCTCACAAAAAACACCTTCAGTATGTACAACCAAGACACTGCTTGCAGTAACTTCCAGTAACACAAATGTTAAGCTATAAGTCTTATATTTTTTATTCTGGTAAAAAAATGGTGGATAGCTTGAATTTTAAAAAGGTGATTCACTAGTCAAATTTTAAAGAGTGAACATACTTCTGGAGGTGTGTTCTCAATAGTATAACAGAGCTCTACTGCAATTCGTTTTCATACTTGCACAAACAAGAGCTTAAAACGCTTCCTACTTTGAAATATCAAAATCAAATAGTAAGAATTACTACCAATAAAAGAATAAAAAAAATGGAACATAAGCAGAGAATACAAACAGCAATAAATAGGAGGTTAAATAGAATACTTACTCTATATCCTTCCAAATCCCTCATTTGAATCTGCAACAGTGAGAGATCCCTCAAGATCTGCAGATTATCCTTATCTAACTTGAGTGCATTCCGGTAGCACTTGATGGCTTCATCATATTTCTTATCAGAACGCTGCAAAAGACCATAGACGTGCCAACCTAACACACGTTAAGGAAGACGTGTCTACAATTTACACAAAGTAATTACAGTGCACTTGTGTTACAGAACAAATAACTCCGCAGCTTCCTTGAAGATCAGTACCCTTATAAATTAAGTTTGATTATTGCAATCAGACTTTACTGTCAAAAGTTAAACATTAAACACTTCCAAATACGTGATACACATCATAAAATCTTCCATTAAATCATATTCATAACATTCCTTCCCACCAAACTTTGCTATAACTATACAACACAAAGTCTTAAAGGCATCCTAGAGAAGTATTGTTTAAAAGCACACTACTGTAACCAAAATGGGACACTTCACCCCAAGAATTCTCTCTATCTACAAATACAATTGGTGTACGAGTTTTACCTTTCCATCCCTGCCAATCTGCAACCTCAGTCTTCAGATTTTACAGTAAGGGAGAAATGCTTTATTAATTGAGGATATCTTAATGTTTCTGGACACTGAAGTATTTACCAGATTCTCAGACTTTCATCAGTGTATCAATTCACATTTCAACAGACTTCACTCCCCAAGCACCTGTTTAAATAATTTTTCCTTGGGGGGGAGGGGGGGAACCCTGAAAGAATTGAAAGGTTTTGAATTCAAAACATGAAAGCAGGTGGTACCATAGCAACACATTATACTGTGTGTTTACAACAGTTTCCTACAGTTATATTAACAAAGATACTGCTTGATATACTACTTGCTACTTCAGGATATTAGTAGCTCATTGGGGCAGCACTAGTAACCCTGCACGTATTCAAATCAAAAGTGGCTTGTAAGTTCTCTCACGAGGCTCTCCACTGTGCTTCAGAACCAGCTGAATCCAGCTGGGAAGAGCTATAGGCATCTTTAACCTATTTCTAGTTTAAAAGAAATAGAAATAGCTCACAGAGCTAACAGAGAAAAAAAACATTTAAGATTTCTCATTATACTGAGGTGAAAGTGAAGCAACTGTTCCACCTAAAGATGCTATTGTTTTGAAACTAGTAAGTTGAGAAAGCATAGCAAGAAAATTCAAAGTATTAGCATGGAAAAATAAGTCAAAAGCTAAGTTCCTCTTTACTTAGAAAGGCTGAAGGCCTTAAGTTCTAGACATTAAGACAGAAAGCCAGTTCGTAATTACGAATCTCAAAGGACAAGTCTCCAACCAAAAGCAAAGTGTTTTAATAACCGACAGTCTGAAGGAAGCAGATAATACACAAGCAAGAGACCCTGGCTCCTGTCCCTACTGGAACACCAGCCATTGAGAAACTCGGTATTCATCCTTGAGACTGCTAACAGAGCTGCTGTTGCTGCCATAAGACTGAAGGGAACAAACAATTTTGGATACAGTGAGAGCAGCTGGCCTAATGCTGCAGCTACTGTTTATCGATTCTACCTTGTCTCTTGGGGACAAGTATGAAGGACATGGATCAGACTTAAATGCAGCACCAACACATATCAGCCTCAAGAACAAACTACTGATAGTTTAGATTCTTGTCCAGAGCAAGACCATTCAGTGCAAAAGAATTTGTAGCTTAATGAAGATAAGGCTTCAAGTAACTTATTGGGTATCACTACTATTTCCAGATCCAAGTGGTATTCTGTTTCAAGTCTCCATTAACCACCTTCCTTACCAAACAATCAACTAAAGATAGGCTAAAATTCCTTTGAAAATAGGTCTGCACAATGGCAGAAATCAAGCACAAGAAAATGCAACAGCCAGTACAAGCCAATAAAACACAACACTACTAATAAATCATAGTAGACAGCTTGGGCCAGCCTTGCATGTGTTCCTGTAGTGCACTGAAACAGTAACACTTCTCTTCCTGAAACACTAAATATCAAAGTAAGCATATAGCTCTGACCAAACCATAATTCAAATTATATTCAAAATGGGTCAGTGCACGCATGTAGCTCAACAAGAAAATTTCACAGAATAGCCAGGATTGGAAGAGACCTCAAGGATCGTGAATCTCCAACCCCCTGCCACATGCAGGGCCACCAACCTCCACACTTAATACCAGACCAGGCTGCCCAGAGCCCCATCCAACCTGCCCTCAGACACCTGCAGGGACGGGGCATCCACAACCTCTCTGGGCAGCCTGTAATGTTTCCACATTTCTGAACAGTTTACAGTTTTATTTCCCTCCAAACCTCCAAGTGGGAAACTATGTGAAACGGCAGAAGAATTAAAACTTTCTTCCATTATTCCATAAACAAATCAGAACTCCAAGGTAACCAGTCTTACTTGAACCATCATCTGCCACATGCTTTTTAAAAAGTTCAAAGAAGAAAATACATCAAAAACACTTTCAAACATTACTGAAAGAAAATAAAATGTAGATAGATTGTTCCTCCTTGAAACCAGCTACTCAAAGGACATGACTTTAGTAGCTAGTCCCAGCTTCTCTGTCTAATCAAACTGACAGGCATTAAGATGTCAGTGCTTCCTTTCAGAGGAAATTAAATATTATTTTAGAGATTTTTCCCAAGCTCTGCTTAGGTAGTACTGAGCATCAATTTATTATCGAGCTTCCATCAGAACATCAGAGCTGGTCACAAGCCCTTACAAATTATGCAGAACGAATCTCCATTATCTATTATTAGAAAGCTAAGCTCAATCTGAGTTTCTCAGGGGACAGAATACAGCCTCTTCTCTTGACTCTTCATACACACTGAAACCTCAGAGGAAACATATTTGGGCAGTGACATTATGATTGGCAGCTGCTCTTAAAGAATAGTACCAAAAGACATTTGCCATTTCTTAATAACATTGTAAGATGACAACTGAAATACTGTGTCAAACTCCCCATATCTGTCAGAAATTAACCTGTTATCGGTGAGCTTCTGCTCAGTAGAAGTGTAAATCTGCAGACAGATTGCTCAAGACATGATGGGACTCTGTAGAGCTACAGCAATACAGCTGGGTGGAAAAGGTGATGGTATGCTTTGTCAGTGATAATTCTATGGATACAGCTTTAAAAAAAAAAAACAAAAGGAAAAGAGGTAAACAAGGGAATGCATACCTAAGAGGATTCAGATGGGTCTACACTACTTGAAGTCAGAATGCAAATTACACACACACACACACACCCCTTGTGGTCATCTTATGGTAAGAGAAGTTCTAAAAGTCAGTAAAACAGTGACAAACTCACAAAAACTCATTTTTTGGAGTTGTTGTCTTTTGTACAAGTACTTTGCCAGGAAGCATCTCTTTGGCTGCAACCCCTGAAATAAAACCTAACTCTTGAAGTGAGCCCTCCCAGCATTTGAAAACAAGGGTTCTACATGGTTTAAAGACAGTCTTGCAGATAAGAACTGAGGTTGCTGATAACTCCCACACTGGAATTTTTACTGGAAGAGCAAAAACACTTCCCTAACTCAACCAGATTTTGCTCCTCTATTTAACCTGTGAGAAGTCTTCCACAGAAGGAAGTTGCTTTGGTATTTCTTAGATGTTCAATCTTTCAGACTGAGAAGGTACAAATTGTATTTGCTCATTCTATGTGTTGTTCTCCCTACAAACTGAAGACTTCTCTGTGCTTTGAGGTGTTTCTTTGCTTGTTACGCTTTGCCCATAACCTCCAGCTTCCTGGGAGTTTAAAACAGGAGTAAACAGCAACTGCACTGTGATAACCACATGGCACTTCTTTCAAGTATGATATCTAAAGGCAATTTTATCTTTTTATGGTTAAAAAAAGACAATTGGAAACTCATCCCTGAGTAAACTTGTTATGCATGCAAATGTACACAGCAAATCTGAAGTAGCCACCTGCCTGTGGCTTGACAAAAGACAGCTACCACAAAAACTCTTGAGTATTTGGCATGTCTCTAAGTTGCAGATTTTTGAAAGATAAGCTGAGAAGAAAATGGCAGTCATCAGGCCAGTAGACCCAAAAAAATCAATACTCAAAATTCAGATTTCCAAATAACAAAATGTGTATTTTCACAGTACTTCTAAACAAGATTTCTTACACTCTCATTAAGATATAAACTCCAGAAATGAGCTGCATTTTACACACAATTCCCTGCAGAAAGCAAGCATCAGTCTTTGTGTAAGAAACTTAAACATAAAATGCATTGTTTTTCTTAAAGATTCTGTATGATTGTACAAATGAAATTGAAATCTTATTTGAAGTATTTGATTACAAATCAATAATCATCATACACACCTCATTTCCAACTTCCTTTTATATGTAGACCACATTACATACTTCAAAAGTAAAGGTCGATGCAGCAACAGAATCATACACACAAGTGAGAAGAAAGCAAAAGAGATCAGGTTTTGTATTACAAAGGATACAGACGTGACTCTTTACATCATTACGGAGTCCTTTACGAACAAATTCATATGCTTCTTCCTTCTTCCCTAAACAGTTCAAAGTCAATCCTTTCATAGCCAGCGTCTCTGTAAGAAATATCATATACTTATGCTCTTGATTTCCCATATGCCAGTTTCACAATGCAGATACCCTTTGAAGTTGCTACACAGTGAAGTTCCCCATTAAATGATAAATTTAGATCAGGATAGCAGCCTAGCACAGCTGAAGATTGTTATATGGAGGCATTTCCTTTCTTGAAACTGAGTTTAAAGTCTTTTGCAGAGCTTCACACAGATGTGACGAATGCAGACAAGACAAGTTTTATTAGCAAAAAATACATTTATCTAAGTTTTCATTATATAAAGGTTCCACGTAGACAGAACTATTTAGGTTGTGTCACACCATAAGAAACAAAAAGTCTTTGTCATAGGCTGTTTATTTACTGCAGATTGCCTCAAAATCATTAATTAAGAGGACGGTATTTCCTGCAATAGCACTTTGGGGAAAAAAGTCTCTCTAAGTAGGATTTTAAACAATATTCTGAGAAGCAAAAGATTTCAAATATGTTGATATGACTATCGCTCTTCTTCCTCCATCCTTCAAGTAACACTGAAAAACAAGCTGTATGTAAGCATGTGCTGTGCCAAAAAGCTGCTGCAGATTTGTGGGTGGTTTTTCTTAAATCATCTTCCCTACTAAATAGGAGACCACTTATTTTTTGCCCACTGCCAGATGACAGTCTCATTTTCATCTAAGTATTCCATTTTCCTTCAACTTTGTTAATGGAAAGGATTTGTGATCAAGGTTAGTTGTAACACTCACTTTAACTTAATTGGTAGACCTGCCTCTAGGTGTACTTTTAAAGAAAAGTAGTGAACAATTATTCAAAGACAACTTTTTTTTTTAATAGATTGCCCTATACCCATGATACCTTTTGGTAATATAAGGAAGGCTGAAAAAGCACATCTCCACTGTGTGAATCACAGAATTATAGAATGGTTTGGGTTGGAAGGGAGCTTTAAGATCATCCAGTTCCAACCCCCTGCTATAGGCAGTGACACCTTCCTCTAGACCAGGTTGCTCAAAGCCCCATCCAGCCTGGCCTTGAATGCTTACAGCGAGGGGGGTCCACAGCCTCTCTGGGCAACCTGTTCCAGTGTCTCAGCACCCTCACAGTAAAGAATTTCTTCCTACTCTCTAGTCTAAATCTACTCTTTTCCAGTTTAAAACCATTTCCCCTCATCCTGTTGCTACATATCCTTCTAACACATCCCTGCCCTGCTTTCCTGTAGGTCCCCTGTCATGTACTGGAGGGCTGCCATAAGGTCTCCTTGGAGCCTTCTCTTCTCCAGCCTGAACAGCCCCAACTCTCTCAGCACGTCATAATAGTGAAGGTGCTCCAGCCCTCTGATCACCTTTGTGGCTCTCCTCTGGACCTGCTCCAACCACTCCATGACCTTGTGCTGGGGGCTCCAAAACTGAATGTAATACTACAGGTGGGGTCTCATGAGGACAAGCTACTGCTACCTGCTCACACCAGGGATCTAGCTGTCCAGTCACAGCAATGTATATTTGTCACCTCACTCAATTCTTTATAATCCCTCATCTCTGAGGCTAAGTGTGACAACAGCACAGCTTCCCATCAGATCATTTCACTGGCTTAGTTCTGCTTCAGCTGTTCATTTCAGGCTTTGCTCTGAAGCTCCAAAGCCACTCATGGCTCAGAGCCCATGCAGTATGTGGACTGCCAAGGCAGCTAGCTGTTCTGAAGAAGTTTAAGACAGCAAGAGCAGAAAAGATATAGAAACACACACTAGAAGGTTATAAAAACACAAGTGCTAGCAGAGACAAGTGATGAGGTCTCAGTGGCAGAGAGGCCACTCCACAATTATGAGGCAACAAAACTCTGTTCTTTTATCTCTAGGAAAGTAACAAAGACAACCAAGAAACACCAGGCACAGATGAAAGAATGACTAGTCAAATATTTGATGAGGTCAAAGATTTGATGAGGTCAAACAGCAAAATAATTTTGACTCTGCACATGCACATTGTGTTAAATTGCTCCAACAGCAGACAAATAAAAAATGCCTGTATCAAAAGTATTCCTTGAACCATGCAACAGAAATCCTGTAATGCAGCAGGATTCAAGTATCTTACTGAGGATTAAGTTCTGAAAGATGTAAATATAATCAACACTTCCCTGTCCAATTTCCTGCAGTATTTGTCAGAACAGGCCAGTCTTAGCACCAAGAGTGTTACACTCTAGTCTGCTTGTCTGAAGTAGCATTTTGATCTGCAGTACAAAAAAAATCAAAATATCTAGTTGACAAAAAAAGATTTAACTCCTTGCCAAAATACCTTTGTGTAACATTCAAAACAAGGTAGGGCTTGAAGTTAAATAGAGATGTAAGAAAAAACAAATTGCACTCACATTCTAACCTGGAAATCTAGAAAGGCAAATTAAGTGGAAGTTTCACTCAAGTGTGCTTCACTGAATTATTTGATCCTCATGCCACAGAATGTTTCTGACTATAAGCTAGTTCGGAAATTTGGTATGAATGTGCTACATCTGAAAAAAAATCAAGAGTATTATTCACTTGCGAGGACAGAATGAAACTCAGTGACAGGCTGCATTCTCTCTCAACAGTACAGAATAGAATGACTAAAACTCAGGACAAAGAAAAACAAAAACTTGTGAGTTGAGCAGTTACCTCCATGTTCAGCAAATTTGGGGTTAGAAAGGATCATCTTGCAGAACTTGAGTCCATTTTTGTACTGCTTTTGTTCATAGCATTTCTGGAGGAAAAAAAAAGGTGGATTATACACTGAAAGGCACTTAAATAATATCTTAGCTTACTGCTACAAATGCAGTAATAAATTCAATGAGGTAATGAGGTCACAAGCAAGCTCTAGTTGAATATGACTATCCACAACACAATACCTTTTTTCCAGAATTCAGAACAATATCTGCCTTCATTTACATGCAGCCAGTGCTCTGCCTCATGGTCTCCACTGAAACTGAACTGCTGGTACCAAGTTAGCTATTCCTTTTCAACAGAAACAGGAAAGGCAAAGACGAGTGCTTGCACTTTGATGAAGAAATTCTTAAAATGGAGAGCCAAGTTACAGATCTTGACTCTACAGAACTTTTGAGAAGAGTCACATGCAAAGAATCCAAACACTTCTTTCAACATCTTATTTCCCCAGCTTAGCAACCACTCTGAGTGAGATTTCAGAAAGAAACCTTTGGTTGTCACTGATGTAGACTTTGGGGAAGAAGAGAGAAAACCATGCAGCAGGACAGACCTGCTGTCACCTCTAAAGAGATGCATACAGAGAACTTACCTAGGGATTAAAATATTTAACCGGTAGTTGGAATAGCACAACTAAAGGCTACTTTTACCTTTTTTGTAGGGTACTTTGTAACCTAAGATTACATAAACTGACAAATAATGCCGCTCCACACTGGAAATGAGAAAAAAATATACAACTTCAGTTCCTCTTCTTCTTCACAAGGACTTTGCCTCACAATAATGAGTCAGTGAGATTTTAGTCATTTAGATCACTACAGCTGATCACTGTGTAAGCCAGTTAAAAGCATGCTTCTATCAGTAAGCATGAAAGTGAATTAAGGTCAGCTAAGCTTTATTCATGATTTCTTGAGTTGGAAGAAAAGAACCCAACATGCTCAACTTGGCACCATTCTGTTAGTAAGGTAAAAAAAGTAACCTAAGGTTACCTTCTATTCCAAGAAGTTACATAATATCTGTTACATACTTTAGATCCTTAATTGCCTGTGAAAGACCCTTCCCATTCCATCAGCCTTCCAGCACAGAGGGGAAAAAAGATATATTTAAAGTAAATGCAATGTGCAGTAACTCCATTGGAGTCAGAATCCACCATACTACTCCTCAAGGTACAGGCAATAAAAAAAAAGCATGCCTAAGCTCACTTTGTGTAATGAGCCTAGATGCTAAACACAAGTCCTCCTCCAATCTGAGTGAAGGGGCTGCAATCAGTTTTTAGACTTAGCTGTCTGAAATTAAAGACATTTGTAGTTTACTATAATTAAGCGGAAACTAAATCATGGAATAACTTTGATAGGCAGAAAACTTCAGAGTTCACCTAAATTGCTCCTCGAGGCAAGGGTGGGCTCACTTGGCATTCCATCAGGTTTTTCTGCCTGGCTGACTTCTGGCAGGATGGTCATGGAGTTCCCATCAGAGGCAAGTGATTATACTATGGCAATTAGCATTTAAACAACAGCAAAAAACACTCTGAGATCTTTTAAGCTAAGAAACCAGTTTCCAGATCATTATTTGAAATAACCCAGGCTGCAGCAAACTTGAAAGTTTCCTCATGGAACTTTTTCCCTTCTTTCTCAACATAAAATGTTTAGTACCGTTTTTAAAGACTCATAAGAAAATATCTGCAATGCTTTAAGTATGCTTTCTAAAGTTATTCAGGTCTATCTAAAAAACATAATAGAACACTGAACCTTCATCCATGATACTACACCAACTCTTAGAACACTGAATAAAATGTCAAATATACAGTAATGCTTAAATATCAAACAGAAGCTATTTGAGCCAAGAGTGCCCTTAAAACAGATTAACTACTTGAAATATGTATCTATTATTCTCATTCTGATGCATTTTTTTCTCCTACAGAGCTCAGGCATAGAACAAGAACTGAAGCCAGATAATCAGAGCCAAATTTCACATTTCTAAAAGACAAACAAGAACATGTTTTCCACAGACTAATGGATGGATGGAAGTCAATGCTTCCCACCAACAGGGAAGCACAAGCTCATCGTTCCCAGATGTTAGGTTTATAGAATCATTAAGTTGGAAAAAAAACCTTAAAGACCATCCAGTTCCAAGCCCCTGCTGTGGGCAGTGCTGCTACTCAGCAGCTCAGGCTGCCCAGGGCCCCATCCAACCTGGCCTTGAACGTCCTCCAGGATGGGGCACCCACAACCTCTCTGGTCAACGCGTTCAAGCCTCTCACCACCCTGTAACAACTTTTTTCCTAACAACTAAACTAAATCTCCCCTCTTTTAGTTTAAAGTCATTATCTCTTGCCCTATCGCTATAAGACCCTGTCAAAAGTCAGTCCTCTCCTTCCCATAAGCTTTCTTCCAGTACTGAAAGGCCACATTGAGGTATCTGCGGAGCCTTCTCCAAGCTAAACGAGCCCAACTACCTCAAACTTTCTTCATAAGAGAGGTGCTCCAGCAGTTTGATCATCTTGTTGGAGTGGACCCTCCTCTGGACCCACTCCACATCCCTCTTACACTGGGAGCCCCAGGCCTGGACCCAGTACTTCAGAGGGGGCCTCACAAGAGCGGAGCAGAGGGGGACAGTCTCCTCCCTCTCCCTGCTGGCCACCCCTCTTTTGATGCAGCCCAGGATACAGTTGACCTTCCAGGCTGCAAGCACACACTGCTGGCTCACATCCAGCCTTCCATCCATCAGGACTCCTAAATCCTTCTACCCAGGGCTGCTTTCAAGTTCTCCTCCCAGTTTTCACATGTATCTGGGATTGCTTTGACCCAGGTGCAACACTTTGTACTTGGCCTTGTTAAACCTCACTAGATTCTTGCATGCCCACTTTGCAGGCCTGTCTAGGTCCCTCTGGATGGTGTAATCCCCTTCTAGTGTGTCAACTGCACTGCTCAGTGCCAACAACTCCCAGATAAATATAACTTATTTACAAACACATGTAAAATATAAGAGAAAAAAGACCTTATTCGGCAATCCAAGCTATTTAAAGCTTTTCAACATACACAGATATACCAAAAGCCTTGCAGATTTAATTACATTGACAAGTCTGAGGCTTTTTGAAGTATCCAACCTTTCTTTGTGAATGAACTGCTTTTAGACTTCCACTTCTCAGAACTGTGAATGAACACACCATGCTCCACCTGGAACTTGTTTACAGGACACAGTATCAGATGGCATCAAACTCCAGTCTTATCTCATTTCCTACTACAGATGGGAATTTCATAGATGAGAAACCTGATGTCTCCACACACATTCGAGTTCTGTACTTCCCAGGACCAATATAACTGCAGCATGTTCATTAGGATGCCTCCCATTGAATTAATATTAAGTCTTTTGATACATCAAAAGCTCAAGCTAATATGCTGGCTCTAAAAAGAAAAAAAAGAAAAACAGCCTGATGTGCTGTGCTTAATACGAGGCTTCCATCACCCATTCATGGCAATGATTTCCTGCTAAAAACTAAAGCCAAATCACAAATGTTTACATGCCTGGAAACCTCAAAGGGAGATTCTGGCAAGGCCAAAATGCTACCCAGAACTTCTGCAACCAGATGTTCCTTTAAGGACGTTACCTCCTCTGGCAACGCTCTCATCCTGGTTTATTCCCTTTGTCAGCACAAACTCAGATAGAACCAACTTGCAGAATTTGCTGTGCAGCCAGACCAGACATCACTGTGTGCTTCCAGCTAAATGGCCACTATCTAGAGGCTGAACTTCACAGCACCCAGGAAATAACTGGATATTTAAAGCTTAAAAAAAACTAGTAACAAGTATACAACAGTGTACGGCAAGAGAAGACTAATATTATATTACAGTGCTTTGCTTCTTTTACTCAAGACATTAGCATTTACAAATTACATTTTAATTATTGTATTGTACCATCTTTTTTTTAAAGACAAAACCTTCCCGCCCTATCAACAGCCAAAATCTCTTATATTGTTCATTATTAACAGAATCACAGATCTGAACAGCTCACTAAGGCTACTTATAAAGCAGCAACTTCAGGTAGAACTAATCAATTGCATATGTATATACGGGTAAATTAAACTCTTTGCAACACACTACGCCCCACCAGACAAGGCATTCCACTTTTATTGATGGAACAGCTACATTTTGAACATAACGAAGATGAAGTTAAACACCCAGATCAGCAATTTTACAGCTGAAGACAACCTCATTCTGTTCCTCAGGCATTAGCAGTTCTGAGAACTGTCTAAACAAGAGGCTGCAGTTATCATAACCAGTTCCTTGCCCTTCCTTATTCCCTGTCCCGAGGGCCCATGAACACGCTCAAGTGATACCATATTACTTCATAAACCATTTTCAAGTGAAGGCCAAATAAACCAGAACATTGCATTCAAAGAATCAGGACAACTGTCACATCAAACCAAACAGCTGTGTTAAGAATAGCAACAAGATTCTTAGCTACGAGTAGTTCAATCTAAATGAAACAGGCTGATCAGATTCACGGTGAGCATTTGACATTTTATTAAATAACAATCCTGTAATTCAAAACTTGATTCTGCTGTTTCTTGACAATATCTAAAGGTAAAGATGCCATGTATCAAAGCCTATGGAAAGAATGCTAAAAGTAGTGTTGGAAACACATCCAAGCCTTAGTGGTGGTTAAGACCAATGGTAATTAATCAGCAACAGAGATTTTGAGAGGCATCTTTTCTTGGGATCTGATGAGCCTTTAGTTGCTGTTCAAATTATTAATAGACATTTCTGACCAGAACCAAGTACAATCAATATAAGGACATAAGTACTCATCTAGACTGGCTTAACAATTGGACCCCTTATGGTGCATTCTGTTTTACTGCACTCCTACAAAACATCATCCTATGCTTCTAACAGGGAAGCTAGTGCTCCTCAATGCAACTGATGAGATCAACTAAATACCTCACTTTGATTTGGGGCAGAACTTAAAATACACTGTTCCTATGATAACAAATAATTACTAGAATATTCAGCAGTTTGATAGCAAGATCTAACACCATCTTCTTTCATAATTTAACTGGTTATTACTCAAAGAGTTCACTACTTGTACTGCAAGTGCTCCTCGTATCATGAAAATGTGGATACTTGGTAAGATTGATATAGCAAGAAAGATCACAACACTCTTCAATTTGAGGAACAGCCTAGGGATCTCTGCATAAGATTTTCCATACAGCAGTCCTCTCCACACTGATTTTTAAGTTCTTTACAGAGAGAGTGGTGAGGTGCTGGAACAGGCTGCCCAGAGAGGCTGTGGATGCCCCGTCCCTGAAGGTGTTCAAGGCCAGGTTGGATGGGCCCTGGGCAGCCTGGTCTAGTATTAAATGGGGAGGTTGGTGGCCCTGCATGTGGCAGGGGGCTGGAAATTCATGATCCTTGAGGTCCCTTCCAACCCCAGCCTTACTGTCATTGTGTGATTCTGTTACTTCAGTTCACCATTTTGAGAGAACAAAAATCAAACTGGGGAAAGGGAGATTGTGCAGAAGAGGCTTCAGCTCATAGAGGCCAAGAAAAAGGTTCATTACTACTTGCCCATATTTTCATACCATCCCACACTCCTAGTCCCAGGACAACCTTTCTGTGGTATCAACATGTTCTTCAGTCTCTCCTCCAAGCCCTACTAGCAAGTTGCACATAGAATCACAGAATGGTTTGGGATGGAAGGGAACTTTAAGGTCATCCAACTCCAACCCCCTGCTATAGGCAGGGACACCTCCCTCTAAGACCAGGTTGCTCACAGCCCCATCCAGCTTGGCCTTGAACGCTTCCAGGGAGAGGGCATCCACAGCCTCTCTGGGCAACCTGTTCCAGCGTCTCACCACCATCACAGTAGATATAAGAAATTCTTTAATCTAAATCTATCCTTTTCCAGTTTAAAACCGTTTCCAGTTGTCCTGTTGCTACATGTCCTTCTAAAAAGTCCCTCCCCAGCTTTCCTGTAGGCCCCCACCAGGTACTGGAGGGCTGCTATAAGGTCTCCTCGCAGCCTTCTCTTCTCCAGGCTGAGGAGCCCCAGCTCTCTCAGCCTGCCCTCAGAGCGCAGATGCTCCAGCCCTCTGATCATCCTCATGGCCCTCCTCTGGACCACGCAGGACCACTTCTGCTTTCTGCACATAAGAGCAGTTTACCTCAGGAATTGAAAGGAAGATGCAGACAATCTACCCCCAGCCCTCCTTGCCTCAGCTTGGACAGGCCACACTGGTTCATTGCTGCCCATAGCTGTGGGCTCAGCAACACAGAAGCTGAGTCAGGCCACAGATGGCAGTGTGCAATAGAACAAGTGGCCAGCATCAGGCAGAGCGGAAATATTTGCTCACCAAGGAACTAATGTCACAGTTATATTTTAAGCTTTCACTATAATGATTCTTCATAAACAACAGAATTTTTGTTCCCCCTTTAACCAGCTTTTTCCACTCAAAGTTGCCCTAAAACATCACATTTTCACCTGCATTCTGTACAGTAACCACTGTGATCATTATTATTTGTGTTCTACACTGCTGGCAGAACAAAGTTGATGCTGCATTTACTATCAGGATGAACACGTGTAATAAGAGAACAATGTTTCAGTATTTTCTTTCAACAGCCCTATAAACAACTCCCTTTCAAGTGTGAAACTACTTAAAAATAATTGCCTTATCTTATAATGAACTCTCACTCAGCGAGATACACCAACATTCAACACAGTTGGAGTTGCTGGGATATCCTTTGCTTCAAACAAAGGAGCAGAAAGAGAACATTTGGTAGAAAGCTCTTAAAGTGCTGCGTGGAAGCTCCAGCTGCTCAGTTGGGTTGTTAGAACTACTCTGCATTTTATGAACATGTGTATGCCTCCACAAAACAAGCCATAATAGCATACTAAAAGTTAGACAAGTCATAGCCCTATCACACATTTTATAATAGTTTTTAATCTGCATTTTATGTAGGACTGGAGAGGGCAATCTGCTGCTTCTGGGACAGAACTGCAGCGTGACCAGCAAGAACTCAGGCTGAGCAGGTGCTGCACAAGCTTGTGGGACTGCATCTGTGAGCAGTTAAGCAAATGAAACCACCAACATCAGCAGTGCTTTAAAAGATAAATAAATAAATAAAAAGGCTCTCAGGCTTTAAATGAAAGTTATGTTTTTAATTAGAAATCCTAAAGGCAAATAGTGACGCAAACCTAAAATCCTAACCTCATCTCAACATTCCCTGTAAGATTTCGCAGTGGTTCAGACAAAAAAAAAATAGCACAAATCATAACAAATCAAGGCCAGAGAAATCAGACCCACCTGGCCCATGCCACTGGAGACAAGATACAAGTGGTACATCCCTCCAGAACATCCTCAGCCTCCACTTACCTATGGCTTACCCACTCTTGGAACCAAAGGGTAAACCTTTACACAAGAATTTACAAGACTTACACCCCACGAACCCATGCACGACTACAACTTCCAGCAGGCGTTGCACTTTGTCATACACTGCACTGGAAACACGGACTTGAGCAGTGCCACAGCAGCTCCTAGGATTTGCTGGCTTTTAACTGCTGCACAAGGAAAGTGGTTCTAAGAGAACACCCTCAGATCCCTAAAAATCTCATCTCTTCAGAATAATCCAGCTCACAGCCAATGACACACAACGTCAGGGTTTCCTAGTGTAATGCATTCATTCACACAATCATTTTTACCCACTATGAGCCAACTGAATCCAGAACTTCTGCAGGCCTTCTTATTTCTGCCTTGAATAGCTTAGTTCAACTGAACTCACCTTGCTACTTTTTTTTTTTTTTTTTAATTCAGTGCAACCATAAGCAATTAAGAAAAAGTTCCAGCACAAAGCACAACAAAAAGTTACTCGGAACATTCATTTATCCATACAGGAACACTAAGAAATCCCCGTGTGAATAAACAACCAGCAGCACTCCTAGTAAGCCTAACTTATGAGCCTTTCAGGATGGCATTCATCAATTCCTTTTGAAAATTGAACCAGGAATTTGTATTTGGGATACAGGCTTCTCCAGACTCAACTTGTTCAAGTCACTAACAAGTGAGAAGCACGCCCTTGCCTTACAAAAGCTTTACTGACTCTTATCAGTAGTCTATGATATATTCTTGGCAGTCCTATCATCTCAGAAGCCAGCAGTTTGACCAGGAATCCTTGCCACCTCTTCTGAAAGTTAATATCAAGGAAACAGCCTACACTTTTCCTAAGCTGCCCTCCGCAACAGCTGCATTGCAACTCAGTTCTATGAGCTACACCGGGAGCCTGGTCTGGTGGTTGGTGACCCTGCACATAGCAGGGAGGTTGAAACCAGATGATCATTGTGGTCCTTTTCAACCCAAGCCTTTCTATGATTCCATGAACTTTGCTGGCAGTTCCACTCTCCTCTCTTTCAACTAGAGAATCTTTAAGAGACACTTTCATCATCTCCTGCTCCAGCGGTGGATTACAATGGCTATCTTATGTCATTCATGCAGTTTAGGAGGCATTAATTAGCATGCTATCGTAGCTTTCTAATTACCAAGTTTAATGGTTTGTGGTAAATCTCCATCATTACTAGGAAACGAACCAGTTGCATGCCCATAATCCATTATCATCTCAAATACTACAGTTCTAGCATTTAATGAATAATAATTAATCTAACTCCTAACAAGTACTTGAATATTTATCTTTTATCACAGGAGGAGTATCCTAAGACTGTCATAAAATCCAGAGAGCAAAAGATAATAGAGTTGAGCAATTCCACAGGCAGAGGCACTTCAGATAGAACCTGAGTTCTCTTCTCCAGAACAGAGGCGTGCCTGAACGAACCAAGCAGTAACAAGGCACTGCTACAAAGTGATACACCTGCTTCTAGCTTGGTCTGCAGCAATGAAACAAGTTAAAAGCTAAGCTGTTCTTAGAAAGAGTAACGCCTTGTGTCTGAAGGGGGAACTAGGAGATAGGTCCCTCTAAAGGAAACATTAACAAGGTAGCACTTCAATTAAATTTTGCTTGTTGCGATTACAGCAACAATCCTTATTTCATGCAACAACATTACAGTGAATTCACACATTCAAATGGCTGGCAGTATCCACAGATACTGTCTGCTGTTTCTCTCATACCTCATGCTTCATACTAGCTGATACAAGGCAGACACCAATAGCTATTACACGACAGTTCCCAGTTCTTAGAAACAGGACCAGTTCAGCAAGTAAGCCATGAAGGTATGACAACAATCCCACAGCCTTCCTCTAAACCACCTATAGGGACTGTGGCCACACTCAGAGTTGATTTGATCCCATAAAGACAGAACTCAAAACTCATTTTAAGAGGCACAGTTGATCAACTGGGTTCTCAATTTGAGGGGATCAAACTTGCTTAAACTAAAACACACTTTGAAGGTAAATCTGACACTTGGTTTTAAATACGTGAAATAAAGAACGCCCACGTTTACTATAAGTAAGCTTCAAATGCACGTTACTGAACTCCAATGTTAACAGAAAGTGTTTTTAAGTTCCCACACTTGCATGTTTATTTTAGATTGCATCTGCCCCACTTACTTAAAGTGTCACAGGAGCTGAAGACTGATTTTAAGCTGTAAGAGACACACCAGAGTTCCTGCATTAATTCTTCCTTATGGATGCCTCCATCCCTTCCCATAAAAGGGAGAGTCAGGAAGCTTTCAAACACTTCCTCCACGTCTTCTGCGAGACTGAGAAGCACAGCACAGAGGAGCCTCAAGTCGCCCAGCCCCTCCCTTCCCAGGCAACGTCTCACCTCTAAGTGGAGGAAGAGCACAGTTCCACGAGTGGAAGCGAGGCTTAAGTGACCAAACAGCCCTGGAAGTCAGGGCAGAAGTGAGCTGTGGCACTACATCTTACAGCAGTAAGGAGAAACTAGGACTGTTACCTACATGCTAACATCTTACCTACGCTGTAACTGCTATTGGTTATGCAATCACATCACACCTAGTTTTCAGTGAGCTTGCCCGAGCACTGCCAAGCACGGAGTGATAGACTCCGAAAGTAATTATTGGGTTCTCCAGATAAGTTTCTCATTTCACAACTGTTAATTCTCTGTCAAATATTTATAAAATCACTTAATACACAAGTAGTTTACCTTTTCCCCTGTTCCAAGTGGCTAAATCAATCTCTGTATGCTTGTATGACCTAATTATACCGTCTTCCACACAAACTATTTCATTTATTTTAATTTCTAAAATGCCCACGGCAGCACCAGCAATTTCAAGATCTCTAGCAGCGCTGAAAACTCCTTCCATTATAGAAGAGCCATCTGTAGCATTACTATACCGAAATACTCTTCAGTGCCAACAAAAGGGTCAGTTTAGACTATGAAGGTTTTACTCTTCCAGGAAAAGGGACCTGTGAAAAAGTTAAAGCTACCTATAAAGAACAGTGAGAAATTGAACTTCAAGAAGTATTAATGTGTACGCTGACAAACTAACACTGGAAAGCTCGGTGGTTTCCCTGCCTAAGAACTTGTTTAGTTTGTTATTTCATAGATTGGGAGTTTCTCTGCAGTCCAATTTTTAAGAAGTTCAGAAGCGATTGCTACTGCGAGCTTGTTTGCTACTAGTAAGAATAATCACTTAACTGTTCTAATATTAGTGACTTATTTTTAGCAGAGAGGAGTGCTAGAATGACTTACTAAGATGCATACCATAGGCATGCAGTCAGCAACAAATCACCCTTAAGCACCATTAAGACTGAAAAAAAAAAAAGAAAAACACCTACAAACTACCCAAAACGAGCAAAAAAGAAAACACTCAGAGACTCCTGCTGAAACGTACCAGTCGCAAGGAGGCTTACACACTCTGCTTGCTTTGAGAGCAGCTTCCTGAGGCTGAGCCACACCAAATCGCTGTATTTAACCCAACAAGCTCGCTTAGAACCAACGAAACTCGCACTGCCGGCAGCTCTGCCTGCAGAAGGCCGAATGGCACCAGGAGCCTTAACTTCTCCGAGGCCGCAGCTCCCTCGCCGTCACAGCCAAACGCTCCTGAGGAACGGGCTTCACCCAGGGAGCGGAGCGATCTTCCGGAAGCCTTAACAGCGTAGAAAACGAAGCCGTTCGAATGGAAGTCAAACGACTCGTTCCTTTAAGACCACCTCCAAGTCTCAAAAGAGAGACGCGGACAGCGGTTCAGACAGCGCTGTGCAGCTCGGCACGTGGAAACCTACGGCGTTTCGGAGCCGGGATGCTTTTCCCCGCCGTCTCCCGGCGGCACTGACCCGGGGCTGACAGCTCTCCGCCTCCTCCGCTCCGGGGCCGCTGCCGCCCGCTTGCGGCGGGAGGAGCGGGGAGAGACGGAGCGGCGGGGAGCCGCGAAGCCGGGGAGCGGCGGCGGCGGCGACGACGGCGGGTCCCACCCTGCCTCCCGCCCGCCCTCCCTCCCTCCCTTCCCCTCCCGGCCTGTTCGGCGACCGCAGACAAAGGGAGGAAACGGGGACGAGCCGGGACAAGGAGGCGGCGGCGGCCCCGACAGCCGCATCCTTCCCCGCTGAGCGGGAGCCGGCGGCGGGAGGAGGACGGGCCGGGGGCTCACCAGGATCCGCTTGAAAAGGTTGCTTTCCTTGGGCGGCAGCGGCACGGACGGCATGATGCGGGCGGGCGGCCGCGGGGCAGCGCGGCTCGAGGCTGCGAGGAACGGCTGTCGCTGCGAGGAGGAGAACGAGGCGGGGGAAAGGAAAAGGCGATCCCCCAACTCGGCTCCCGGGCGAGCGGCGGCGACTCTTCAACTCATTGGCCTGCACCGCCCGCCCCGCCGGCTCCCCTCGGGCGCAGCGCGCGAGCGCGGCTCCTCTGCGCAGCTGCCGGGGAGGCCTCGCCGCCCGACTGACGCTGCAAAATGGCGGCCGGGGTCCCCCGCCGCGCATGCGCACCGCCGCCCGGCGCGGGGTTGGAGGGGGGCGGGTGGCGCCGGGTTGCTGGCGTCCCACCCTGCTCGCCTCCCGCCCTGCTCTCCTCCCTCCCCGCTCTCCCCGCGGCGCGAGGGGTCGGTTGTGTCGGGGTTTGCTTTTATCGAGGGCAGCGCTGGGTTGTTTCCCGCTAGCTTCCCCTTTCGGCCGCACGCAGAGGAGAGGGGTCCTCGAAAGCGCCCCCAGTGGGGGAGGAGGAGGAGGAAAGGGAGGAAGGGGACTGCCGCCCTCAGAAGGTGTAAAAATAACTCCGGCTCGCTGAAGCCCTGAGTCATGGCTATTTCAAAGCCTTCGAAACTGGATGCTTTTTTTTTTCCTTTCAGAGCCTGGCCTCACCCGGCCGTGCTGAGATAAGGCAGAAAATCTCTTTGTCTCCTCGCAGCCTCCCCCTCTCCTCCGGCCCTCGTAACTCGCTGTTGGTGCCTGCTGTCAAGCTGGGCTCTGGGTGAGCCGCCAGCCCGGCCTTTGGGATGTCATCTATGGCATTAGCTCTTTGTTCAGTTGCTTATACAAAGCTTCCCAGCACCACCGTGCATGCTTAGAGCAGTGTTTTGTCATGGCTTGGCTCCTCCGACGAGGGAGGCTTAAGGTCTTTTGAAAATGATTTTTTCCTCGTTACTTGCAGAAATGGTTTTTAAATGGACCTTTGCAAAGCTAAAGAGCAAGCCAGCAGCACTGAAACCACACGGCATGGGGCGCTTCCTTGGGAGGGAAACTGGTTAAGCTGTCAGAGTTGCAATCAATTAAAAAGGTCGTGCTGAGGAGGGGATGGTGGGGGCAGAATTAAGCAGCTTCAATTGGAGTCCCTGTGCAACTACTTTTTAAATACGTTAGTTGTGTTTTAAAATGATATTATTCCTATAATAATATGGTTATCACCTACTTACTTTCACAAGGGCGTATAGCAACAGAATGAGGGGAAATGCTTTTAAACTGGAAGAGGGCAGATTTAGACTAGATATAAGGGAAGACATTCTTTACTGCGAGGGTGGTGAGACGCTGGAACAGGTTGCCCAGAGGCTGTGGATGCCCCTCCCTGGAAGCATTCAAGGCCAGGCTGGATGGAGCTGTGAGCAACCTGGTCCAGAGGGAGGTGTCCCTGCCTATAGCAGGGTTGGAACCAGATGAAGTCCCTTCCAACTCAAACCATTCTGTGATTTCTACTGCTCAGGTGATGAGCTTAGTGGATGTGCATAGCAAAGCAAGCATGTGGAGTTAACAATTAGGAAGGATGTACACTTAACAGGCTGTATTTGGTTACATTAAGCAGATAGTGGTATGGCTGAAACAGCAAATCCCAAGCAGTGTGTCCTTTGACTTCTCACAAGCCTTGCTAAAGCACTGGTCCCTCCTTTCATGTTGGAGGGAAGGAGAGGGGGCATGTTTTTGGAAGACAGTAGTCTGGAAGACTCAGCCGAACTCAGGATCTCAGTGTTTGAATTTTTTTCCAAGCAGGTGTACTGTTGACAAGGACAGCTCTGCTGCATCATTTTCAAGGTCTGCACCGCAGCACTGAATTAGCACTGATTGTGCTAGTGTGTGACTAGTTGGAGCCATGGCTTCGTGAACTCAGATTTTCTGTCCTTGCAGAAGGCTTTATGCCTTTGATTGTTTTGTTGTTTTTTTTTTGTGGTAAACAGAAGCACCTCCAGGATGGTCAGGTGAATACTGTGCTCAGCGAACCTTTGGTCTGAGACAGTAAGGCTGTCCTTTATAGCAAAGTTTCCTGCTAGTCCAAATACTGGAACAAATGCCATCTGAAAACAGGCAAAACTGCGAATGACAGGCAGGCATTTGATCTGCATTTCAACATGAGTCTGTATTACAAATCTGTGTTGAAAGCAGCAAGAAAAGGAGAGCAAGCTGGCAGTAAAGAAACAATTTTTAGCTGAGAGAGACTAAACATAGAAATGAGTGTTGGGGGGGGGCAGAGGGCTGGTTGAAAGTGAGGTTTGGAAGTACAGTCAAGAAAACTTCTTGTCATTTAATCCTACTGCGCTTGGCCAAACAAAGCGCTTTCTACAGGCTTTGTTAATAAATGGGGCCGTACTCAAGGCATGTGTGATTCTGTCACCAGTTTTGTCTACAAACAGAAAGAATTCAGAAGTCTGTCAACAGATTATTTAGGTCAAAAGCGGGAAGCAACATCCAAGCACAACTCTTAGGAGGAGCGATTGAGGGAACTGAGATTGTTTGGTCTGGAGAAGAGGAGGCTCAGGAGAGAACTTATCGCTCTCTATAAATACCTGAAGGGAGATTGTGGTGAGGTGGGGGTCGGCCTCTTCTATGTAACTAGCAATAGGACTAGAGGGAACGGCCTCAAGTTGTGCCAGGGGAAGATTCATATTGGATATTAGGAATTTTTTTTTCTCTGAAAGATTGGTTAGGTACTCGAATGGGCTGCCTGGGGAGGTGGTTGAGTCATCATCCCTGACATCTAATCTAAATCTCCCCTCTTTTAGTATAACCCCCCGCAACCCCTCTTGTCCTTTCACTATCCAACTGTGTGAAAAGTTGGTCCCCCTCCTGCTTATAAGCTTCCCTCAACTACTGGAAGGCCTCAGTGAGGTCTCCCCAGAGCCTTCTCTTCTCCAAGCTAAACAAGCCTGGCTCCCTCAGCCTGTTTTCATAGGAGAGGTGCTCCAGCCCTCTGATGATCTTCATGGCCCTCCTCTGGACTTACTCCAACAGTTCCTCATCCTTCTTGTGCTGGGGGCCCCAGGCCTGAATGCAGTACTCCAAATGGGGCCTCACGAGGGCAGAGTAGATGTGGACAATCCCCTCCCTCATCCTCCCTGTCCATCCTTTTGAAATCAAGTTGGCAGCTTAGAGTTGCCAGATTTAAACTTAAAAGCCATGTCCCATTCCCTGGAGCCTGGGGAGCTGCTGCTGTCACTCCCCCACTGTGCCTGCTGGCCGAGGGCAGCAGCACCCTGCCCTGAGCACCAGCTGCAAGCCATGGGCCTCACCAGCTCCATAGGCCAAAGCGAACCGTAGGGGAGGTGGAAGCACAGACAGAAATGGAATTTCCCATCTTTTATATTCAATTCCCTTATTCCATTTCAAACATCATCCTGGAAATAGAAGGAAAGAGTGTTTCCTATTCACTGTTGTTATGAGATATGAGGAATATATCCCCTGAGTCCAGCCCGTGTCCAGTCTGCTGGCTGCTGGGAAGTGCTGAGAATCTGTTAGCCCGTACTGTCATGCATAGAGTTAAGTTAAAGAACTGCCAGCAAGGATAGTGAAAACTGAATCACTATTGCTTTTAATCAGAGGGTTTAATGTAATAGCCATTTCTGGCTGCAGCAGGAGCTGATGTGATTTTTCTTGGCCTACCCTCTTGTTTTTCAATCTGTTTTGTAATTCTGAGCTCATGGCCTGCCTTTAGTTTTCATGTTCTTATTAGCTTTTTGGTTGATTGCCTGTAGATCACCTTTTCAAGATTTTTAAGTGTCAGATTGGAGGCTCCTGGGAGACTGCAGGGGGCTGTTTGCTGCGGCCTCTTTGTAAATTGGATGGGCTCTGGGATGGTTCCTGGTTTCTGAGGCTGTTTTGTAGTCTGTTCCCTTTGTCTCCTGTCCTCAGGAGACAAAATAAAGTGGACTGAGGGGCTGAGCAGAGCCAGGAGCAGCCCTGAGAGTGAAACAAGAGGCTGGTTATCGTTCGTATGCTGATGAGGTTTGGTACAAATCTTCCCATCATCTAATTTTCAGCCTTTTAGGTGCATTTACCTCACCAAAACTTATCAGCATTATATGTGCCAAATACAATATTTTATGAATATATATATATTTAATCCTGGTGAATGATAGCAGCTAAGAAGAAAGAAACTTAAAACCCAGTGTTCTCTAAGGCATTTTCAGCAGAACTGGATTTGCTAAAACATAAAAAAGATAGGGAAAGTTACTGTAAGAGAAGCAAACTTTGGAAGAGAGAAGGACTTCTTAGTGCAAGCTGTGCACCTAAGGAGAACATAAGACAGTTTCAGGGAGTTTTTCATCTGAGGTTTGAATACATTTTCCTTCTATGACATACATAGGAGTAAATTGGTCTTTTGGGTGATTATAGGTATAAAAAACATTGTTACGTAAAGTCTTTTTAGAATGTGAATATAATGAGGGGTATAGATAATATCGGATTATACAACTGCCTGTTAGCTTAATAATGAGAACAGTTGTGTTTAGTAGCATTTTATGAGTGGTGTTTGTCTTGTATAGAGTATTACTAATTCATATGAAGTATAATTATAGCCAGCTCTGACATGAAGTGGAACTTTGATTTGAGTAAAGTTTATGTAAAACAACAATCTCTGAATAACCAGATTTGAAACTCAGGGTATTTTCAGCCCATGTTTTGGGAACATGCACAGGAAAGTCCACTTATGTAACAGCACAGAACTTGGAAACAGGACTATTCCCACTTGTTGGTGTGCTTGTCATTTTAGACAAAGTGCGTGTAACTATGCAGCTGTGAAGAAAATAGAATGTGGATCTACATTTACTTGTAAGATCTTTTTAAAAATTATTTTGGAGCTGGCGTTTCATAATTTACTTGTAAAACTGTTAAAGCCATGCTTGCAAATCACTGCTCCCAGGGCGATTGCATCCGCAGGCTGGAGAAGAGCAATGTGCTGGAAGGACAGACAGACAGAAGGCTGGCCAAGACAGGCAGCTGCTGCTGCACGCCGGGAGTTGTGTCTGCGAGCGGGCATGCTGGGAGTGCGAGTCTTTCCACTTTACTTCCTGCCTGCAATGGCCTCGTGATGTAAGGCAGGACCTGTCTGGCGCTTCCATTTGGGGAGGGTGAGTTTGGAGGCTGTGTGTGCGACACAGAGCCCACTCTCTGCCCACTCTGGGTTGCAGGGGCTGAGTCGAGCTGAGCCGAGCCGAGGCATCTATCTGCAGCTGCTTGCCGGCCTCTGGCTCACAGGGCTGCCCTCCAGCTCTCCCAGTGAGCCCTGCACGGGGTTCTGTGCCTGGCTTTTGCAGGAGGGCTGCTTGGTGTAGCTGAGGTGGGAGGCAGGGGGTTGTGAAAAGGGAGCTGAGGGCCCATGAAGCCTTGAAGGCACGTCTCTGAGGCTGCATTACTGAAACTCCTTCCTTATGCATATGTATTCTTATGCATATGTATTCTTATGCATCTCAACGGAATCGTTGAGTTAATAGTATCCTTGATCATTAAAAGTGATTTTTAAAAGTTTTTTAATGAGTTACGGCATTGATACTTGTCCCTTAGCTAGAAATGAGCTGGTCTATTTATTTTTGTAATGAGACGATTGCAGCTGTCATTTTTACAGACTGGTTTTGATTTGTGATGTGTTTATGTTGCCTGCTGGGTAATTTTGTCATGTTAAGAAAGTCACCAAAAACCAGTTTGAGAAGCAGTTAATAGGCAGTCTGCTATACATGGCTCTGTAGAAGTTTTATGTGGGCTTATTTCTGCACAAATGCAGGGTGGCAACATCTCTCTAAGGAGGAAACAACTTTGTTTTGTCAAAATAATAATTAAAAAAATCTATTTCATAATCTCTGACTCTCTCAAGGATTGGTGTCGTGCAGTTGCTTAGTTCTTTAGGTATTTGAAAGTGAGTACTTCTGAAAGCTCAGGCACAGCTCTACAATGAATTAGTTCTTATTTGCCCACGTTGTTAGCTGTAACTACAGCAGTATTTCTCTTAACAGCGGTTACCACCTGACTGGACGATGAGTGGCCATTCTGACTTGCAGTAAGTAGAGGCAACACTGCTGACATCAACAAAATTAAATGTTTTGGAGTTAAGTCCAACATGTGCCCCTGAGGAACTAAGTCCAGGAGTGCGGATGATGAGTCTGACTTGTGTATTCTTACTTGCTGCTGGTGAAGGAAGTGGTGTCCCTCTACTACTCAGTCACTGGAACAATCCATAAAGATTACTGTTGGCTTTCTGTAAATCAAATTATCCTTAAAGGTGCAGCTGTGAGTTTGGTAGTGCCTGCCAGCCCTGGGGAACCTGGGGAATGTACAGAAGCAGAATAGAGACCCTTCCCTCTCTTTCTAGCTCTTCCAGTTTGTGTAGGCAGTGAAATAGAACCTTTTTTTACTGTACATTGCTGTTACAGGACAGTCCTTTGTTACAGGACCCATGGATGACAGTAAGTAGGACGAGCAAAGCAACAATGACACTAAGAGTAGCCTGTGTCCTGCAAAACCATGCATCAAGTAGCATGCAAAAATAAAAGGGCTGGATTTCAGAGTATCAGCTTTGTACTCACACTTCTGATAGAAAATATGTCTGTCCCTTACCTTACAAGTGTATCACAGGAAGGAAACAAAGCACTGCTCCCATATCTGATGTAAGACTTACATGGATAAGTAATTTCATGCAAGTATATTGTAGTCCCATTGACTAACCTTTTGCAAAATCACCCTGATGTTGCTAATGTCCACCTGCCGAAGTTGTATCCTCTTATGGTAGTGGGTATGATATTGTATGTACTGCACATTTTGTACCTTCTTTATATAGAATTTGATGTCTGCACTGTAGATGTGTTTTCTCACAGCAGCATTTTTGTTTTGCCAGTAAGGCAGGAAATGGTTCAGTTTCTCCAGTGAGAAGTATGGCAAATGAAGCTGTTGTCTGTAAAGCAGTACCTAGAATAGATCTTCTACAGTATAAACACTGAGGAGGTAAGGGAAAAGATTTTTCCAACCCCCTGCTGGTACAATGTTACTGATAAGAGTTTCTAGTTTAAACTAAGACTGAAACAAATAGTTCTGTCTGTAAGGATTCAATTTGTATAGGTGTAGTCAAGAACAGAATTTGGGCTTGATACAGGTTGGATTTTTATTATTATTTTTTTTTACCCAAGTGCTTTTCTCTAAATAGTGAAAGTGCTCCATGTCTCATCTACTGCTAATTTCAGGTGGTGGAAGAATAAGACACGATATGAAACCTCCACAAAGTGTCTGTTTTTTCAAGAACCTGCTTTCCAGTTTCTACTGTTATGGTCAGCTTCACAATTCCCCTCTTCCTTCTGTTGCAAAGAAGATGAGTTGTGTGATGAGACTGCACAGCTGTGGATTTTGGAGGCCAGACTTTTTGCTGGACACAGCTAGATTCACTCTGTCATTTCACGGTCGGCTTAGGAAGAAACATCAGGACTCTCGAGCATTGTGGAAACATGAGGCTGTGCAGAAGTATCTGGAAACTCTAAGCAAGGAATACCAGCAGGTTAATAGTCTGCTAAATGCTGATTCAAAAAATGAATTTGAGCAAAGGACCCTGAGGAAAAGACGTGCTGATCTATCCCCAGTTGCAACTGCATTTCAAGAAATCAAAGAGGCTGAAGGAGAGCTCCAGGAATTAGAAACCATGTGTAGAGGTAAGGAGAGCACATCTTCTTACTCATTTTGAAGGAGTGGCTTTGATTGTGATAAACCTCATTGCTCAGCCTTTATGGAGAGCTTTTAAATGAATTAAGCCAGCTCTGGAATGCTCTCTGGTCTTGTCTGTTCCTGGGAGCTTGAGTCCTCTTAACGCTTTCTAGATCCAGGCATTTCCTTTTATTTTTATGCTGTCTCACTTAATACAGGTCTTAATGCAACCAACTTGGGAAAGCAGGGGCTGTTTGGACTCTGAGGGCTGTGCATCTTGCAGAAACAATTTGGAAATGTTTGCTTTAGGTTCTTTTTTAGTAGAGCAGTACGTACTGAAGGATAAACATCAGCAAGTCTTGCCTGTTGAGTAGACACACACTACAGCCATGCCACTTAAAATGGGATTCCAGCTAGCCAGTTTGATGCTTATTAAGTAAGCTACATGAACTGCCATAATTAGGTCCTGAATTGACAGCTTCCAACATAAATGGCAACATTTAATAGATCTTGGAGGATATTTGAGAAGCCTACAGGGAAAATTGATGGTTATCCGAAAAGCTGCTGCTTTTCAATACTATGTTGCAGTAAAGGTTGGGGTAAAAAAAAAAAAAAAAAAGGAAAAAAAAAAAGCTTGACCCTCTTTTTGATACTATTCAGGAAAAAGTAAGTGTGTGGGCAGTAAAAGGACTTGTGGTGCAATGTTTTGAAAAGATACACTAACACTTCGTGAGAAGAGTGAGGCACTGTGTACAGTAGGAAGGAAAAATGCGGGGCATTCTGCTACACCAAAATAGACATTAAGATAAGAAAGAGAAACAGTGACCTAGAGAAAATGGGACTTATACTAACACAGTAAAGGAAGGGAAAAGCAGAGAAGGGGAGAAATAGATACATAGATGTTTAAGAGGAAGAGGATTGAATTCTGGGAGAAAGAACCAAGGAATGTTGCCGCATCAGTAAAAGCCATGTTGAAATAAAAATTGTAGAAACATAGCTGGTAACACTTTCTGCCTGCTTAAGAAAGATAGAAAATGCCTGTATTCCTTAGTTTTGGAAATAAGTGGGTATGTGTGTGCTTTAGAAACAGGGGTTATAGAAAACACTTTACAGAATCACAGAATCATGGGATCACAGAATGGCCAGGGTTGGAAGGGACCTCAAGGATCATGAATCTCCAACCCCCTGCCACATGCAGGGCCACCAACCTCCATATCTAATACCAGACCAGGCTGCCCAGGGCCCCATCCAACCTGGCCTTGAACACCTCCAGGGATGGGGCATCCACAACCTCTCCAGTTCCTGTACCTCAGGCAGGGGGGTTGGAGATTCATGGTCCTTGAGGTCTCTTCCAACCCTGGCCATTCTGTGATCCTGTATTTCTATGTGAATTGGTAAAAGTCAAGGAGGAGGTAGGAATGGGACACCAGTCATTTGGACCTCAAGTTTCTCACCACCAGCCTGTTCTTCCATCTCTGCTGACAATACCTCATCTGATACTTTCCATTCAACTAATCCATAAGGATGCTTCTCAGACCACCTAGAAGCCTTCCGTTCAGTGTTGTCTTTTGGCTGGAGCTGTGACATACAGGTAGGGTTATCTATGTAGTTCTTGCCTTAAGTACAGAGGATGCCAGGCTCACATGTTGATCTGCCATATTTTATTTAATGAAAAACAAAACCAACCAACAAACCAAAACAGAATGTAAATTATAAAGCACAGTGTGAAGGAGCTGCCACTATCCTTGCCCAGTATGCAAGGCTGGTTCAACATCTCAGCCCGCTCTGTTCGTGAAACTTGTCGCTGACAAGAAAAAAATGAAGGAGTGCTCCCTATTCTGGCATTTTGATTTTGACTCCAACCATCTTTTAACAGTCTGTTTAGTGCACAAACTTGTACTAAGTGATTGGCATCTTCCATTATTCTAACCTGGAGCCTCTGTAGTAGAAAAGATTTGGAGCTTCTGTTGGTTTTACTCGAGAATGTTTTGCAGCTCTAAAATGTAGGAGAGCGCAATTGAATCACAGAACTGTAGGACTGATTAGGTTGAAGGAGACTTCCTGAGGTGGTTTTGACTGATGTCCTACTCAAAGCAGGACTGGTTAGAGCAGCCTGACTGAGGTCTTGTCCAGTTGAATAGATCCAAGAACAGAGATCCTACAGCTTCCCCGGGCCCATTTCAGTGTCTGACAACCCTTAAAGTCAAAATAATTTTCCTAATACCTAATCAGAATTTTCCGTGCTCCAGCTTCTGTCTTGTTTTATGACAGTATACTTCGAAAAGACTTTCTCTTGAACTTTTCACTATCTTTCTGTGAGTTAGTTGTACACAGCAATAAGAATTCCCCTCAGTCTGCTCTTCTTAAGTCTGAACAAACCCAGTTTCACAGAATCATAGAATGGCCTGGGTTGAAAAGAACCTCGAAGATCATCTAGTTTCAATTCCCCTCCCACGGGCAGGGTCACCAACTACTAGACCAGGCTGTCCAGAGCTACATCCAGCCTGGCCTTGAATCCATCCAGGGATGGTTTCCTTGACCTCTCCACGTATTTTCTTTGTTTCAACCCTGGACTATATCTGTGGCTCTTAGCTAGACTCACTCCAGCATTTCCATGCCTTTTCTGTACTAGGGAGCTTAAAACTGGACAGAGTACTCACTAGGCTGAGCAGATGGGAAGGGAATATCGTCAAGCAAAGCATAGAGTTAAAGTGAGGTCTTCTACATCCTGATGGCTGAAGCCATAATTCTCACATCTCATCGATTGCCTGATTAGCAGGAGGCAGAAAGTTAGAACCCTTGTAATTGTCATCATACTTACATTTTTAATGCTTATCCTAATGAGCTGGCTGCAAAGTGCTGCACAGATAGCTGTTTCTAGTCTAGAAATGGAGAGTCCTGATGCATGTGAAATAGTGGTAAAGAAAACTGAGGCGCTCTTTTCTCCAGGCGTGTTTTTGACATATTTTGTTAAATCTCTTGGTGGGTTTACCTCTGCAGTGTCAGTCTCTGTCTCATAACTGTCAGTATGCTATAATTGGCAGCAAGTAACTGTCAGGTGGGATTGGCATTTGTGTGATGCAGTCTTAGAGTCATAGCCAAGAGACTGGGAAGTAATATGTCTGCAGCTTCTTCCAGCACCTCTGGAAAATGCAGTCATTTAGTTAGCAATACACATCCTGGCTTGAACTGCTCTGCTTTGATATTTCATGCTGGCAAAATGGAACTGCATGCACTGCAAACTTTTAAATGCTGTAAAGTGTGTCTTTTGACAGCTGTATTACAATCTGCTGTGAGCTGAGTAAGACCGGCTAACATCTATTCCTATTGTTGGAATTTAGAGCTAGGCAGCAGAGATGAGAAGCAACTGCTAGATCTTGCCTTAGAAGAGAAGGAAACCCTCGATAAAAAAATCAACACGCTGTGCAGAAAGGTGAGCCTGAGGTAAAAATACACAGCTTCATAAATAAATGTCAGGAAAATGTTCCTTTGTGATCTTGCCAATAGACTCTGACACTTGCATTTAATGAAACAGAAGGCCAGCTTCTCTGTTTTCCCTGAGAAGACATGGCAACATTAATTACTGGTAAGCTTCTTACTGACAAATGCATCTTAGAAGCTTATTATTTTAGGCATTTCTGCTTGCTTGCTTGTCTGTCTGGAGATGCTGAAGGGGATATGAAGCTGTCTGTGCTGTTGAGACCTTGCGTGACATCCAAGTAACTGCTTGTGGCAGAAGAGCGTGCATTCTGGAAAAGGTTTCTGATTGGAACTTTCAATATTTCATTTTCTCTTCAGCTGGCAGCTCCCCACTAGCAGGAACATTAATTATAAGCAAGGAAGCTGAAAAAGTTCAGTAGAAAGCTCTGTGTTTGGGCTCATTTCTCTGTTGAGATTGAGAAAATGGGAAGTAGAACCTTCTGAAACGTAAGGTCCGTGTTTGTGTGAAAAGTGGCTGGGCAATGGCTGGTAACTTTGTGCTCAAAGGTAGTTGGGGCTGCAGTGGGTGACCTGGCACCTGACGCTGTGGGATCGAATTTTCAGCTAGCTTTCCTGTGTATGCACCAACGTATCCCATTTCCACACCAACTGCACTGAGCTGCAACAGCCTTTGGACTTGGACAGTTTTTAGTGCTACTTATTCATTTGCCAATAGAAATCCGTGGCTGTGCATGCTCGAGCCGTGGCATTTGTGAAGGCTGGCTGTAAACTTCATTAAAAGGAGATACAGTCATGAAAGAGATAGTGACATTCTTTTTTTTTTTCCCTTCTTTTCTCTTTTCAGCTTTTCCAGCTTCTAGTGCCAAAGGAGAAGTATGATAAAAGTCATGTTATATTAGAAGTGACAGCTGGCAGAACAACTGGAGGTCAGCAAAATCTCCACAGTAAAGATTACTCCGAACCTTCATCCAACTTTTTAAGGCTCTTATGGGTTATTCTTAATGCATTTTTACATCTCAGTGGCATAAAAGTCATACTTCCTTAATCTGTATTATTTATTATCAGCATTAATCTGTTTTATGAGCACGAATACAGTTGCAGTTAAATCTTAAAACCCGTGGCTGCCGTTTTGCAAACTGCTATTTATGTTGTAGCGCCTTTATATTTATAGGTGACATCTGCCAACAGTTCACTAAAGAAATGTTTGAGATGTACCAGAACTATGCGGACTATAAATGCTGGACCTTTGACATTCTGAACTACGTGCCAGCTGAGATAGGTACAGTAGCTCTCCAGACGTTCCATCAAGACAACTACATTTAAAGCTGTGTTTCTGTGCTGTACTTTCCACGCGTTATTTGTCTCTATAGGTGGGTTGCATCATGCAGCTGCTCATATTTCAGGAGATGATGTCTACAGGCATCTGAAATATGAAGGAGGGACTCACAGAGTCCAGCGAATCCCTGAGACCGGCCTGTCATCGAGAATGCAGCGTATTCATACGGGGACAATGTCAGTTATTGTGCTCCCACAGCCAGAGGAGGTAACTATCTGTTCATCTCAGCAACAAGGAAGTGTGTTGCTGGCACTGGAGCGGGTGTTATTTAAAACCACGGTACTGTTAGGGGATTTTATTGAAACCCAAGTGCTTTGAGCAAGTCCCAGCAAGTAAACCACAGGCTCTGTGGTTCTGGAAGGCAGCAGGACTTGGCTCTGTACCTCACATTTTTAAATGGGTCATCAGAAGCGACTTTACAAATGTTTGCTGCTGCCTGAAAAAGCGAGTACATCGGTGGTCATTTCAATGAGCGTTTCAGCCCCAGCGCCTGCAAAACTGGAGCAAGCCAGTTTTAAATTAAGTCACATATTAAGATGGGGAATAAATCCAAGAAAATATTCAGTGTTGCCTAGGAAAGTGACTCAGCAAGTCCTTTACTACTTTTTTGTTCATTTAAATTGTTGGTGTTCGATCGAGGACTGCATGCTTTGCATTTGAATGAGCGCATTGGTTGGTCTTTCTGAGATTTTTCTGATACCATCAGATCTCAATTAAACTAGCAAGTTATGCAAAGGATAACCAAAACCAGATCCTGTAGGCTTTCCCTGCAAATTCTCCTGCTTCCTTGTAGTGCTTTCCTTGCAACACTGTTCAGATCTGAATGTTGCTTTCCTATCCACTGAGCTCAAACTTGGTCCACGTCATCATGGACTCCTATCCTTAGCTGGATCTGGATACACCTAATGTTTCCCCAGGTAGATGTTTTTAATCACTATTGCAAAAATTCCTCAGGCTTGACTCATGGAACTCATTCTTGTGCTGTTAGCTGCTGATTTTAGTTAGCTTCCCATGCAGATGTACCTTGTTTTCTGAGGGATCTGGAGCAATAGCAGGTCCAGAGGAGGGCCACAAAGATGATCAGAGGGCTGTGACACCTCTCCGATGAGGACAGGCTGAGAGGGCTGGGGCTGTTCAGCTTCAAGAAGAAAAGGCTCCAAGGAGACTTGTAGTGGCCTTTTGGTAGCTGAAGGTGGCCTACAGGAAAGCTGGGGAAAGACTTTTTATAAGGACATGTAGTGACAGGACAAGGGGAAAAGGTTTTAAACTGACAGAGAGTAGATTGAGACTAGAGAGTAGGAAGAAATTCTTTACTGTGAAGGTGGTGAGACACTGGAACAGGTTGCCCAGTGAGGCTGTGGATGCCCCCCTTGCAGGAACCATTCAAGGCGAGGCTGGATGGAGCTTTGAGCAACCTGGTCTAGAGGGAGGTGCCTCTATAACCCCCCTATAGCAGGGGTTGGAGTTAGATGATCTTAAAGTTCTCTTCCAGCCCAAACCATTCTATAATTCTATGATAATGATGGTAGCTGATACTCAGGTACAGTTGTAAATTAGTAGGTTTTTAATAAGTGATTTCTTTTATTCTATCAATGAAAAGGCATTCAGAATTCAGAGCAGAAAATAGTATTTTTCTTTGATTCTAGGTTGACGTTAAAGTGGATCCCAAAGATCTGCGTATAGACACATTCCGGGCCAAAGGAGCAGGAGGGCAACACGTCAACAAAACTGATAGTGCTGTGAGGATTGTACATCTTCCCACAGGTGAGTCTGGCTGTGGTTGGTACTTCCAAGCACTCTAAATCTGCATTCTGGAATGAAAGCTTGTGACTCGGTAAGTCTGCAGGGTTGTGCCATCTACCAAGAAGTCAGTAGCCCCTTTTGTTCTGTGGTCTTCTAACAAAGCAGTGTGTGAGAAGAGGAACTTAAGTCGTGGTACGATGACCAACGTGCTGCTATTATGCTTAATGAATACACTGTCTTTGAAGGATGGAAGAATAAAGGGAGGATCTTGGGGATGGGATGGAAGATGTAAATAATTTGTGCTGACTGATTCAGGAGTAACGACCGTTGTCAGCTAAGGGTGCACTTTGCCTAGCTGCAGCTGGCAGAAAGAGGAGCTTGAAGATTTCCATTTAGTACTAGATAATGCTATCCACAGTTAAGTAGGAAACTTAACTTCCCATGTGCTGATGGGAAATTAACATAGGTACTGAAGCACTCTGTCTTTCTTAGGATTTACTTGTACTGATGTTCAGTGGGCCTTTATCTGTTCAACCTGAAAAAAGCTGCTTTGGCCTTTTCATTTTGGAAATCGGACAGGAAGTAAAAAACAACAACAACAAAAAAACCTAGGCCTTTTTATTTTATTTCATTATTTATAATTCAGTTTAAGACTCTCTAGTATGGTTCTGATACTTTCCTCTTCTAGAATAAGGAACTTTCCAGTTTCCAAGAGCTCATGTAGATGAAGACGTTCAAAACCTGCATTACAGTTTTTAAGCATGCTCTTGTAGATTCAGCAACTTCTTTTTTGTAACATGTGACAGATACCTGGAGAAAACCTGTCTTCTGGAGGCAGTCCAGAGAATGATAATTCTGATGAGAACACTTTGCTTTATGGATTCTCACAGTATCCCTAGCTTTTCTGTAGCACCAAAAAAAAGCTCCTGGTGCAGCTGTGAGGAGTTTAAAAACATACTAATGGTTTGAGACACTGTGTTAAAATGACTTTTTATCCTGCAGCTGAAAGGCCCTAAAAATGAGCACTCCTAGAAGGTGTCATTTGCCTAATGTGTTTGAATTAATTTAGCTTGTTTGTTCTGTGTTTGAATGGGCTTTTTGCTCTGCTCTATCCGACATTCTACTGTGAAGGGGTGGTGGTTGAGTGCCAGCAGGAGAGATCGCAGCAGATGAACAAGGAAACAGCTCTGAGGACGCTGAGAGCTAAGCTGTACCAGCAGATCATTGAAAAACAACTGAGTCAAGAGCAGAGTGCCAGGAAACTGCAGGTGAGAAAAGCTGACGGATGAACTTGGAATGGGTGCTTTGTTGTAGGGTGTTTCTCTGAGTGTCTGTGTCTAATAAACTGTGCTTACGAAGGAGAATCCTGGGTGTCAAGATGCTAACTCTGCTTTGAAACTGCATGTCTGTTGTTTGCTTATCCCAGTTCAACCCTAGTGTAGAATTTTCAGGTAATAAAAGAGCCACAGACTGTCGGTGGAAAGAAGAGAATCATAAGAATGTAGCTGAAATTACTCAAGAAGCAGTACTCAGCACCCAATGATGTGCTGCACAGCTAGAGCAGCAGCCAAAATTCAGATCAGAAGTCCTTGAGGTTGTATGTTAGGCCATTTCTAAAACATGGGGTTTGTTTGACAAGATGGTGTAGCTTCTGGGAGAAACAAGTACACAGAGGAGCCTACCATTTCACAGCTCTGTTCCAGTGTGTTTGCTGTGGGTTAAGGAAAAAACTTCAAATTCGAGTTGCCTCAAGTTATGCTGCAGGCTGTGCTTTCCTCTTAAGTGTGCCAACATTCTTTTCCCATTCTTTGAGTATTTTGCTGTTTGCAGTGCAAACTTCAATAGCGATCAACAAGAATAAAAATACTTGGCAATACCAGAATTCTTCAGCATTCCACCGTTTCCAGCTTAGCAGCTATTTAATTGCTCACTTCAGGCTGTGTGTCAGTGTGTTGTTCCTGCAGATTATTAACTCTGTCTCTGTAATCGGTGAGCCATTTATCTGCTCTTAATAATTATCGCTCGAGAGTTCTCAAGGCTGCATTAAAGGACTTCAGATTTACATTTATGTTAACGCTATAGAAAATCAGGCTAAAGTGAATTTCCTTTTATAGTGATTCAGAATATATAAAGATTCCTTCTTTTGAAATACAAATGTGAGTGCAGGTGGAATTTAAAAGAAAAAAAAAGCAGCTCGTACATGTAGACACTCATTTCTCTAAGTGGTTTTCAGCGTGTAATTCTCCTTTTTAATACAGTGCTTAGCCATGCAACCAAGCTACATTTGGAGTTGAGCTTGAATCTTTTCGACCTGATTGCACTACTTCACGTTACCACCAGAGGACTCCTCTGTGTCCGCTCGATTTACCGTGCCCATTTCTGACGGCCAGATGTTAGCGAACTCCACTGCCACCCTCTGTGAAGCAGACATCGATTGTGCTGCTACTGTTATGAATGGTTCCCACTCACTGCCTTTCGTAGGAATGCCTTCTGCCTTCCATGGCTTTTGAGACTGATGTAATTCTTGTTCTGTTTCTTTGGTGCTTTGCTACAGTTGGGAACAAGAGCCCAGTCAGAGAGAATTCGTACTTACAACTTCACCCAGGACAGAGTCACTGACCACAGGATCTCGTATGATGCACGCAATATCAAGGTAATGGTTGCTTATGAGGGTTTTAAGACTTGGATATTTATCTGTGCCACGTAAAGCAAAATGTAACCTTGTGAAAATAATTTAAAATATATGGGGATATCACATGGCTATTTACATCCTAATAGAGCTCGACTAATTCAAGAAGCCCACACTTCTCTGCCTTTCTTCAGGAATTAACGAGCTGACCTAGGGTTCTGTGTATTTCTCTCCAGCTGTATGAATGAATGATGCTCAATATGTGGTCCTCCTTAGTGAGCTCTGTGAGAACTCCTGAGTAGTCCCCACTGCAGAACAGTACTGAGGTATGCTCTGTAATGCTTTGGTCTGCTGTTATTTATCCATAGGGAATTCTGAGTGGGAAAGAAGAGCTGGATAAGCTAATAAACAGGCTACTGGAGTTTGCAGAGATGGAGGCTCTCACAGAGTATCTAGAAAACCTGCAGTCTATAGGAGGAGAAGGATGCTGAAGACCTTGCGTGGAGCTAAAGCAGAGCTGGGTTTGTAACTAAATAAAATGGACACACTTATTGGATGACAGATTGATTAAAATCTATGCCTCTGTTTTTCAGTGTGTGCTGTTGCTCTCTTCATGCTTTGGCACAAATGAACTTTATGGGTTGAATTTACTACATCTCCCCTAGCAGAAAAGAAGAGGCATTGATTACTGTGTGCACGTACCTTCTGTCTTGGCAGCAGGGCTTTTTGAAGCCAGTTCTTCTATTGTCCATATTGCAGCTGGACAGATACAGAATCGTGGTGCTGGAGAAGAAGAAATACCACATACTGCGCATTTTGCTCTGGAGACAGGAGAGGTCCATCCCAGGCTGGATGTGGCTCTGGGCAGCCTGGTCTGGTGGTTGGCAACCCTGCACATAGCAGGAGGGTTGAAACTAGATGATCATTGTGGTCCTTTTCAACCCAGGCCATTCTATGATTCTGTGATTCTATGATTTCTATGATCCAGGTGAAAGAACCTAAGCTGCCCTTACATAGCTTAGAATCTGACCTTGTCAATAGCACTTATTTGTATCGTTTTATCCACCAATTGAGTGAACTTCCTAAATGGAGTCCTTTCAAAAATCACTCCCTACTAGGATGCTTTATTTTGTTACAGGACACATACAAAGTCAAAGCTACTTTGACAAGGGGCAGCTGTGCCCAGCAGTGCTCTTGCAGCTATGTATTCTTGGGTCAGCTGAAGGTGGGGGTGGACCACGTGCTGTGCTGGATGCAAAAGTGTTTGCTATAGAATCAAATGAAGATGACAACACTTTGGAAGGAGTTTGGCAATGATAATGGGCAGCTTTCTACTTGTTGACAGGAAGTTACTTCACACAGTAGATGTATTTTAGTAAATAAGTTGCGTCTGGAATTCAGCTTCTGCCTTGATGTCTTTGGGAATGTGTGCCTGGCTCTGAAGGCAAACTGTAGAGAGCTCAGCTTTAGCAGAGCCTGCATTCATGTTTTCCCCAAACAGGCACCATGCAGTGTGTGCTCAACACGCACCGATGCGTAGGCAGGCAGCAGGCAGAAGCAGACATGCTCACTTCTTTAACATCACCCAAAATTACACAAGTGTGGCTCTGAACCAGGCTGGCTGCTGGATCAGCGCATCCCTGTTTTTATCCTGCTCTTCCCAAAGCGTGCTTTTCACTGGCTCTGCACTGTCTTTTGGATGTGAAGAGTCCATTCATTGTTGCGACTCAAATTACACTCAAGTCAACCACAATATCTGCACGTCCATTTTGTAATCAAGGCTTGGTACAAAACTGAGAAAATATCAGTTATTTTAAGAAAAAACAATATTTCAATACTGAATCTTGTATATTTTATAGTTTTTAATACTGTATATATAGTAACACTTTTAAATTTAGATACTTTCAGACAGACATTTTTACCTGTAAGAAAACAGGAAAACTACTCCGTTTCTCAATTGCAGAGTTATTTTTCAATCCGTGTTTTTTTGCACAATCTTAACAAGTTTTGTTTGCAAATTTTTTGACATGCTTTCAACACTTTTAATTACAAAATCTTTGTTGTTTTTTTTTTTTTGTCATTTGTAGCTCTATAAATCGAGAGTAATTATCGTATGACTTCAGAGGTGTTTGCGCATCGACTGCCTGCAGGTACATACACACCTCAGCTCTCAGTTCTGCAGTACTGTCAATCCAGTAATAACTCATATAATGAGTTTGCTGGGGGCTGCAAACTCTATGTACGTGCCTTGCACCTTTTTTTGGCCTTGGTCCACTCCTTACTTCCAAGGAAGTGTGGGTAGGTTCTGTCCCACAGGAAAATTCGTCTCCAGAGATGATCCTCCTGGCTGCAGCCAAGGCAGGAGTTTTGCTGTAGTTTTATTTTTTTTCAAGGTAAGATTCTTAAAGCAAGGACTTGAGTTTTATGCCTTTTTTGTCTTGGATGCTAGCATAGTATAAATAAATTACTTCTTGGCAGAGAGATAAACCCTGTTCATACAAATAAGCTGGAGAACTGTTTTCTTTTACTTCTCGAGGTAAAAGAATTTGGCATTTCTAATATCGGTTCCACTTGGACACCTATAAAACTTCCTTACCTTTAATGTAGTGATTGTCAAAATGTCAAGGAGAAGGAAGTTTTAAAATGAGAAAGATAGTAGTTGCCACCTACCTGATCCCTGGAATTCTGTGTCTCTCAGCTGTTGTTTCCAAGACCTAGCTACAGTGTAGGTACCTGAGACCTCTAGCATTGGCTACATAAATAGCATCATCTTTTTGCTCTGGCCATGAAACCCAGCTTGTTTCACACGACAGAAGATGGATCAGAGCTCACATACAGAACTCTCATGCTGCCAGGGTCAGGATATCCAATGGGTCAACCAGAAATGCGTCTTGTGATGAGAGGTTGTCCTCATGGGCTGCGGCTTGGTAAAACCTCCACTTCATCACTCAGATCCTCCCTCTTCCTGGTACCTGTGCTATCTATCTAGGGTTTTCCTCTCGGTGTTAGAATGATGATTCCTTTTGTAGCCAAGAGTTGTCTCTAACTCAGCTGAAAGACAGGGCTATTGGAATGTGGTGCTGTCTACATAGGCACAGACGTACTTTCAGTGCTCTGCTGAATTATGCATACATGTCACCTATGTTATTTTGAATAAACAAAACATAACTATAATGAAATATTCATAGAATCACAAAACTGCTTGGATTCAAAGGGACCTTAAAGCCCAGCCAGCTCCAACCCCATACTGCGGGGTTGTGCCACCCATCTTATTCAGCTGCCCAGAGCCCCATCTAACCTGGCTTTGAATGCCTCCAGAGATGGAGAAAAAGTAACGTGTAAGGCGTTGTGATGGATTAAAGAAAGATGGATTCTTACCTTCTATATGTAAATAGACCAGCACTGCTATCTTATTTTGATGACTTTCAGTGAATCATCAGTGGAATGCAGAAGGGAATGTAGCAGAGTTCCTGCCCTGCAGATGGGTGTATTCCCATGATGCAATGAGCTGCTCACTATCATTGAGCCCCATTCCTGGATGCCCCATCCCTGGAGGCATTCAAGGCCAGGCTGGATGTGGCTCTGGGCAGCCTGGTCTGGTGGTTGGCGACCCTGCACATAGCAGGGGGGTTGAAACTGGGTGATCATTGTGGTCCTTTTCAACCCAGGCCATTCTATGATTCTAAGGTTTGCTTAAAAGGAGAGACGTTGTTAGCTATAAAACTGAGTATTTCATGTTCTGGCAGAATGGGTTGCCTCAAGATCACCCAAATTCATGCTAGCTGCTAAGTGTTGCTGCATAGTTATTTTTAACTTTTTGTAAAGAAAAAAATAATAAGCTGCCAAATGGTCACGTTGATAGAAAGATTTTTTATCTGGAAAAGCGTTATTGAATAATCTGCACACATTCCCACCTCTCTGAAGTGCGCATCTTTAACTCTCTACTGCTTCTCATTCTTGAGACCAACAGCTGCAAAGGCTCCTGAGTAACAGTGTGTTACCATCAAGAAATTTATATACTTAGATACAGTCTGAATGAGTCAGTCCATTGCCAGCAACTGCACAGTGCACTGCTGGGAAGCACCTGGGCAGTGCAGTGCTGACCACAAACTAAAAAATATTTCTTTTAATGAAAACCTCCCTGTTTACACCTCCAGTTTATATTCCCTTTTGTTTAACAGAACATGCACCCATAAATCATAGAGTCATAGAATCACCGAAGTTGGAAGAGACCTCCAAAACCATTGAGTCCAACCATCTACCTACCACCAATGTTCCCCTGCTAAACTACATCCCTTGGTATAACATCTAGGGACAGGGCCTCCACCACCTCCCTGGGCAGCCCTTTCCAGCACCTGACCACCCTTGCAGGCAATAAATTTATCCTAACGTGCAACATGAATCTCCCCTGGTGCAACTTGAGGCCATCCCTCCAGTCCTACTGCTAGTAATGTGGGAGAAGAGGCTGCCCCCCACCTTGCTGCAACCTGCTTTCAGGGAGCTGCAAAGAGTGATAAGGTCTCCCCTGAGCCTCCTCTTCTCCAGACTGAACAATCCCAGCTCCCTCAGCTGTTCCTCATAAGGCCTGTGCTGCAGACCCTTCACAGTTTTGTTGCCCTTCTCTGGACATGCTCCAGGGCCTCAATGTCTTCCTTGCAGTGAGGGGCCCAAAACTGGACACGGCACTCAAGGTGTGGCCTCATCAGAACTGAGGACAGAGGGATGATCACTTCCCTGTTCCTGCTGGCAACATTATTTCTGATACAAGCCAGGATGCCATTGGCCTTCTTGGCCACTTGGGCACACTGCTGGCTCATGTTCAGCTGAGCACTGACCAACACCCCCGGATCCATTTCTTCCAGTCTTCCAGACGCTGCCCCCAGTCCGTAGTGTTGCCTAGGGTTGTTGTGGCCAAAGTAGAGGACCTGGCACTTGGTCTTGTTGAACCTCACCCTGTTGGCCTCAGTCCACAACCCAGCCTGTCCAGATCCCTCTGCAGAGCCTTCCTGCCCCCAAGCAGATCGACAGTTCCTCCCAGCCTGGTATCATCTGCAAACTTACTGAGGGTGAGCTCAATGCCTTTGTCCAGATCATCAGTAAGATGCAGGACAGGCCCCAGCACTGACCAATAAATGTTAGATTGTCCTAGAACACCTTGAATATGTGAGCAACAGCAATACAAGTCATTTCAATAAAGGCTTTATTTGCTATTTCTGTATAAACTCCACTTCAAAGACTTGCAGTATTTTGTCATTGCGACAGAGAATTCTATACAGAGAACAGCTGCTCAGCTTTGCAGATAACACAAAAGAAAACGAGGGCTTCGAATGACTCCATGTTCCACACTGCACCTTCTGTAAAATAAGTGATGAAAACCCCAAACAAAATCCCAAAGCTTGGTTGGTTGGTCACAGCAGTGACTCTTATGGTTCATAGGACAAACAGCAGGTAGAAGGTGAGACAAACTGACAGGTGGTTACAACAGAGATGGCACAGAGGTGCCTGACAGACCACAAGCGAAGGGCTGCGGAACCAAAAAGCACAAGGATGGAAGGTATGCAAGCTCTGTATGAGGAGTGGAATGAATTCTGTCTCAGGAAAACAAATTCTTGGGAAAATCAAAGAGCTGGGGACAGGAGGAGGCGTTCACTGGCGCTGCGGCACAGCGATGACACAGAGATTTGCATATATTGGAATACAGGAGGAAGACAGTTCGAGGAAGACACCAATAATTTAGAAAAGTACTAAAAAGGGGTGGCACAACTTGAAAAAACAAAACAAAACAAAAAAACAACAAATCAAGGATGCCAAGCAGCATAAAATCATTTTTTACTCCTTTTCTGAGATGCCAAAATATGCACTGGAATAACATTATTTTCGGGGGGAAAAAGGAGCGAGCCATTTGTAAATGCACAGGCAGTGGATTTAACTCAGACCCACACCGTGACCAACCCTACCATCTTCTCAATCTCAGCATTGCATTCAGATGGTGCTGCAGCAAAGATTTTGTCTACAAGGGTCAAACAACAACAACAAACATTTACCAAATTGGGAAAATCTGTGTTTCCATCTACACCTTCCTGGGTGGAGGGTTAAAATGTGGCTTCTAGGCACAAGGATAATTCCATAGCATGGGACACACTGAGCAGGTGGTCTCTGCACAGCTCCTGTCACGCTGACTTCCATGTCAAACACAACCACCTTTTTTTAGTAGATGCAACGTCCTTCCTTCTAAAAGCACTGTCAGCTCCAGGCAAGCCCTGCTGTAACACACACACAGCAGAAATGGGCTGCGAAGCTCCACTTCCACACAAGACAGATGATGCTAGAAAGAGAGAAATACAGCGCAGTGCAGGGACTTGCCCACATTCAGACATCAGAGATTGCAGTGAATCCCCTTTATCCTTTTCTCTCTGCCTACCTTCCCCCAGTGCCTGTGGTGCCCAAGGCAGCTGCAGGGCCAAGGTGCAGCCCTAGCTGAAGGTGCAGTAAAAGCAGGCAGGCAGACCAACGTGCTGTGTGATTGGAAAGGAATTAGTCAGAAAACAAAACGCTCTTCTTCTGAAACAGCAAAAGCAACATTCCTTTGTCAGAAGCCAGTTCAGCCCAGGGGAGGATTAGCAGATGAGTATAACTAAGATAATACCTATAGGATTCCTATGGCAAATTCCAAAGGCAGAGGATTTTGCAGGGAGATAGCACGGAAGGGAGAGATATCTCTGCAGAACAGATTATTTGGAACACCGGTGTCTGCAGTGATTCTTACTCAGGACAGTGTTTTTGTATACAAGTGAAAGCATTTGGTTTACAGACGCGGTGAGGTTATCAACAGCACAGTGCAAAGCTAAACAGGGACTCTAAGCACCACCTCTGTATCAGCTGGTTGTCAGTATATTTGGGGGCCAACCGCAGCCTCTCTTCAAACTGGATTTCAGAGGTAGCAGGGAAGGAAACGCAGCATTTGTGAAATGCCAGCATCAGAAGTCACATCAACAAAGGCTGGGATACGCATCTGACCCTGGTGAATGACGAACAAAGAAGACATGGAATCCTTTTTCCTAATGCAAACACTTGCTTTGGCTATTGGTGAAACGCAGTATTTTATGAAGACCTTTGGTTTGTATTACTGCTAACAGCGGCTCAAGGAAGCAAGTTTTGAACGCCTGTATTTTCAGATGTTTTTCAACATCTGCTTAAGGAGTTTAACTACAGGTACCACAAATGACTGCCTATGACCACTTCAACACGACAAAACATTGCTGAGAACAGATGATAATATTTTGGGAACCTCACTAAAGAAAGGAAAGAAGTCTTCTTCGGAGGACTGACGCCTACAGAAGAGCACTGAGAAGAAAATCATTTAATATACTTCAGGCTTGGAGTAACACAAGTACTGCAGGGCAAAGGAAAGAGCACTGAATGAGTACAGCAGGAAAAAATGTCATAAGAAAAAAAAGGCAAAGCCTGATCAGCTGCTACCTCAGCAGTTAGCAGCAGCAGAGGAGCAGAAAGAGCTGCTTGTAGTGGTCAGTCACAGGGCACCTGCAGCACACAGCACGATGAGATCACGTGGAAGGCAAATGTGGTTGATGGATGTATCAGGAATTATTCACAATATGCTACTGAAGTACTGGTGGCGTCACATGTGGCCTTGGCCTGCCAGCAGTGTGCAGCTGAGACAGGAGAAAAGGAGAAAGGAGATTTCTGCTCTAGCCTTACATGCGCTCTCACATCTACGATAGTGAGAGCAGCCAGCAGTCACCTTGCACCTCTGAGTGAAAATGCAGAGCTGGACATGAGGGAAAATAGTTGGATTTCTCAAAACAAGCATCGAAAGAAATACAACCTTGACAAAGAATCCAAAGAAACCCACAGCATTAAATTCAATACTTAATTCTCTTCCACACGCACACACACAACATCACAAAGTAGAAGAAAAAAATTAAAAGGAAGGACCTCAGCTTCCTTTGCAATATATGATAGATCAGACCCCCACTCTTGTATCAGCTGATCCGGCAGATGAGGTCATTTTCTCAAGGAAATCAAGGCCAGCAGTTTCCAACTGTATTTTGCTGTAGCTGGACTGCGCCAACTGCCTTAACTCTGCTTTCTGACTGAGGTTCCCCTGAGCAAAGAGCTGCGAGCTTTAGAAATGGAGATCCGTGTTTGAATGGTTGCATGACTGGAAACTTTGTGGCTCACTGATACCCAGAGAAGCAGGATGTAGCATTGTCTTCTCATGCAGCCAATGAATCTTGATAATGCTAGTGAAGACCTATGAAATCAAACTTAGACTCCTTAAGACAGTCAACTGCTAAAAACCTGAGCAGCCAGCCAGGACATTTCAGCCATCAGCCCTACATATTGATCTTTCATTTTCCTCTCTTATAGCACTCAGAATGATGAAGCTTCAATATGCTTAGCCCCTCTCATCTTAGCTAACGCTGTCTGCAACTGCTCAGCTCATTCCTCTTGCAAAAGAGGAAAACCATCAGCCTCAAAAAGGTTGCTGCACGCTGCAGCAGGGATAAATCTTCTGAGTATTTTTTCATGACAATCTCAAGCAATTTTTTTAATAGAGAAAGAGACAAAAAGGAAACGAGGCTAAAAAGAAAGAAAATTTGATGTATAAAAAGAAAATTCAAGTAGAGACAACAAAGCAAAATACATCAGGATGAAAGCATAGAAGAATTTACTGCAGCAGAGGTGGTTCCAGATAAATAACGCTGAGGGATGATTTTACTCTCTAGACCACGCCATTGATCCAGTTCCTGTGTAAAAATAAAAGGTCTGCATTATTTTCCCCAGATTAAGCATTACTACATTGTCCTGTACTTAGAAAAGGAGTAAAAAAACCCGACACAGTGTATCTAAAACAGCATACATGGAGCAAACTGAGAGTAGATGGCGTGGTTAAAATAAAAAATACGTCTATTTACAATATTGCATAATTAATATAACACAAACTTCCATTCCAAAAGCAGTCACATCAAAATAAGAAAATAGTACAACTCACTGTCTGTTTTAATACCTATAAATCCTTAATTTCTATCCGACATTTTCTTTATAAAAGCCTATTTAAAATATTAAACTTCTGATTTCTCTCCAGCTTCAGCAGTATCTAAAAGGTTTAAGTATTACTGATCGTCCAGTCTTTGTCTTAAGTTTCTGGATTTTCCATTTTCAAATTTCCTCTTTTTAAATGTTGGCACCCCTTCTGTCAGGTCTCCAAGGGAGGTCACTGTCTTCTCCTTAAATATCACTGTGGCATCTTCTGGAACATCTAGCACCGGAGGTGGCACGCTGTCACTATCTGTACTGGGAAGCTCCAGGTCCACTTTTTCACTGTGTGGAGAGAGGGAAACACAAGAGGGTTAATCTGTGTGGAGAAGAGAACATGGTGTGCTACAGACAGTAACATCTATATTTAATTATCAAAGCAGCTTTGAGCTAGAGGCAAAGTCTTCTAGCCAAGATGATCATCATTACAGGGAACAAGAAAAATGTTCTTTCTTTCTTCTGTGTGAGCTGGCAGGCAAAAAAAGACCTCTGTTTTGCAGTGCTTATAGCATGCCCCAAGTACTCACCATGCAAAAACTCCTGTAAAAGACAGCAGGCTTCATGTGTGTAAAGTGAAGAATGCTGAAAGACAGTGGCCAGTGAGTAATTAACAACGGTTCAATGCCAAAATGTTAAAGCTGGGAGAAGAAGATTCAGAGGACAGGATCACAGCTGAAAATCAAAGCCGTCGTCTAAAAGTTACCCGTCAGTTTTAGAGGGTCAATGGCAAATGCTGAGTTCTGGAGGGACAACCCGAGGCACGAACATAAAATGGAGAGCAGCTGAACGGTTGGCAAACAATGGCTCAGATCACACATCTATCACAATGACAGCAGCACAGCACTGCTGCAGAGGCACTCCTACAGGACATGTTGTACTCCTGGCCAATCCATACAACGAATCTTTCAGCACTGCTGAGTGTTTGTCTGGTGTCAGCTCCTATACTTCCAAGTTTTGGGTTCTGTGTTTGAAAAATCAGCTCAAGCACATGAACCAGAGCCACGGGAATGACTTCAAGTCATGAAAAGTGTGACTGCTGCAGTATCAAACAGTGACAAAACTGCATCTGCTGAACAATTTAGAGCTAAAATGCTTTAGAATGGGGTTAGTATGAAGGGAAAGACTGGTTTCCTTCTCCCAAAACTGACCACAAAAGACAGCATGCTTAAGAAGAAACTGAGCAACCTCAGCCACTGTTCGATACAACAAGAGAGCAACAAACCACAAACAAGCAAAAATCCCTGATCAGACGCATGTCATGAAAACATCTGCTGTGAATCAGCTGGGCATGAGAAAGAGACATCATCCAGATTTAATACATTGGCTTGAGCAGATTACGTGTTTTATCCTACATCTCCTGACTTAAATTATTACAGAAAGTGTTTGAGAATATCGAGGGCTTATCCATAATGACAGCAGAAAAGAGTTTCAGTGGATTTTGTCTTTCTTTCTTTCTTTCTTTCTTTCTTTCTTTCTTTCTTTCTTTCT